>CAWVRF010000006.1:87500-688000 GCA_963932465.1 Maratus speciosus | reverse complement strand
AAAACTATTTAATTTGTTTATTTAACTTATTATTGTCTGATTTATACATTTAGTTTGTTTTGAAGAAATTTCTGGTTTGAATAAATATTTTGAATGTACATGTCGGGTCCATTGGACCCTTCTGGTAGACAGAGGGTTAAAATAATTTGTTTTGAAATTCATTTAATACATCGATTAAATGTAATACTGTTTAGAATAAGTTATAGATACATTACTTTATCTTGTTCCAAAAGCATTATGGGTTACACAAAACAAAAATATTTTTAAGAGGATGATTTCATTTGTCCTTGCATCTTCCCAGCTTCGTTTGGGGGGGGGGGGGATTTCTCAATTCGGAAATATTTCTATATTTCTATTGAAGTACATTATATTTCTACATTTCCTAATTCTACAAACGACTAAGAAAAATATTTAAAATAAAAGATTCCAATGCTCTTATAAATATTGCACAAAATCCCTATAAATTCAAATTTAATTAATCCTTCTAAATCCTTCAATCCTTCTAAAACCCTTCTAAAATTTATTAAATGATTTTGCAAATCTTCTAATGTAGTTTAAACAATTCACAAAAAGAGCGTTAGAAGATAAAATTTCCATGAATTCATAACTGAGTACATAAAGGGTGAAAATGCTATTTTCTTTATTGATATGAATGAATATTTTTGAAACTTATCTATTTTATTACTGTTATGATGAAGAAATTTGAAGCTACAGGTTCTTTGGCGTCACGTCAAAGAAGTGGACGTCCCTCAACAGCCGCTGCTGCTCTCCACGACAGTGAGGCAGACGGTGCAATCCATGTCGGCGATTGCTGCACATAAGGAGTGCAGTGCTCGCGAAGTTTCGAGGCGGACAGGAGTATCGTACGGAAGTGTCTGGAGAACACTGCGAATAACTTTGCAACGGTATCCCTACAAGTTGCAACATAACCAAGAACTGTAACATCCTGACTTCGACTCTCGCCGAGATTTTGCGAATTTGGTATTCAATAAGATGGAAGAACAGCACGACTGGCTTCACACTGTGCTTTGGATAGATGAAGCGCATTTCACACTCTCTGGCACTGTTAACACCCACAATTGTCGAGTGTGGGTCACAGAAAATCCACATGCATTTGTTGAGATACCCTTACAACAGCCTAAAGTGACAGTCTGGTATGGCTTCACTGCTGATTTCATAATTGGTCAATTTTATTTCGAAGAAGTCGCACAGACGGGTTTCAAAACAGTTTCTGCCACTGGTCAGCGATATCTAGTACTGTTACAGATCAACATAATCACTGAACGGCAAGCTCGACAGGCACTCCAAACAGTCACCTTTATGCAAGATGAAGCACCACCTCATATTGCTCTGCCTGTGCAACGTCTGCTACGCTCAACATTTTGGGAGGATCGCATTATCAGTTTCTACTTAATCACGCATGCCCTCCAAAATCTCTCGATTTGACACCCTGTGACTTTTGACTGTGGGGATTCCTGTTGTCAAA
The DNA here is from genome assembly GCA_963932465.1 of Maratus speciosus. Taxonomy (NCBI): domain Eukaryota; kingdom Metazoa; phylum Arthropoda; class Arachnida; order Araneae; family Salticidae; genus Maratus; species Maratus speciosus. The sequence goes on along the minus strand of CAWVRF010000006.1, from coordinate 686,514 downwards.
AGTGTACCGCGACCAACCAGCATCACTAGCAGCACTGAAAGGTGCCATCCGCCAAAATGTGTCTTCCATAACGCAAGAAATGCTACTAAATGCTGTGAAAGTTGTGGTGTCTCACAGCTGTACGTCTGAATGATGGACAGCACATTGAACATTTACAGTAGTACTAATTAACTGTAACTAAGCTGACTTGTAAGTTATCAACATTTTTTCATTTGTAAATTACCTTTTAGTGCAATAAAACACTATAGCGCCATTTGTTGGTCGCCAACAGAACTATTTATTTTTCGTTGCCACACAAAACTCGGTTTCTTTTCCATCCATTTGGTGCAAACCGTATCTTTGTATCTTCATTCGTTTTCGAATTATTCATTTTTAAAGTTCGTCCTGACTTTTGGATCACCCCGTATATTCATGTGAAACAGAGTAACTAAATCACAAGCCAGTGGTTGAGCTGGTGGCAATGGTTCTGTTGTTTGGTTGGTGGATGTTTTGTTAATTGTTTTTATGTATTTTTTAGCGCTGGATCCTAAAATGACCTTCATTTTTAATCATCACGTTCGGATATTTTGCAAATCGTAAATTTCAATGGTAAAAAGTAAAAAAATAGAGAAAATCTGATACTAAAATATAAGGAAATGGTTGTGTTTCTTGACTTTTGATAACTAATTTTTATATAGTTTGTAGCTCTGAATTCTAAAATGACCTTCATTTTTAACCATCAATTTAGAATGTTTTGCAAATTTTAATTTTCAAAGTAAAAAAAAAAAGCAAAATTATGATACTATAAAACAGATACGATGGTTGTATTTCTTAAATTTTGATAATTCATTTTTATATACGTTTTAGCACTAAATCTATAAATAACCCTCATTTTTAACCTTCACGTCAGAATATTTCGCAAATCTTAAATTTCAAAGTTAAAAGCAAAAACTTTGCAAAAAAGATCCTGACGTGAAGGTAAAAAATTAACGCAATTTCTATTTCAATGCTACAAAATAACAAAGAATCAAAAAGTTAAGTATTAATTATCAAAAGTTAAGTATTATGACACAACCTAAATTTTTGCAGGCTTGTGATATAATATTTATTTCGTAAAAATATGTGAAAGAATATAGCTTGTCCACTTAAAAAAATAAAGTTTGGCTTTCTAGTTAATATTCTTTAAAATATGCTTAATTAAGTCTTAAAAGTGTTTTAAAATTTCGATATTTTAGGATTTTTTAAATATTTTATTAATGATCTGCTATAAGTTTTATTGAGATAGATGTCGACCCGGAAAAAAATGTTCTTTCAAACGTGATTTGCTTGAAACTGTATCTCAATTAACTGATTATTTCTGGTTTTAAAATAATTTTCAATCTTGATTTTCTTTTACTCTGTCTCCGTTGTGTGCAGCCCGATTACAGAAGATTAACCTGTTATACTTAAAGCAATATAAATAGGTCAACATTTGTTCCCGGCTGATATTCTATATCTAAATTAAACTACATAAATAAAAAGATTTTATGTATATATATATATATATATATATATATAACAAAACTTTAAGAGGGATATAATCAAACTACCCGTTAAAACCGCTGAAAATTTTGAAAATGAAAAAGGCTGCTATAAGTAGCTTAATCATTGACAATTTTTGCCGACCATTAACTCCTGAACTGATGATAAAACAAACGTATCACTTTTAATATTAAAATTTTTCATATAAAAAATGCTTTTCGAGGTGTTGGTCAGTATTACCAGAAAGGGGAATTTTTTAATTCAGATTATTTGACTGTCACCACTTTTTTAAAATAGTATAATTCGTCTTATTTTTCAGAAATTTTAATCTATATTTAAATAAGCAGAATATTTCTGTTTTAAAAAAAACGGTGACATTCAACAATATGTGGACAAAAAAGTCCCCAATTTGGCAACGCTGGTGTTGGTAAGCAATCTACAAAATATTTTAATTGTCAAAAATGTATTAGAGATTTCAACAATAATAATAAAAAAATGAGCTATATTTTGTAACCCATGAGCCTTGGTTTGATACCCTAGTATAATTCATTTCTAAAAAAAATCAAAAGGGTATGGTGTGTGAATATACATTTAAAATTTTGTAGAAATGTTTCAAATATTAATTTTTAGGAAATATAATTAAAATCTAATATTTTTTTTTTATCTGTATTTAATTAAATTTCAAATTCGTGAAAATATATACAGCGTTATTTATTAAATTAAACTTTTATTAAATTAATTTAGTAACTATTATTTTAATGATATGAAACTAAAATAAATTATCAAACAAGTCAATGTGTTTTAGAATATAAATAAATAAGTGAATCACTTTAACAATCGAAATATTCAACGCGGATAAAAAACAATATATGTTACTATCAATTTGATTAATCGGTAATTATTAATAATAACCTGTTATTATTAATAATTACCAAATAATATCCAAACAAACCGGTTAATATTAATAATTTATGAGAATTTATCAAATTAACCTGTTATTATTAATAATTACCAACAAGGTTTGGTCAATTTAATAAATTTCAACTCGTTTAGCTGGAGATTTCAATTACATATGCGTACATTTACATTGGCTCTTCGATGGCCTGCTAATTTGGCATTTCTGGGCGGGTGTATGACCTATTTATTTTTCTTTTTAACACTTTCCAACATTGGTGAAAGTGTTTAGGAATTTGGTTTGTCTGGTCGTCGGTCTGTCCGAGCTCTAACGCGCGTAAATATACTCGGATTGCCATGTAATTGATATAGGTTATTGGGGTTTACCGAGGCATGTTCGGTTTTGATAATATTGTATAGCACTCATACTTCATTTACAGAGTCTTGCTCAGAAGTACTCCGTTACGTTATGTTCTAATTTGAAAATCATTTGCATTGTATTTTAATAGTGTTACACTGTTTTAAACATAATTTTAATTTATATACATTGTTGAGCTGCACCTGAATATGATTATTATGTAATTTGTTATTACTTGCACTTACAGTACATATACAGGGAAACTCAAAAGTATTCTGTTATATTATGGTGTATGAAAAAAGCTGCTTTCGGCATTTTTTAATGATGTTAGTCTGTAACAAACATAATTAAATTGATATGAATTTCTGAGGTGCAGTAAGATATACATTCTATAGAATAAAGAGTGTGGAGTATTTCATTCATTTACAGGGAAACATAAAAGGTTATTTTTTATGTAATGGTCTTAAGGTAAATCAATTCACCTTTAATTGAATTGCCCTATCTCTTACCGTATGGTGAAATTGTTACCGGTGGGGAGATTGGTGAGGTTTACTACAAGATGCTTGCCGTAGAATATGATGTGCATTGCATTTATCGTTCATTTACAGGGACACATAAAAATTTCAAATACATTGCTGTATCCGAAGTATTACATGTTACAGAAGACTGCTGAAATGCGTTTTCAGTTATACTATGCATTTTTAAGTTTAACTAAATTATTCCATGCTACCAGGTGAGTATAAAGTTTATAGACTATATAGAGGACTACATTAAAATATTCATAAGCAATACCGAGAAAGAGCTTGGATTGTTCAAAGAGGATTTTTATTTTTAAATATCCATTTTCAATCTTAATTAGATTTAGTGTTTTAAAAGATGCTTGTAGAATATAAATAAAATCATATACAGGGCAGTGCAAAGAATTGGATACATTGGTGCCTATGAATGATAATTTTTGAAGTACCAATTCAGTAGTCTTAAGAACGTTTTATTTGAATTAAATTTGTACTCAATATGTGTGGGGGTACAAGAAAGCTATATTGGTAATATACAAGGGTGTACAGAAGAATTCATGTACGTTTTCATCTGTCGATATGAATTGTTGAATGTGAATTTTTAACTGTGTTATAAAATTTTTTAATACACTCAATTTTAGCGTACTATGTAGAAAATATGGAAACCTATAGGTCATAAACAGAGCTGCGCAAAAGAACTAGAGTATTTTTCCGGTTATCGGCGGTAATTGCGGAAATCTCGTTTTGAAATGTGTCGTGTTTTCTAAAATGTTTTGTTGGGTATCTTATTTACAGTATTAAACGGCGAAATTTTTTTTAAGTATTTTGGAAATGTTGGAATATTTTTCTTAATCTATGCTTGATGTATGATTTTTCTCTCTTGTTTTTTATTCTATTAGATTTTTGTAAAAATTGTTCCATTTTGTCAATAACTTCTCGTAATATATTTATAATATATTAAAATTAATTTATTAGAAGTCAAAATTCAAAACTTTCCATTTATGCTAGATTTTTTCTTAATATTATTTGGTAAAATTGTGCTTTTGAAACCTGTATTATTTATTCTTCCATAGTTTCAGTGTTTAAAATTTTCATCTTACTGATTCAATAATTAAAAAAAAAATTATCTTTAACCCCTTTAGTCCTAGTGTCCCATGAATAGAACACGCCTTTTAATTAATTATTATTGTCTCTCAACAATTATTTTTGCTATTTACTTCATAGATTATTGATAGTAAAAATTCCAATAAAGGACATATGCGTTACCATTCTTCATTAATCATATTAACAGAACTTCATTGGTAATTATTAATAATAACCGGTAAATATGATTAATATTCAATATTTATCAAATTTACCAAAAGTCGTCGTAATTATTAATAATAACCGAATTTATCAAATTGATCGTAACATATATATATATATATATTTCATTACTTTAAAATGCAGAAACACCATAACTCTGAAAATAAGGTGTATATCTGCAATATTTAACTATAAAAAACTTTTAAAAAGGCAAATAAAAGACAGGAGACAGGTAAAAAACAAAAACACAGGCAAAATACAGTCTGTTCTTCTTCAGTGGGAGGACAGACTTAACCTAACTCCACCCCCACTGTTAAAAATCTGCAGGTTTCTGAACACACGTCCAACCTGCACCCAATACAGATAAAAACTATTGTCAATACAATAAAAAAAGCTAAAATAAACCAAAATTAAGCAAAAATAAATAAATAAATAAGTAGTGTAGATAAAGCATAATTTAAAAATCTTTAATAAAATAAACTTTTAGAAAAGTACTTAAAAATTAACAATTTAAATGTAAATAAATTAACATGTGTGAATGCAGATGAACGTGCACCCTCCCATACCTGCAAGATGAAAAACTTTTCAAAAACATGAAAAACAGCAATACCTGTATAATGTTCTCACCTGTAACAATGAACAATTAATTTTTCTTCCGTATCCAATTTCAAAAACTAGAAATTCCGAGTTTGCATTCCTCCATCGATTCGATACATCAACATACATTCGTTCTTTGAACAAGACTTTAGAATGCAACTTTCATTTAGAATCTTCAGGAAGGATGCCATCCGATGCCATCACATGTTGCTCAATCCGCCAATCCACAATGTTGCCACTCACTTTTTAAAACTATCTTTAAATTATATTTCAAAAACTTTATAGGATAATTATTATTGTAAAAAAGATTAGCCAAAATCTGTTTATAAAAATTACTATCTTTGCCACAAATTTTATTGAAACGAATTATTTGATTAATTATAATATTTATGTAATTTTTTTTTTTTTTTTATGTAAATTAGAAAACCAATGTGGCATACTACTTGTCAAAAATTGGAAACTATTTCTTTTATCATACAAATCTAAATTTAATTTATTATCAATAATTTCAAAAGAAATATCCAAAAATTCTGCATTATAATCATCACAGTTTGCCCTATTCAACTTTAAACAATTTGGATATATATTGCCATATTCATTAGTAAAATCAAAATTAAAAACCAAAATATCATCAATATACCTAAAGACTTTTAAAGATTTATTATATTTCATTGTATACTTAAATTCATAATAAAACAAAAATAAATTAGCTGCTGTACTAGATAATTCGTCCCCATTCCAATTCCATAAATCTGATTAAATGTATTATTGTTGAAAGTTACATAATTATTATAAAAACAGAAATGGCATAAACATAAAAATAAATCTCTATTAACATTTAATTCTTCATTTAAACAAAATAAATCAAAAATATTTACTAAAACATCATAAACACAATCAATAAGTATATTGGTGAACAGATTTTCAAAGTCGAATACCTGCATTTTCAGAGGAGTCAAAGGCAGTTTGTCCAAAATTTCGATACTATTATCAATCGACCAGAAATGACTATACTTCTTAAATTTATACTTTAAAAAAACCATATATCTTTTTCAATAAATTCTGTAAACCAATATTATTGACAATAGTTTTTTTCTGTATTGGGTGCAGGTTGGACGTGTGTTCAGAAACCTGCAGATTTTTAACAGTGGGGTGGAGTTAGGTTAAGTCTGTCCTCCCACTGAAGAAGAACAGACTGTTTTTGCCTGTGTTTTTGTTTTTTACCTGTCTTTTATTTGTCTTTTTAAAAGTTTTTTATAGTTAAATATTGCAGATATACACCTTCTTTTCTGAGTTATGGTGTTTTTGCATTTTAAAGTAATGAAATAGATCTTTGTTGCATTTGATATGAGCTGCTATTAGCGCCAGTTGTGCAATAATTTTTCATTAATTATATATGATATATGATATATATATAACTTATATCACTATGAACGTACTTTTACTAATAATAATCTCCATTTATATCGTTATATTGATGACATAATTTTAATTGCCATTGATCAATTTAAAATTTCTCAATTTCCAGTTGATTATCCCACTAATTTGGAATTAACGGAAAACCTCTTATCTAACAATACAATTAACTTCTTAGATCTTAAAATTACAATAAAAGACAACAAAACAATAACAGATTTATATGATAAACGTAAAGAATTTAAATTCAAAGTTAATACATTTACAAATTTTAAATCTTGTCTTCATCATTCTCTATATCGAAATATAATACTTAATCATTTATATAGAATAAAACGTTTTATGTTCTTCTCATCTAATTAACAATAATATTAAAAAACTAATTTATGAAGCATTAAATCATGGTTTTCCAAAAAAATTCATATATTCATTAATATACAATTAGTACTTTAAAAAAACAAATTAACATATGCGTAAACAATATTACAAAAAAAAATTATAAAATAAAAAAAAATATTTATATAAAAAATTAAAAATTGTAAAATAATAATAAACAATTACTATGGGATGGCTGGGTGGGTAGATGTTAGAGTACGGAGGAGGGTGGAGTTGTCTGGATAATACGCAATGGTTAATTTAAAAAAATGACGGGGCTTTTGTATTATAACTACATTTCTATTACGCATTTTATTTGGATGTTGATTTGATGTTTTATATGTAAATGGTGACATTTCTTTTTTTTTCAATTCATATTAATTGTAGCTTATTTAATCAAATTCAAAATTAACTTGTTTTTAAATTTTAGTCTACTCAGGACAATGGCATATTATTTAATAATAGTATACCATCTTTATAGTGATTAATATGCATATAAATTTATTTGATATAACTAATGTTATACTGTATGTATTAAAATAGGGCAATTGGTTTGTATTATTATTTCTCTTTACGTTTTAATATTGTTTATTTTCAACTTTGTATTCCATGATTAATTATCGGTTTAATGTGTTTGATTGTCACAATTACATAGCTGCCAACTTGTACGGATTTTTGCTACCACTAAAATTTAATAGAAAATTTTGCCTAATTCAATCGGCAAATTGCAGTGAATTTTGATAATTAAATAAGGTAGACATTTCTGTTAAATTTTAGTGGTAGCAAAAATCCTTACACGTTCACAGCTATGCAATTATATTTTTTAGCTTTTTTTGGCTAATATGAAGATAATCCACACACTATATTTGTAATCTTTAGGCTATTGGATATTTTAGAATCTGACAATCTTCTATAAACATCCTTTTTTCCCCCCTGTTCATTTTATTAATTTATTATTATTTTTTTAATTTAATAGTAATTCTTAAAGTTTTTATATTTTTATTATATATAATTTATTTTACGTTATAGCATATACCGGGTGTCCCAAAAAGGACTGACTGATTTTAAAATTCAATAACTTGCAAACGGTGACAGATATTTAAAAAATTCTTGCAGGAGGGTTATGCATAAGGTCAAAAGTTTTATTACAGTAATTTTCAATTTTAGTTCGATTTACAAACAATAGATGGCGCTGTAAGCAATAGTCGCTAAATTCAGGCTCGATATTTGGTACTTCGTGGCCCGGATAATACATTTCCATCTCCTTTTTCTGCATGGAACAAGATAAAGGACCAAAAATCGAGCCTGTATTTAGCGACTATTGCTCACAGCGCCATCTATTGTTTGTAAATCGAACTAAAATTGAAAATCACTGTAATAAAACTTTTGACCTTATGCTTATCCCTCCTGCAAGAATTTTTTTAATATCTGTCACCGTTTGCAAGTTATTGAATTTTAAAATCAGTCAGTCCTTTTTGGGACACCCGGTAGCTATATTCTATATATTATCAATGTTATAAAATTATTTACTTTCTCAGTGTAGATTAAATGGGTTTGGTAATAGAATATATTGAAAGCATTTTATTAACATTTAATTTATTTAATTTTTTTAATAATGATATATAGTAGATTATTATTTATATATTAGGATTAGTGTGGTAATGCAGATGATATATTTTAATTTCATTAGCTTTTATTATTTTCTTCTTGTGTCATTTGAATAATGATAATTGTTTTTAAAATAACATAATAGATGGCAGCACTAAAAAATTTGGTCTTTTAAAGCTTCTATTAAAGTAATAATTTAAATTTTTTACACCAGGTGGTATTAAACGCTGTATATCGGCAATATTATAAAATTGAATTTAAAAGTGTTTTTTTTTTTGGTATTTTAAATAATATAATTAATTTATATTATATTAATTGAATTTATCACGGTATTTCAAAATGAATTAACTGAATCCATAGGTTTTAATTTTTGTGTTAACTTAACTGTTTTATTCACCTTAATCTTATCATGCTTGGATACCATGTGCGGGAGAATACTTTGAAAATCAACTGGGTTTTTATTCGGTATGTTGTGTAATATTTCTATTTTTTATGCTATATATTAAATATTTAAGGTATTGTATTGTTTTTTTTTTCCATTTCATGCCATTTGATAATGTTCTGTTTTCATCTTGAAACTATTCTCTTGATCATATTGGTTGTTTGGGTGCAGAAGAAATTTTTTTTTCAGATTTTAGCTTTTTCTCACAGAAAACAACCGATTTGCTTATATCATTGAATTCTGTACTCCTGAAAAAGTAATTTAATGTAAAAGTTTTTCAATGTTTTTTCGGTATCTATATTCTTCTTTTTTTTCCATATTAATTCTTCTAATTATGTATAAGGCACTTTATTTTATACAAACAGTTCTATATTATAGGTTTGGGGTATCTATTTTTATTGTCATTTCACAATATTGCGCTTTTTGATGATGGTCGGTCTTGTTTAATTAATGGTTATATATATATATATATATATATATATATAATCAACATCGTTCAGACTCTAATAAAAACAAAGCAAAAAATATACATTCTACAGCTGAAATTCGACATTTTCAACATTTTCATAAACATCAATTTAAAAATACGACAATTGAAATCCTTCAAATTCTAAAAAATAAATCAGAACGGCTTTATATGGAGTCATCATACATGAAATATTATAAAAAAAATTTATCCTTATGGACTTAATAGTGAAATATTTAATAGACCTGTCAAAGTCTTCACATCTATAAATAACATTATTGATTATTCTCCAATTTAAGCTACTCTTAATCATAATTTAAATTGTAAAACAACACGAAACAAACGTGGAAAGGGTTCATCATCAGTTGTAGTTTCCAAAAAATATATCACTAAAGAAATTAATGATCTTCAAAGTAAATATTTAAAGCATTATAACTGGTTATTTATTCGAAAACACATATTTTCTATAAAAAGAAACAGATTGTACAACATTTAAATGTATTTCTAAGTAAATCTTTCTCTAAACATTTCTCTGATATTTATTTTGATCTCATTATGACTAGGGTTAATCTTTTAAATATTAATTTACAAAAAAAAAAAAAAAAAAAACATTAAATTCAAAACACGAATACTCAAATGATAATAACTTTTTCAAATCATATATTTAATAAAATTAATATCAATTCTATAATTAATGATAAAAACTGTTATTTTCCTATTAATAAACTTCATATATCAAAAACCTTTAAATATCCGAACACAATCGGTAGAAAGATTTTTAATTACAATACATTTTCAAAAAATACATCTGCTGCAAGTAATAATCCGTGTAAATGCAATGACCCCAATCTAAAAAAAAATACATAAACAATGATCATGGACATATAATTACTGGAAATCTTAATATTGTTAATGATTTTAAATTGAAAAAAACTAATGGGTTATGTCACTAAATATAGACTTCCATCTAAATTTACTGTTAAATTTATTATCAAACAGTTTACATATGATATAGATATTTTTATATATAAAATTTCAATCTATTACAATAAACCTATTGAATATTTTAATCAATGGAAAATATTAGTAATTTAAAAATTAACTATAGCTTTAAAAAATAATATTTCTGATTTGGTTTCTATTAACACTAAGCATTTTTTCCAACAAATTACTAAATTACAAAAAAAAAACTACGTTATTACATATGTAGACAAATCTCCTAATAATTATGCAATCATATCTAAATCTTATTATCACCAACTTCTTACAACCTGTATTTCTTCTAATAAATCTTTTCAAAAAACTAATGAAAATGTAATTGTAAATAATCGTGAAGTTCAAAGTTATTATAAACTATTAAATATTCAATCTACTAACTTTAATTATCCTTATTTAGTTCTTATTCCCAAATTTCATAAAACTCCAATTAAATTTAGGACTGTAACTATTGGCTGCAATACATATAATAATAAAGCCAGTAAACTTCTATTAAAAATTCTTAATCAATTATATATACTTACTAGAAACAATGATAATACACATTGTATAAAAAATAGCTATCAACTGGTAAATATTTAAAAAAATCTTCATTGTGTATATAATATAACGACATATGACTTCAAAGATCTTTTTAATAATATAGACTTATTAGATTTACATAATATTATAAATGCATTATTTAAAAAGTATAATAAAAAACCGGAATTAACATCTAATATAGATATCGCTTATTTTAAATCGTTAACAAACTTCATTATCTATAATAATTATATCTTGCAAGATAACACATTATATTTGCAGCACGTCGGTATACAACAAGGTGGTTGTACATCCAGATTATTATCAGACTTATATTTAAATCACTATGAACGTACTGTTACTAATAATAATCTACATTTATATCGTTATATTGATGACATAATTTTAATTGCCACTGATCAATATAAAATTTCTCAATTTCTAGTTGATTATCCCATTAATTTGGAATTAACGGAAAACCTCTTATCTAACAATACAATTAACTTCTTAGATCTTAAAATTACAATAAAAGACAACAAAACAATAACAGATTTATACGATAAACGTAAAGAACTTAAATTCAAAGTTAATACATTTACAAATTTTAAATCTTGTCTTCATCATTCTGTATATCGAAATATAATACTTAATCATTTTATAGAATAAAATGTTTATGTTCTTCTCATCTAATTAACAATAATATTAAAAATCTAATTTATGATGCATTAAATCATGGTTTTCCAAAAAAAAAAAATCATATTTTCATTAATATACAATTAGTACTTATATGATCTTAAAAAAAAAAAAAAAAACAAATTAACACAGGCGTAAACAAATTTACAAAAAAAAAATTATAAAATAAAAAATTATTTATATAAAAAATTAAAAATTGTAAAATATTAATAAAAAATTACTATAGGATGGTTGGGTGGGTAGATGTTAGAGGAAGGAGGATGGTGGTGGTGTTTGGATAATAAGCAATGGTTAATTTAAAAAAAATGATGGGGCTTTTTTATTTGAACTACATTTCTAATACATATTTTATATGGATGTTGATTTGATGTTTTATATGCAATTAGTGACATTTTATTTTAATTTTAAATTTAGCTTATTTAATATTTAATCAAATTCAAAATTAACTTTTTTTTTTAAATTTTAGTCTACTCAGGACAATATCATATTAATTAATAATAGTATACCATCTTTATAGTGATTAATACGCATATAAGTTTATTTGATATAACTAATGTTATACTGTATATATTAAAAATTGGTAATTAGTTTTTATTATTATTCCTCTATACATTTCAATATTGTTTTATTTTCAACTTTGTATCCCATGATTAATTATCGGTTTAATGTGTTTGATTGTCACAATCATAATTTTTAGCTTTTTTATGGCTAATATGAAGATAATCCACACACTATATTAGTGATCTTTATGCAATTGGGAATTTTAGAATCTGACAATCTTCTATAAAAATCCATTTTTTTTCCTGTTCATTTTATTGATTTATTATTTTTTATAATTAATAGTAATTATTAAAGTTTTTTATATTTTTATTATATATAACTTATTTTATGTTATAGCATATAGATATTCTATATATTATCAGTGTTATAAAATTATTTAATTTCTCAGTGTAGATTAAATGGGTTAGGTAATAAAAGATATTAAAAGCATTTTATTAACATTTAATTTATTTAATTTTTTTGAATAATGATATATAGTATGGTATTATTCATATATTAGGATTTGTATGGTAATGCAGTTGATATATTTTAAATTCATTAGCTTTTATTTGGTTCATCTTGTGACATTTGAATAATAATAACAGTTTTATAATAATATAACAGCACCAAAAATTTTTTAGAGTAATAATTTTAATTTTTTACACCAGGTGGTATTGAACGCTGTATATTGGCAATATTGTAAAATAGAAATTAAACAATTTGAATGCGTTTTTAGGTATTTTAAATAATGTAATTATTTTCTATTTATTTTCTATTTATTGAATTTATCACGGTATTTCAAAATGAATTAACTGAATCCATAGTTTTAATTTCTGTGTTAACTTAACTGTTTAATTCACCTTAATCTTTTCGTGCTTTTGGATACCATGTGCAGGCATATATTTTGAAAACAACTGGGATTTTATACGGTATGTTGTGTAATATTTCTATTTTTTATGCTATAAATTAAATATTTAAAAGGTTGTATTGTTTTTTTCCAATTCATGCCATTTGATATTATTCTATTTTCATCTTGAAACTATTCTCTTGGTCATATTGGTTGTTTGAGTCACGATAAATTTTTTTTTTCAGCTTTTAGCTTTTTTCTCACAGAAAACTACCGATTCGCTTATATCATTGAATTCTGTACTGTTGAAAACGTAATTCAATATATAAATTTTTCAATTATTTTTTTCGGTATCCATATTCTTCTTTTTTTCTTCCATATTAATTCTCGTAATTAAGTATAAAGCACTTTATTTTATACATACAGTTGTATATTATAGGTTTGTGGTATCCTTTTATATTCTCATTTCATTCACAATATTGCGGTTTTTGATGATGGTCGGTAATGTTTAATTAATGGTTATATATATATATATATATATATATATATATATATATATACTGACCCAGCCCCCCAGCCCACTCTGCAAACGGATGTTACAAAGATTTACATTCTGCCTGTCACATTTAAGTAGAATAATTTTGAGACATACCCACTTTAAAATGCTACATAGGAGTTTATTTAACGAATTATTTTGCTACTAGTCTATTATTAAGCACAAGGTTTTTAAAAAATCAAAGAAATTTGGTTTGAAGTCGGTGTGTTATAAAATTAAAAATAAAATTACTTTAATAGCAGAAAATCGTTACCCATTTACATTTAAAAAGTATTTTTCATATATATATATTTTTGCGCCCTTTGTGGGAACCAAAAATTTTTTATTCTGACTATCGCATTTTAATGCAGCAGTTGTTACATACACCCGTTTTAAAAAGCTGCGGAGAAGCTTATTTATCGAATTCGTTCGATTCCAGTGTATTAAATAAGCACAAGCATTTCAAAAAATCAAAGAAATTTTGTTTCGAAAAAATAAACGAACGTTAACATTAGAAATATTTTTAAAGATCTGAAATAAGAATGAAATAATCAACTGAGTCAATGTGTTATAAAATTAAAAGAAAATTATTTCAAGAGGAGAAAAACGTGAACCCGTGTACATTTAAAAAAATAATATTTATACATTTTTGACGCCTCCTGGGTGTCACAAAGATTTTTATTCTGTCTATTGCATAAGAATGCAGCAGTTGTTACATATATCCACTTTTAAAAGCTTCAGAACAGCTTATTTAACTAATTCTTTTGCATCCAGTCTTAAATAGGCACAAGCATTTCAACAAATCAAAGAAATTTTGTTTCCAGAAAAACCAACGAACGTTACCATTAGAAATATTTTTAAAGATCTGAAACAAGATTGAAATGATCAACAATATGTCAACAATATGTCAATCGACAATAAGTCAATGTGTTATAAAATGAAAAGAAAATTACTTTAAGAGCAGAAAAGCTTCAACCCGTGTACATTTAATGTATATAATATATAAGCTTTTCAATTATTTTTATCGGTATCATATTTTTCTTTTTTTCTTCTTTATTAATACTCGTAAGATAGTTCTTTTGGTATCCATGTTATATGTGTTGGGGGGTAATGTATATATATATATATATATATATATATATATATACAAACATCTTTATTCTGCATATTTCATTTAAATTCAGCAGTTGTTACATATACTCAAAATAAAAAGCTACAGAGGTTTAAATAAACAATAAAAGATTTTAACGAATTCGTTTGCTTCCAGTCTTTTAAACAAGCAAAAAGTATCTCGAAAAATCAAGGTAATTTTGTTTCGGAAATAAATACGAACTTTAACATTAAATTTTTGTATTTAGAGGATGGTAATAACTAAATTGTGCTAAGACTGTTTCTGTCTTTATGTTTGAAATTTTTTAAATATTGACATCAATTTACATACAGTATTATTTAAAATATTGACATTGCGATTATCTTTTTATGAATAATAATTTGTCTCTATTAGTGTGCAATTATCTATGAGCTGCATTATTTTTTAAATATTTGTACGTGAAAGCAAAATCAGTCCTGTAATTTGAATTTATTTAAAATTTTGTTGAAACTTTCTAAATATCATCTGCTTAGTCAAAGGTTTGTTTTTATGTAGCCGTATGCGTGTTCAATGGTATATATTGTATCTTTTGTTTTTAATTGGTTATTGCATCAAATTTGGTGGTTTTTCATGTGTTTTAAATGGATTAATCGTCCGCAATATGCCAGTGAATTAATGGTATTGTACTTGATTTTGTATTACAAGTCATAGACTCCATTTTTATTTTGTATAATATAAGTGTAATGTATTGATGCTAAATTTATTAATTTTATTTTTAGTAAATGGAAATAGATGATGAATTGTAATTATACAATGGTTATATAAATATATGTGTGTGTGTGTGTGTTTATTTATATAAATTTTTAAACAATCAACAATTATTTTAAATTAATTGAATTTGTACATTATTTCTTCAAAGATATAAAACTAGAATGAAATAATCAACGGAGTCAGTGTATTATAAAATAAAATAAAAGTTTCTTCAAAAACCAAAAAACTTCACATCGTGTACATAATAAAGAAAGAAATATATAGTTTTTATTTTATATACATATACACACACACATATATATATATATATATATATATATATATATTTGGCGTTCCCCTGCGAGTTTTAAATGTTCGGATTCTGCCTGTCGCATTTAAATGCAATTGTTGTTACATATACCTACTTCAAAAAAGTTACAGAGTAGCTTATTTAATGAATTCTTTTGCTTCCAGGCGATTAAGTAAGCATAGCGATTGCTAAAAATCAAAGAAAAGAAATCGAACGATAAGAGTTTCGAATTCTAACGCTCAAACAGTTGCAAAAAAAAAAAAAAAAAAAAAAAAAAAAAAAAAAAAAGAACTGAAAAAAACCCCTTACGTGCTTTGCCTTATAATGCAAAAGCTTAGTGAAAATAGATAGTATGAAAAAACATTAAATCTAAAAAAAATTTAACGTTTTTGATGTAAATTACATTGATTTATTTGCTTTTTTATGACATAGGTTTGCATTTAGGTGGTACTTAACATCTCAGAAAAGCTTATTAACATTTAATTTTCAAATATTACAAAATATTATTTTAAGTTATTAAATATTGATATATTACATATTAATAAATAATATTTCATATCTTAAGACTAATTAAAATATTAGTATTGCAGTTTTACAATATGGTATAATAATTCATACTACATTCATCCATAAAATATTTTTGAAAAAAATGTCACCTAACGTTTTCTCCAGAAAAAAAAAAAAAAAAAAAAAAAAAAAAGAAAAAAAAAAAAGAATGAATTATGGAAAATAAATGGGCAGTATTTATTGTTGATCGTTATCGATGTTGATCGTTCATTTATTGTATGTCTTTTTACTTTGATAGGTGTTACGAAAGGTATAATTAGCATTTTTTGCTATTAAATAGTGAATGATATTTGTCTAATCGGATGAAAATATTACAGAAAAACACTAGAAAAATTACTTATAATTTTTGTACTTTTAAATTGTATCTAATAACTACAGTCTTCTTATTAAAATACGGTTATTTTTTTTTATAGTTTCGATGTACTTCGTTAATAATATAGTAATCTAATATTAAATACTGACATATTTTTACCCGACTGCTAAGAAGGGTTATGTGTTTCACGCGTATTTGGGTATATGGATTTCTTTATACCCTCGAAACAGCCCAACGGCTGGATGGATTTTAATGAATGGTGTAGCTATCGATTCGTCTATTCGTATCGATTCCTAGCCTATAACCATCGGACGGTTAGTCCGATGGTTATATGTTAGGTTTTCTTTTTACAAATTCAAAATGACGGCCGTAAAATACAAAATGTCGGTAGAGGCGAAAAAAAAAATTTTACGCACTATATTGAGTGGCATATCATTGGATAGGTCATAGGAAGTTTCACTGACTATTTTACAGTCAGTTTTTAAGCTCCTTTTAAATATTACGCAACCTGGAAGTTAAGTAGGTAGAATCTCTAGCTTTACTGCAACACTAACCTTCATAGACATCTATAGCCCTCATCAATCAGTGTTTATACGTAGGAACTAACAAACACAACTTAAAATTCATCAATACAAGTAAATGAAAAACAAATAGGTAAGTAATATAAAGAACAGTTTCACATTGATAAGAAATAATTAATTAGTTCGCTTTTTATGCTGGCGGGATTTTTGATTACCTGTTGTTTAAAAATTCCGGTAAACTTAATCATTTTTAAAATATAATTGCCATTCATTTAATTTGCGAAATATGCCCGTAAAATATAACATCAAATAATTTACAATGAATACATGTAGAATTAATGCAACAGAATAGTTGGAGAACAGACAATATCGGACAGGTCGTTGTACCAGATAAGTAGAGTTTCATGCTTTGGTCGCTGTAGCAGCAACCTCGTGTAACTGTCGTGTTAATTAAGCCAGAAAGAAGACACTCATACCATAATGGACCGAGCTGTCTGTGCGTTTGCAAGTGATAGTATGTTATTTATTTTTGAGAGTTTTATCGGAAGAACGGTGGAAGAGTTGTGTATAGGAGAAAAGTTTACACGTTTAAAAAGCTAAATTCTTACGATTTTCTCTGTTTCATTGAAGGATGGAGAAAATGCGTCCAAAGTGGGATGAAACTCACACGAAAATAAAAACTAGACAACAGGAAAACGGGAATTCTGCTTTTTCAGAATTTAGTGTCGCACCCGATAAAAACAAAATGATTATGTGTATACTAGGTCAGATTTAAGACTCCAAACACACGCTTTTTTTTACATATAATGACGTCATCCGAATCCGCTAAAGGATTCTTCATTTACGATCCAGTCTTAAACAACATCTATAGTAAAATATTCATAGTACAGGACTATCACTGAATAATACAGAAATAAAAAAAAAGAGATTTCGTCATTCTACAAGCTGGACAAAAAAATCGGGTATCTCATGATTCATATGCCTTCATTTGTTTGTAATATTAATATAGATACTTAAAATTAAATTTAGTTTAAAATAGTTCCAAGTTTTACTAGGAATCATTCATTTATATTTTTTTTCAAAATAGCACGTATTTTAATTACTTTTCTTTTCAGTTTTTATGAGAAAATGACAACAAAAAGATATAATTGCTATTTTTCAACGATTTTCACTTTACTTTCTACAGATATGGAGTACTTGAGTTGCCAAAATTAAACAAATGGTGCTAAAAACTACAAAAAATTTAATATCTAAAAAATAAATGGAGATGTAAATGCAATTTGTTTGAAAACTGCAAGTACTTTATTTTCCAATACGACGGTAAAAATTTTGAAAATGTGCGTTGCTTAGAAGTTTAATAAATGGATGATACATCTGCTTTGTTTTACGGCTGGCTTATACAACGTAACGTTATATTTTGGAGACGACACATTATTTGCTGGGAGAACGAAATAGCATATCGGGGGCTAAAAAGTCCGACTATGACAACCAGAGAAGCTAGTGAAATATATTGCGTATTCAAAGATAATGTGTACCGGGTGCCTCAAAACCTATTGTCTGAACTCCCATGAATCAGTCTTCAACCTAGCAATAGATTAAAAAACGGAGAAAGAGCAATTAGAAAACATCTCAGTGGTAGGCCTAATCAGTTCTAAGACTTTGCATAGGAAAAATGAATCGAAACAGATATTAGAGAAGATTTTACGTCTTCCAAGCATTTCAAGTATAAAGTTCGTAACAGGACAAAGTCGTGGAGCAAAAAAATATATAAATATATTTAAACATCATCTCCGTTTGAAACTCAACTTGAGAAGAAAAAAAGGGAGGAACAAAAGAAAGAACAAATCGCAGAAGTAAAGAGAAAGATGTGGGAAAAAATCTCATTAAACGCATGAAAAAAAAACTTTTAGTAATTTTCGAAAAAGAAGATAACGTGAAAAAAAACAAAAGTAAAGTTCACAATAAATGTAGTAACAATAAGTTGTTTCTAAATCCATAAATGGCATTTTTTCAAGCACAAGCCCATGTCCGGCACAAAAGATACCTCCGGTGCAAAGACAATAAAGGTCAAACTGTAAGGTTTATAAAAAATCAAAGAAATCAAAATAAGGCTGATTTTAAGGGAAATGATATTTTTGCAGTATG
Organism: Maratus speciosus; assembly: GCA_963932465.1. Taxonomy (NCBI): domain Eukaryota; kingdom Metazoa; phylum Arthropoda; class Arachnida; order Araneae; family Salticidae; genus Maratus; species Maratus speciosus. The sequence goes on along the minus strand of CAWVRF010000006.1, from coordinate 667,209 downwards.
AAAACAACATGTTAAAGCTTTCATTGAAGTAGTAAATATTCAAATTTAAGAATATATAAAAAAAAAAAAATCCAAATAGATTATGCGTTTGATACTACCCGACCTTCATCTAATATTTATACGATTGAAAAAAAACGTTTCTGAAAACAAATATTTTTTAAATAGGCGCGACCACAATTAAGTGATTTATTATAATAGAAAAAATCTGCAATCTAATAATCCTGCTATAATTGTAACTTAGAATTATCAGAGCATGCTGGCATTTGATTTTGAATTATTTAATGAAAATTAGTTGCTTTTAAAAGATTTTTGTTTAGAAGTAAGACATCATATTTAAATAAAGTCTATTATTGTGATGGTAAACTTGGTTTGTTAATCTCATAAATTATATGACATTTATAAACAATAATTACTAACTTTTGACATTATTCTGGTAAAAGCTTAAGATAATCATCTTCATTCAGTATTATCTGAATGTCAAAAGCCAGAATCAAAGAATTTCCCTTACTGTTTTAGTTAATTTAATTAAGTGAAAGCATTTCATTAGGCATTTATGTTAACAGCTTGAATTTCGGTTGAAACTTTCTTTTGTTTAATCGACTTCAATAAAGTGGAAATAATTACATATAAGAAGATTATGTGCTCACGAATTTATTTTAAATTAAGCTATCACGTTCAGGAATTACTGAATGTAGAAAACTTGTATTACCTCATGAAAAGAAACGAAAGTTACTTATTTTGATTTCATTATAATTAAAAGGAAGTTGATGGAATAACTTTTAATAGGATTTCTGCAGGAATCATCATCTTATTTATGTATAAATAGCCTTCAAACGAAGGAGGTTATGCAATAAGCTTGTATGTTTTTTTTTCCTTAAGTCCATGCAAAATTTTTAAACGAATTGATTTCATTATAATTAAAAGGAAGTTGAGTGAATACCTTATAATAATATTTCTGCCGGCATCATTCGTTTATTTATGTATAAATAGACTTCAAAAGAAGAAGGTTATGCAATCGACATGTATGTTTTCTTCTGCATGTCTATGCATAATTTTTAAACGGATTGATATCATTATAGTTAAAAGGAAGTTGAGTGAACAGCTTACAATAGGACCTTGTGCGGTATCATCCGATTGTTTATGTATAAATAGATCTCAAACGAAGTAGGTTATGTGTTTGTGTGTTTTTTTCTGCATGTCCAAGTAAAATTTTTAAACGAATTATTAAAAATAAGTTGAGTGAATAGATTATAGTAGGATTTCTGCCGGAATCATTCTTTTATTTATGTATAAATGTACTTCAACCAAGAGAGATTATGCAATCGGTTTGTATGTTTTTTTTTCTGCACGCCCATGCATAATTTTTAAACGAATTGATTTCATTATAATTAAAAAAAAAATGTGAATAGCTCATAATAGCATTTCTGCTGGCATCATCCGTTCACTTTTGTATAAATAGACTTCAAATAATGAAGGTTATGAAGTCGGTCTGCATGGTTTTTTTTTTCTGCATGTCTATGCATAATTTTTAAACGGATTGATTTCATTACAGTTCAAAGGAAGTTGAGTGAACAGCTTATAATAGGACCTTCTGCGGCATCATCCGATTGTTTATGTATAAATAGGTCTCAAACGAAGTAGATTATGCAATAGGTTTGTCTGTTTTTTCCTGCATGTCCATGTATATTTTTTAAACGAATTATTAAAAATAAGTTGAGTGAATAGCTTATAATAGGAATTCTGCCGGCATCATTCTTTTATGTATAAATGGACTTCAACCGAGAGAGGTTATGCAGTCGGCTTGTATGTTTTTTTTCTGCACGTCCATGCATAATTTTTAAACGAATTGATTTCATTATAATTAAAAGAAAATTGTGAATAGCTCATAATAGCATTTCTGCTAGCATCATCCGTTCATTTTTGTATAAATAGACTTCAAACAATGAAGGTTATGAAACCATTTTGCATGTTTTTTTTTTCTGCAGGTCCACGCATAATTTTTAAATGAATTGATTTCTTTATAATTAAAAGGAAGTTGATTGAATAGTTTATAATAGGATTTCTGCCGGCATCATCCGTTTATTTATGTATAAAAAGACTTCCAACACAGGAGGTTATGCAATCGGCTTGCATGTTTTTCTTCTACATGTACATGCATAATTTTTAAACGAAAGTTCCGATTTTGATATTTTAGTTCTATTTGGAAATGTGTTGGTCAGGCGGCGGTCCCGATTCCATTTCACTATAATCTGAAAAGAGAAACTTGTTTATTTATATGTAAATTGACCATTCCTTAAGAAGTGGTTAAGGAAAACATTCCTATTTTACGTTTTTAAGTATTTGTCGTCTGATGCATAGTTTTTAATATTTTCCAACATAGTTGGAAAGACTTTATGACTTCGGTTTGTCTGCCTGCCATCTGTCCGTGCTCTAACTTGAGTAAATATACTCGGATTTACACGTACAGTCGTGGCCAAAAGTTTAGGACCACCGTGCAGAAACTAGCGTTTTTACAATTGAAACCACTGATAACGTCATAAATCAAATTCATTGCGTCAGATGGCGTTAATCCGTCTGGCAGTGGAGTACTATATTCCCTTTTCAATTGATCTTTCAGTTATAAAATTCGCAGACGCAACTGTTGCTTGTTTTACAAGTTTTGAAAACCGATGAAAATGGGTCGAAAATCTTCAGTTTCTGAAGCTCAACGTGCACATATTGTTATTCCTCATAATGAAAGGTATTCTGAACGATTAATTAGTGAACTAGTGAGACGTAGTAAGATTGCAGTTCACAATGCGATCAAGAAATTTAAAGAAACAGGTACTTATGTTGATGCCAAAAGGTGTGGTCGACCACGTAAAACCACACCCAGGGATTACCATGTCATTAGGAGAATAGCAGTTCGTTCTCCAATGAGTTCCGCAAGCAAGATACGGTCAATGCTGCTTGCAAAAAGTGCGGATGTCAATCGTAGAACAGTAAGTTGGCATTTGTTCGACGACTTTCATTTAAAATCCCATAAACCTGTGAAAAAAACCCAGGTTAACAGCGGCCATGAAAGCTAAGCCCTTGGACTTTGCCAAGAAACATGCCAAATGGACAATTCAGCAGTGGCAACGGGTTTCTTTTTCGGACGAATCTACCATACAGCAGTTCTTTACACGCAAGTACTATGTCCGTAGACCTCCTGGAAAGCGATTTGATGAACGCTACACTTTACAGACTGTTAAACAAATTAAAAAATTCAAATCCTTGACTGGACTGGAAACAGTTCCGATTTTAATCCAATTGAAAACTTATGGACTCTCTTAAAGCACAAGGTCTCTGAGAAACAACCAACAAGTGCTAAGGAACTGGAAAAAAGCAACTAAGGAAGTTTGGGTGAAAGAATTATCAGCTGCATACTGCCGAAGTCTGGTAGAGAGCATGCCAAAACGTTTGCAGGCCGTAATAAAAGCTAACGACGGCGGACCAACAAAATATTCACTTTTCTGTACAATTTGTGTTTAATGTGTCTGATTTATATGCGTAGAAATGTAATATTTATGTAATAAACGGAGTTTATAATTTTACTAACGAATACGTATTCAATTTATTGTCTGGATCTTAATTTCTAGTGGTGGTCCTAAACTTCTGGCCACGACTGTAATTGATATAAGCTATTAAGGTTTGCCATAGCATGTTCGGTTTTCTAAATGAAGTTTGTAGTACTCAGAGAAAATCATTTGCGGTGTATTTTAATAGTGTTACACAACTTCAAACATAATGGAATTTGTGTCAATTTTTGAGGTGCACTAGAACATGGTTACTATAGAGTAAGTTATGTGTAGCACTTTTAGTACGGGTTCAGAGAACTCAAAGTATTCCTTTTTATTATGGTCTATGAAGAAACATCTTTTGTGGCGTATTTTAAGAATGTTAAACTGCTACGAACTTAAATAAATTTATGTGAATTTCTCAGATGCGCTAAAACATACTTTCTGTAGAATATGGCGTGCAATGCCTTTATCATTCATTTATAGGGTTACACAAAATGTTCGGATTTATAATGGTCTACGGAGGAAAACTGTTCACAGCGTATATTAATTATAATTATGTTGCACTACTTCAAACATGCTGAAATTCATATACATTACTGAGGTTTACTACAAGTTGCTTGTAGTGGAATATGATTTGCATCGTATTTATCGTTCAATTATAGGAACACACACAAAAGTGTGGGATAAAAACTGTATCCGAAGAACTGTCTATTAAGGATGACTGCTGAAAGATCGTTTTCGGTTATGGTACACGTTTTAAGATAAACTAAATTTTTACATAATTCGTCCTGTCAATTAATTTTGTAGACCATACACAGGGCTCCACAAAAGAATTCTTAAGCATTACTGAGCGGGTATTGCTTAAAGGCGTTTCTTAATTTGAATTAGGCATATTCAAGCTCAGCTACATTAAGTATTCTAAGAAATGTTTGTAGTATTTAAATGAAGTCATATAGAGGGCTATGTAAAAAAAAAAAAAAAAAAAAACTGGATACATTTGTCGCCTATGCGTAGAAGTTCTTGGAAGCATAGTTTTAGTAGTTCTAAGTGGTTTTTTTTTTTTTCTTTGTCCGAATTAAATTTAAGCTTATGATATGCTCGTACAAAAAACTGCAGGTAATATACAGGGCTGTACAAAAGATTTCAAGTGCATTTCTTCTATTGGTAGAAATTGGTAAAGGTGAATTATAAATTATATTATGCTTTCTCTAACAAAATTAAATTTTAGAATACTGTGTAGAATATATGGAGACATATAGATCATATACAGAGTTGCACAAAAGATTTGGAGTTCCGTTACGTCTATGTGCAGTAAATGTTCAAATCTGGTTTTAAAATGTTATATGCGTTTTCGAAAATATTTACTTAGGTATCATCTTTGACTTTTTAAACGGCGAAGTTTTGTTTACGTTATCTGGGAGTATTGGAAAGAGTTTCATATTCTGTGATTGTCGAATGATTTATCTTTCTTGTTTATTTTTTTCTCTTTTTTCAGAGATACCTCAATTTTGCTTTTAGATTTTCCGATATCAACATCTAGTGCGCATAAAAAAGCAGCATTGACAACAACCAGGTTAAAAAATAACGTAGATTAAAACCCTTTATGTACTTATGTAATTCATAACATTTTATCTTCTGAAACATTTTTAGTGAATTTTTTAAACTACATTTGAATATTTACATAATCATTTAATGCATTTTAGAAGGATTTTAGAAGGATTGAAGGATTTAGAATGATCCATTAAATTTGAATTTATAGGGATTTTGTGCAATATTTATAACCCCACTCAAATCTTTTATTTTAAATATTTTTCTTAGTATTTTGAAGAATTAGGAAATGTGGAAATATAATGTTATTACAATACAAATATTTCCGAATTGAACACCCCCCCCCCCCCCCACCGACTACGCCAAAAAAAGCTGGAACGAAGCAAATACAAACGAAATCATCCTTTTAAAAATATTTTTGTTTTGTGTAACCAATAATGCTTTTGGAACAAAATAACCCAGCAAAGAGGAAATCTCTGCCTACAGCAAGATAGGTGCTGGCTGATGGTCTACCACTGCATGACCACTGCTGGACAGCTCCAGGCAACTTTCCTGTTGGAAATCATCAGATAAAATTCTGGTGGGCATACATTTTATCTCATGCGCTGACCCACCACTAAATGGAAGTGCACTAACTTTTGCAGTATTATTGCTGGGAACCCTTACGCTAGGTGGCGCTACGAATATCGAAGACATTGGGTATTTGAACACAAATCTGAAATGAATATTTTAACACAATTTAAGCAGTAAAGCTACTTTTTTTGAAACTGTAAAAATATAGCACCACTGCCACCAACAAAATAAATAAGTAAATGAATAAATAAATAAATTCTTTATTTCAACTTGCTTTTTTCCCCTTAAATCTGGTTTTACTAGGTTACAAAGGATTTTGGTTTTCATAATTTACGCAGTTCAGAATCAATAATAATAAAAAAAAGCGTATAAAATACATAGGATTTCTATACAATAGAATAATTTCTATACCAGTTTAATGATTGGGAACGTAAATCACAAAAGAAACAAACTTGAAATAGTGTAATGAGAGCTTGAAATCTGCGAGCAATCGTAGCGTACGCTGAAAGCGTTTGTTCATGTCCGATCACGAAAACCAAGCAGCATCGAGTGCGGTCATTACTTGGGAGGGTGACCACATGCAGTTCAAATATTTCTATAGACATTTCTATTTTAGACACTTCTACAGATGTTTCTATAGCTCTTGGTGAAACTAGCTTATAGAAAAAAAAGCCATAATTAAATAATACTTTGTTTTTTTATAGAATTCTATAAGAAATTTTTGTAAGGGAAAGTGCTGGGACAGCAAAGGAAAAGCAGTAGGATAGGTGCTAGCACTGCAGGAAAAGTGTCGGATTGGAGTAATGTGATGGCATACCAATGCTGGCCTGCTGTTGGCCATCACTGATAGAGGCAGCTGCATTCGGCTTGGACACTTTCCCACAGGTTTAAGTAATGGCACCCTTTCACTTTACCGCTGATAGCACTGCTGGCTGCCATCTTTTTTCCAGCTGATGGCCCACTGTTTCTTTCTTTGCTGGGAAAGTAATGAATCTATAACTCGTTCTAAACTGTATTACAACTAATCAATGAATTTAATGAATTTCGTAATAAGTTATTTCGATGGTACTTATAAAAATGGTATTAGAGTTATAAGTATTTTGATAAGGCATTTTTTCTTACTTCCCAGCAAAGAAAGAAAGAGTGGGCCATCAGCTGGAAAAATGATGGCAGCCAGCACTGCCATCAGCGGTAAAGTACAATGGTGCCATTACTTAAACCTGTACAAAAGTGTCCGAGCTGAATGCAGCTGGCCCATCAGTGATGGCCAACAACAGGCCAGCATTGGTATGCCATCACATTACTTCAATCCGGCACTTTTTCTGCAGTGCTAGCACCTATACCACTGCTATTCCTTTGCTGGCCCAGCACGTTCCTTTACAAAAATTTCTTATAGAATTCTATAAAAAAAAACAAAATATTACAGAATTATGGCTCTTTTTTTATAAGCTAGCTTCACCACGAGCTATAGAAATATCTGTAGAAGTGTCTATAGAAATATTTGAACTTGCAGCGGTTTCCATGTGGTCACCCTCCCAAGTACTAACCGCGCTCGATGCTGTTTCGTTTTGTGATGGGACATGAACAAGTATTTTCAGCGTATTCTATGACCGCTTTTAGTTTTCTAGCACTCATTACACTATTTTAATTTTGTTCTTTTATGATTTACGTTCCCAATCATTAAACTGGTATAAGAATTATTGTATTGTATAGAATCCTATATATTTTATACTCTTTTTTTGTTATTGATTCTGAACTGTGTAAATTATGAAAATCTAAATCCTTTGTAACTTAGTAAAACCAGATTTAAGGAGAAAAAAAAGTGCGTTGAAATAAAGAATTTATTTATTTATTCATTTACTTATTTATTTTGGTGCTGGCAATGATGCTATATTATTTATATTTTCAAAAAGAATTAGCTTCACAGCTTAAATTGTGTTAAGATATTCATTTCGGATTTGTGTTCAAATACTCAACGTCTTCGACATTCGCAACGACACCTAGCGTAAGAGTTCCCGGCAATAATACTGCAAAAGTTCGTGCATTTCCATATAGTAGTGGGCCAGCACATGAGATAAAACGGAAGCCCATCAGAATTTTATCTGATGATTTCCAACAGCAAAGTTGACTGAAGCTGTCCAGCAGTGGTCATGCAGTGGTAGACCATTAGCCACTTTTCCATTATTGCCAGCACCTATCTTGCTGCTGGCCAGCAATTTCCTCTTTGCTGGGTTGCATAAATATGGATTGGTTTTCTTTAATTTCGGGATTTGTGTCGGATTCGCTTTAGTCCAGTTTTGGTTCGGATTATATTCGAGAGGTTCCGGATTCTAATATGGGTAGCATAATGTTTTGCCAAAAACCGGAAAAAAACAATTCCTTCAAATTTCAACCAACAATTCAAGTTTTTTTGTTTTCAAATACTTGCTTTTAGAAATGTTCCATTTTGATTAGCAAACTTTGTTCATTTTATGAACCACAGACATCTGCTTTAAATCCTGTCCTTTTTTAATCCATTTTTAAATTCTGTCCCACTTTCCCACTCATTACTATACTAGGTAATTCCTTATGGGTGAAATAAATAATGTGAACATTAAAAAGGTCCACAATCTTACATAAAAGGCGACTAATGTAATAAAAATATGTTACAAGTTTAAAATATACATTTTATTTAAAACTTATTAGTACTTTTAACCCTTCCAGGCTCATCATCAGAGAATATCTTAATAAATAAATTTTGTTTATTTATACAAATACGTCACTTTGTTTTGAAAATGAGAAGCCAATAATTACTAGAGTTGAATGTAGAAGTAGCAGTAGCAATTTCTTGGATTGAATTTAATTAGAGGAACTATGTATATTATTATTATTAATTGCAGTTCCATTTATTTTATGACATCACTTCTTTGTTTCTCATGCGCCACTTTCAATGGGTATCCATAGTTACATTTACCTTGATTACCCCTTGTTGTGTATTTCGTTTATATAAATCTTGAAAAAATTAAAAAAGAAGAAAACAATGAATGAACAAAAATCATATAATTTGTTAATAGGCTTGAACCGCTGCGGTGGTCGTTTTCTTTAAACGAATAAAATGAAATACATATGGGAATTTAACTTTTTTTAAAGCAGTGTGGATCTTTTCCCGAAATGTATTTCTGCATTGCTGGAAACGAAACGATACGAACGCCATTGCACTATTATATTTTCTAATGTGTTAGACACAATTTAGGCTGCTAATGAACAACTCTTTTACTTTCTTGTTTACGTTGGAATTTGGTAAAGAACGATATATCGATATGCGATATTCTAATATCAATCCTGACGAATTATCTAACAATGCATGTTTCATGAAAATCCGTCCATTAGAACTTTTTAAAAAAGCTTTTATTTAATAATCAGGTTCGTCTTATTAGTCTATTTCTCTTATTATCCGTCGTAGAAATTTTCTCTATAATTCTCTAACAAAGCAGCGCAAAATGATATTAAATATACTAAAATAATCCCTAAAATTTATATTACCTAACTGACAATGCAATTCCATCAAAATCCACTTAGTAGAAATTTTTCAGAAGGTTAATCCTTCATAATTCGGTTCACAGGACTTTAGAACTTTCCCCATAATTAAGCAAAATATAACCATATACGGTATACTAAAACCACCGCTAAAAAAATATCTAACACTGCAAGTCTGATCAAAATCTACACAGTAGAACTTAACAGACTAATATTTAATAATAGGATTTACCTAATTAAAGAACTCAAACTTTATAATTCTATAATCAAGCAACTTAAAACAATATTTTATATACTAAAACCTCTCATGAAAAATCACCTAACTAACAATGCAAGTCCCATCAAAAATCGTTCAGTGGAACTTAATGATTTGGAGTGGAAACTAAGTATATCAAATTAAATTTTCTGAGACCATTATTGATATGTTGTGTCTATTTTTTCCTATTAGGAGAGTAAATGCACATAAAATGTTTGGCAATCTTTTGTAAAATTGCTTTTGAAATAGTTTATTATATTTCTGCAGACGTATTTTTAGAATATCTATAACTTAAAGAAGCTCTGATTTAGTGCATTAAACAATTTATAAAAAATATATATACCAATGAAAGTAACATAATGAGCTAAAAAACACAGGAGATAAAACTAAGTATATCAAATTAAATGTTCTCAGAGTAATAATTGTATGTTCTCTCCAATTTTTTCTTATTTAGAGAATGAATGCACATAAAAGGTTTGGCAATCCTTTGTAAAATTGCTTTTGAAATACTTTATTATACATCTATGTATTCTAGATGTATTCTAGAATATCTATAACTTGATGAAATCTTGATTTAAGACATTAAAAATTTATAAAAATATATATATATACCAGTGAGAAATGACATAATGGGTTAGAAAACGCACGAGATAAAACTAAGTATATCAAATTAAATTTTCTGAAACTAATAGTAATATGTTGAGTCTAACTTTTTCTTATTAAGAGAATGAATACACATAAAATATTTGTCAATCTTTTGTAAAATTACTTTTGAAATATTTTATTATATTTCTGCAGATATATTTCCCCTAGAATATAAAAGTTATTCTACTGCCTCCTAAAGAAACGGCATCCAGCTGTATGTAACACAACTTTTGAATACTCCTGAGAAGAAAATGTTCTAAATCTTTTAAAGTGAAAGTAGAAGTTTCATACAAAATGTTTAAAACTTCTGAGCATTAGTTTCCGATTTAACTAAAAAAGTAAAAATACAAATATTTGCTCTATGCTTAAGCTCCACTATATCTTTATTGATGTGAAACACTTTCTCCCACAAAGAAGTGCATTAGGAGAATTCCCATCGGAAGGCAATAGTAATGCATCGACTTGCAAGGAAAAAAATAAAAGATATTTACAGATAAGAAACTTTACTTATTTAGTTAAATAGGCAAACCTTTATGTAAGACAATTTCTCGAAATTTTATTTTAAACATCCCGGCATTCTTAAAGATTTCAAAAATGATACTTTCGAAGGCTTTAATGCGAATTATATCACGCGAAACAAAATATCGGATTGATAAGCTTTCATTAAATATCAGCAAACAAAACAAATTTCTTGGACTACAATTGTTACGATTGTTAGAATGTTTTTGTTTGAATGTATGTTTATTGGGAAGTACCTGTTTTATTCCATCGCAATAATTCCCTATCACAACAAACTGAAATGCATAAATACAGAATCAAAACACATTAGAATGTTAATACAAAAGCTAAAATCTTTAACAACGATTTTATGCACAAATACGTACAGACACGACACAAAAATGTCCATACGATCGTTTCGAGCATTCCCGCATCCCCTTCTTCAGTGAAAAAAAGGGTGGGGGGACTTAAAATGGGTTCGAAGAACCCCTCGGTTATAGCCCGAGTGCTGATTGAAAAGGCGCAAACAAGAGTTTATATATCTTAAAGAAATCACGTAATGGACTAGAATCAACTGAATTAAAGGAGTCACTGCGCAGAATCCCCCCACACTGGCGAGAAAAAAAAGGGGTGCTGGTTACATCATTCACTAAAGAAGAAGTATGTTTATGAATATATCGAGCTTCGTTTTATAGAAAATTAAAATTCGTAAAAAGTGTTTTATTTATACATTAGAATGTTACACGCTACAATAAAGTATTTTATTTAATTAACAAACTGAAGACAGAGGAAGACGAATTTTTGGCAGATGAATCACATTATGAGCTCACATTCCCGTATAATGCTTATATATTATGAAATGAAATTAAAATATATCCAATTCGCGACGAACGGCTCATATGCAACCTCTTTTAATCTTTGGCACAACCGTTCACCAGAAAAAATATTTAAGTAATTTATTTGCAGAAATTAGGGATTTTTGCCTAGATTTAGGTGAAACATTGGTCGCTAGGGTTGTTTAATACGGGTTTATAATGGTAAAAATGTCACAAAAATATGAAAATTTTAATAAAATAAAATAAAAATTATGTTCTTTTAAAGTGACTTTTTAGTCAAAAATAAAATTAAAACGCGACTACATCCGTTCGTACAGGCAAAACGTGTCACTTTTATTGTAATTACAAATTCCACATTGTAAAACGAATTGTGTCTTAAGATTTCGAAGACAGATCTTGGTGGTATTACAACACAGTTTAAGGGTTCTCAGGTCTCTTAAAGCTTCAAGTTTAATTTTAATTATTTTAGTCATTAAACCGCTATCTTTTCTGACAATTTTGATATAATTGTTTCTTCGAAATTCCCATTAGTTATAGCATTTAGAATTATATACTCGCCCAATAGCTGAAGAGGCGTTTCCGAAACTTCCGATGTTTCTCCATTTTTTTTTTCCAGAAAAGTTGCTGTTACAGCAAGCCTTCCAGCGTAATATTTTCAAATTCAAGGAGGACCTGCTTGCCATAGACAAAATGATATAGCTGAAATTTGGCTCAGCATAAACTGCATCCTGCACAATTTCTCGGTGGTACAATGGTGACACAAGAACATACACACATTTTGTATAAGAATGTTTTTCGGGGTTCCTGAACCATATAACGTATAAGTCAGTCGAAAACCAGAAATAAAAAAAAATTGGTTCAATATATTCTTCAATTATAGATAGAAGAAAATAAAAATATGAAATTTTGTAGAACATTTTCGTGTGAAGCTTCATAAAACATTTATATATTCCATTAAATTCCGTGAGAATAATTTATTAACGGGTCTCAGGACTCTTAAAGCTTTAAAATTTTCGGAATTTTAATTTTTTTACCTGTTATACTTCTATATTTTCTGAACATTTTGGTATGATTTTCTTCCTTGAAATTCCCATTAGAACAGAAATTGTGGCTTTTAATATTATATCCGCTCAATAGCTGAAGCGGCGTTTCTGAAACTTTGAAGTCATTTTTCTCCAAATGACGTTTTTGGGGCATAACCGCAAGATATCTCAAAAACTTATAAATATTTCTTCATGAAATTATCAAAACATATGTTTCATGTTAGTCTGTTTAAAATTAACCTAAAATTTCCTTTTGATTGTTCAAAAAAATATTTTTTTAGGTGATTATGCTGTTGCATTTTCCAAACTTTTGCATTACCTAGATGCAACTTAAAATTCAAAATATAAAATTGCTTTAAATATCAAATATATTTAAATTCAGTGTAATTATTACTATCTGAAGTATGTATAGACCCCAAAATTTTCGTTCTAGTTGCAAAATTTATTTTTTTATCTTACTCGTAAGCTGTAAAACCAATTTTCAACTCGTCCAACGTCTTACATTTTGGAACCTTCTATAAATGTTAATTACGCATGTTACAATTTTTTAAATACATGAAATTAAAAAAATATATACTTATATCTTTCTCAATAAAAAATTTGCTTTAAAATCATATACATTTTAAGATATTAATTGTTCAAAAATAGTCTTTCTTTATTTCATTTTCTTCACTTTTAAAAGTCCTGAGATCTCATAAGATATAAGAGATACAGATTAAAAACTTTAAGAAGAGAGTAGAAACTAACTCATTTAAAAACAATTTAAAGATAATATGCCTAATTCAAAGGTGGCAAGCATAACATCAAATTCCTTGAGTAATTTTATTAAACAGATTATCACATACTCTTACGCCAAGCTCAAGATTTATATGACTAAAATTTTACAATTACAGATCAGTATAATATAAAAAAACGGCCCAGCAATGGGCTAGAGTTTAAATTCTTGCTGAAAGGAAGGAGAATACTATAGAAGGCGACAGCAAGAAGTAGGGGAAAAGTGGAAAATAGATGGCATTGGTCCTTGGTCCATGTGCGTTTGTAAGAATTGTTTGTCTCACAAAACCTACTTTACACTGCAGCCCTAAACTTTTCAAGGTATGTGAAATTCAATTTAAAACTTATTTATTTCTTCAGTAAAGCAAGTGTCATCCATCTCATCTCTATGTAAATGCCTGAACTTCACGTAGAGCACATGTTCCGATCGATTATTGTATTTTATAACGGCTACTGAAACTATCAAATTAAAATACTGGATGGTCTGTTAAAATGTTACCATATCAACGACAGTTCCGATGACGAGTTTCTGGTTTCTCTGGGAAAATAAAACTGGTTAAAACACAGCATGTACTTTCTGCGATAGACTCTTTTATTCTGATGTTTAAATAGTCCAGGCAATAGGGAATTTTACCTAGCAAAATTAATGGTAGTTCTGGAAATCGGCTTACTTTATGTTTTTTGGGTCGCTGAATCCGAATTTGTAATTTCCCACCAAAATTTCCCCCGGCAACCCCCCTCCCCTCCAAAATTTTGGTAAAAAGCCCCCAAAAAAGATTTTTATTAAAAAAATCAATTTTTTTATTGTTTTAGGGGAAAAGTATCTAGAAATTAAGAAAGTAGACAAAATGTGCAACAAATTAGATATGTGACATTATGACTTAGGATGAAGGGGAAGGGGGGATCTGCCTCGGAACATGCGCGCGGTGCTGCGTGGACTAAGCTGCGCAATTCCACTTAACCACTCGCAAGTTTACATTCGCCCTCCCATCTCCCCGCTGAACTTTCCTTATAAGGTTTAATTTAGGTTTTTCGGGTCGATGAATCCGAATTTTTAACTTACCCCCAAAATTACCCCCCCGAACCCCCCCCCCCCAAATAGTTGTTATTAACTTAAATTTCTTATTGTTTTAGGGGGAAAGCATTACGAAATTCCGAAACTAGACAAAATTTGGAACAAATAGGATATATGTCATTATGACGTAGGATAAACGGAGAGAGAGGGGGCTGCCTCGGACAATTCCCCGCGCGTTTTTCTCAAAAAACAAATTTCTTCAAAAAATCAATTTTTTTTTTTTTTTTTTTTTTGGGGGGGGGGGGTTGACGGGGGATATTTTGGTGGGAAGTTACAAATGCGCATTCAACGACCCAAAAAACATAAAGTGAGTCGAAATCCAGAACTAGTATTAATTTTACCAGGTAAAATCCCCTATTGCCGGCACTTCATAACTTAGTGCACGCAGCGCCGCAGTGCATGTTCAGAGGCAGCCCTCCCCCTCCCGTTCATCCTACGTCATAATGTCATCTATCCCATTTGTTGCAAATTTTGTCTAGTTTCTGAATTTCCTAATGTTTTTCCCCTAAAACAATAAGAAATTTAAGTTAAAAACAACCATTTGGGGGTTCGTGGGGGGAAATTTGGGGGGGGGGGAGTTAAAAGTTCGGATTCAGCGACCCAAAAAACTTAAAGTAAACCTTATAGAAAAGTTCGGAGGGGAGATTGGAGGGCGAATGTAAACGTGTGAATGGTTAAGTGGAATTACGCAACTTATTTCACGCAGCACCGCGCACATGTTCCGAGGCAGATCCCCCCTTCTCCTTCATCCTAAGTCATAGTGTAATATATCTAATTTGTTGCAAATTTTGTCGACTTTCTGAATTTCTAGATACTTTCTCTTTAAAACAATAAAAAAATGATTTTTTTTATAAAAACCTTTTTTGGGGTGGGGGGCATTTTACCAAAATTTGGAGGGGGAGGGTTGCCGGGGAAAATTTTGGTGGAAAGTTAAAAATTCGGATTCAGCGACCCAAAAAACATATAGTAAGCCTTTTTCCAGAACTACCATGATTTTTGCTAGGTAGAGCCCCTATACGGTCTCTATTGCCTGGACTAAAAGGGGGAATTTAAAATCAGTTTCAAGTGTGGAGATTGGGTACATTACGAATGTGCTAGATTAAAAAAGGAGGTATACATATGTGACTTCTGCAATTAAAAAGATGAAGAAAATGCTATAGTTTCAAGATAGTAAGGAACAGGTTTCGGAACTAAATTTGGTGTTTTTTGGTTTATTTCAAGATAAATTGCAATATAGTTTGTCTTTGAAACACCTTTCGAAAAACCATAATTTTCACATTTTTGGGGGATAAAATGGTTTTGGAAAAGTAAGATTGATTACAAGAATTTTGAACACCTATATTACCTTCAGGACTGTTTTTAGATGGAAGTGACAACCCCATTATATATTTTTAATAAGCATGTAAATCGGTAGTAAATCGGTATTTTTGGACCATTTACTCTATTATAGAAATTTCTACTCATGATTACAGCAGCAATAGTGTTAATATATACAATAAATTTTTTGATGTCAACTATATTGTAATGTGTAACATGATACTTTAAAATGGTAGAATGATACTAATAATTAATAAGTAATTCATGTATATATTACAAAATATTTTAGGGTATAAATCATAAACATTTATATTCAATATAATAAGATATAATGTCAGAAACTCAATAAAATAGGACTCATTAACTCCTTTTTAAAAGAAAGCATACGATAAAAATTATGTAACTAAAATATTGTGCCGAAATGTTGTTTCCATAACACAATTCCAAAATGTGAAGACTTAGAGACCGACTATCAATACGATTTTAACATCGTTATAGGGGAAAACAATAGAAAAAGTATTGTTGCCGATTCATTCGATAACGAAATGTATAACGACAGCGTTCAGAATCAGACCCTTGAACTTCCAAAGTTCGGATATTGACGTCACAGGAATGATATTTTTGTAGCGGGTAAAATCAATGTTTTAATATCAGGACTTCAAAATCAAGAATTTTAAAATGCAATCCTTGCAATTTTCCTTTAACTTTCATTATAAAAATATTTTCCCTCTTACGATAAAAATTTTAATAAAATTGTTTTATTCTAAGTACATTGATTAGAATTTATAAATATCAATTGTAAAATAATTTTAAAAAATTTCTATTCCGTTGAGTTAAGAACCGCGCACTATCGTAAAGGATTTTCTTTTTCTAATGATAAAAATTTTAAAACAATTAATTTTATTTTTTCTAATGGGACAAATTTGTATTTATGAATTTTAATGGTAAAATAATATTCGGTTGAAGTAAGAATCATGCTCTGATCGTTGAATTAAGATTATGAAATATAGTTTAAGCTATAATGTTTGGGCGTCATGACCTTGGTTATATGAATTAAAACTTCTGATTTACTACTAACTAGCAAAAGCCATGCTTTGTTTGGATTCGCGAAGCATTATTTAATAAAATAAATATTTAAAAGTAACAATATTTTTTAATATTATTTTTCAATCTTTATTAAGCAAAAACGTTATTTTAAGTATTGGCGCATTTTAATTTTAGAAATGTAAATTAGAGTCAAATAATTAAGAATTTCCTCGGATTTTTTTATTTATGATATAAGACTGGTATAAATAAATATATTTTTGATGCAAAATTTTACAAAATATTTTTAAATTTTCAACTAAAAGCTTTTTTTAAAGATGTTTTTACATTTCCCAATAGCGTCTGGTGTTTTCTCAAGATGGATTGAAATAGGTATGTTTTCAATCTTTGTAATTCACATCAATCGTTGATTAATCTTTGATTAATCGTTGATAGCAATCTTAGAATAATATATTCGAAGAGAGCTTGAAGAAAGTTACTTCTTCAAAATCCTGTTTTCTGGAAAAACATTTGAAAACTGCTCTGGTTGATACTAAGAATAATTAACTTATTATAATATTGTTATTATTCAAACTTCGAATTCGAATAACACTTTTTATAACGAATTTAACAATCAAATTTATTTGTTTCTGTATTAATTCTTTTGTTGCCACTTTACAAAAAAAAATCATAATATAACTTTTTTCAAATGCATAAGTATTGTCTGCGTACAGATCATATTTTATTTCTATCAAGTCCAAAAACATTTTTTCCTTAATTAAATTTAAAAAACAGTTTTTATGATATTTTAGCGGAATAATGAAAATATATTTTATTTATTTAATTAATCTTGATTGTATCTATTACAACTAACTCCATGATTTATTTTTTCTTCTGTAAATATACCTGTTTCATTTTTTATTTACAATAACGCGTCCGTAGTGGAAAAACATGTAAAATAAATTAATTAAAATAATAATATAATAAAAGCCTAAGTCATGTGACTGTCATCAATAGTTCTGGGTTGACTGCTTCACTTTTTGTATGCCAAGTGGCCAACTTCGTAATTTATTGTTAGCCAGGAGGAGGTGATAAATCGCCAAATATTGTAAATATCATGTCATCAGTATTATAATAGTATATTTCATGCGACTATCGTAAACAAATTTTCACGTGGTAAATTAAAACAAAACTTTGATGTTGAAATTAAATGTCATGGTTTATGGTATTATTTATTACTTTTCTGTTTTTTTAAAGCAATAATTGACAGTCATAAATTTTAAATATTTGTTTTAAATTAAAGTTATACATTTTAAATAAAATGAGTGAAAGTACTATCTTTTAAATGAAATACGAAAAAATACGACGGGAACAAGGTTTGGCGATTTATCACCTGCGCCCGGCCAACATAAAAATGCCGTGTTCAGGATTTCTGTATCGGAATCTTCAGATTTGGCGAAGAATTGAGCAAGTAAATTAAATTATGTATAAAAGTAACGTAATACAATGCTTAGCATATGTTTAAGGGAGACCAAACTGGTCGCCAAGGGCGGCTAGTTAAAATAATAAATTTTTAAAGGTAATTCTGTAAAAAAAAAAAAAAAAGTGTACGGACCGTAACTTATTTTTATGTTTAATTTCAAGTCAAAATAGTGAATAGTTTTTTTGTAAAGTGTACGACAATATGTAATTTGTGTAGCCTAGTAGAGGATTAGCTTCGCTCATCCTAATAAGGTGCTAAATTACATTTAAATGTTTTTAGAACATAAAAATGCCAAACGATGTTAAAATCCAAGAACTTTCATCTGTTATAAAACAGTTATCATCAGGCTAAATTTTCAGAGGGGCACCTCTGAAATTTCACTTCCTGATCCTTGTTTTATAACAGTTGAAATCGCTTGGGTTTTAACATCATTTGTATACTGTTTATGTATTTGAGCACCAGTATAGTAAAATAAATCAGAAGTTTCAATGCGTATATTTTTTATTTGTTCAATTAAGAATTTGCCCCCAACTTTTGTTTTTCATAAGTTACTTTAGGTCTACTAGCGTTTCATTCGAAATGGAAACATATGTATAAAGATTAATTTTCTGTTTATTTATTTTTTGTTTTCTTTTGCCAAACTGAATACGTTGTGAGATCGATATCTACTTTGGTTTTTAAAACAGCCCTAGTCATGAGGATTTTGTTTCAGTTTTACACTGTAAAAAAAAAAAAAAAAAAAACGACCAGTTTTACGGTGGGAATCGGAAAAATAGTTGCCCTTATCGTACCGGAAAATTTTTCGACCCAGCTCGGAATAAAATCCGTAAAATCGGAATAAAATCTGTAGAATACCGTTTTATTGACTATTCCCTTTTTTTAAGGATTTTATTCCGAACTGGGTCGGAAAATTTTACGGTACGATAAGGGCAACTACTTTTGCGATTCCGACAGGAAAACTGGTCGGATTTTTTTCACAGTGTATTTATTTTATTTTTTCCTTCAATTTAGGTTAAATGAAATGAGTAAGTGTAATTTTTATTTTAAAATTTACATTTGTTTATTTTAATGCAGGCTTTTATTGTAAAGAAAAAAATTACTTTGGAAAGTGATACCACTTACTGTTCCTTTGGCTTTCCTAATTGTAGAATAAAATTAAAAAAAAAGTTTTCTAAACCTTGAAAATTCGAAAGATCTCATGCAATGCATATGCAATACATTGTGTTGTCACTATGTCAGTAACTAATTAAATTAAGATAAATTATTTTCCTCAATAAATATTTTTAAATAATCCATTAAAACATTGTAAGATATTCACCTATATCAGTGATTACATAAAATAACAAAAAAATGAAAGACATTTTTAATAGGTTTTTACTTCAACTTTTTTTTTTTTTTGAAAAAAATCTTAGAAAGATAAACTAAATGATATTGCAAAAATTTAATTAAATGACTTTCAAAAAATTGTCGTAAAGATAATTACTTAATCTGCCCCGTTCTTTTTTCACTCTTAATATGTTTTCCTTTTTGCATTAACGAAATTAAGATCGTAAAACGAACAATGTTCTTAGCTCAGTTAAAAAACGTACGAACTTAAAATAAATTAAGGTTTTATAATACGTTGCATATGTTTAAATCTCTTACGAATATTTCTTGAGTTTTTACAAAATATATTTAGTTCCCATGTACATTTTACTAACAAAATAAGAAATATAAAAAAAAAATCTATGAGAAGGTTTCTTTGAAACATTCGTAATACGCATTTTCCAGCTTCGTATATGAATGCTTTTTTAAAGATAAGGCCAAAAATAATCTAAATGTAAAAAACTGAATAAAAGAAATGTGAATTTTTAATTATGATTTAAGTGATTTTTTATCGGAGATTTATTAATTATTGTCTGTAGATACTGATTTATATTTCCATTTATTACTTTTATATCCTTGTATTCCACATCCTAAATAAAAGATATAGTACATGAACATTTTATTTATAAGCGTAAGTATTAGTTTAAAATTATCGTGCAGAAAAGTTATTAGTCTGCGCAAAAATAATAAATTAGCTCATAAAAATTACACTTTTACATTTAAAGTACTCTAATTTTAATATTAGTACTCTATATTACTAATAGTATTAATATCAGTACTCTAATTTTAATATATATATCTAATTTAATCTAAAGTATATGTATATTTTTACATTTACTTTACTGATACATTTTTTGATAAATAAATGTTCCATATAAAGAAAATATTATAAATGTTTTCATAAAAATTATATAAAAAAAATAAACTTTAAATTCTTTATAAAATGATGTAAACATTTATTGAAGAAAAAATGTGAATAATTAAATTCAATTCCTACAAATAAAATATTTTAGTTATAAAAATGGAAAACACACAATTATATCATTGAAAATTATATATATATATTTTATTAATATTGCAAAATTATATAATTTTATTAGTTTTAGAAAATATATATTAGAAAAGTTTCGTATATAAGTTGAAAATGCTTTTATATTATATCAAAGTATTCATACAGGTGCAGGCGAAGTATTTATACAGGATAATAAGTAAAAACATATTAGAGTATATTTCACTTTTATTAAAGTATAATACATTATACAGGTTAAAAATAAATTGATGAAAGCATTTATGTTAAGTTTTTGAAATATTCTAATTAATTGTGCTCTGTATTGATATTATCAAGCATTTAAAATTATTTATCAGTTAATTACAAATGTATTATTCACAATTTAGTTTTAAAAAAAATTAGCCTTTAATCATTTTTTGTTTTCCTATATATTAAGAAAAACTTCCTATTCAATTATAATTTTACATTATTAATGTATTCGCACGATTCTGAATAATTAAATATAAATAGAGATTACAATATACTTAAATAAAAATTTTATTTGGAATAAAACATTACTATAAAAAGTTCAAAGAGGGATATTTCGTTAGACTATCTTCTTAAATTAATAATTCATAAAAAAAAATATGAAGAGAGGGATTGTAATCGTACATTTTCATAAAGCTAGAAAGATTAGTTTAAATTCGAATTAATCCGTAGTGAACATAACTGCGTTTGGCTTATTTTTTAAAAAAAATTATTTTTCACTCTTTATTTATTTATATTATTTACATTATTTACATTATTTTCAAATTATGTGAAAGCAGAATAATTAAAATGAAATAGAAAATCTCTTTGAATAGAAAAAAAAAAGATATTGTGCAGAAAATTTGTTAAAGAAAATATATATTAGCAAAATTTCTTATATAAGTTGAAAATGTCCCTCCAGTTATATCAAAGTATTCATACACTCTCAAAAATAATTTACTTAAAAATGAGAACTTCTATGTACTCGTATTTTTTTAAGTACAATTGTTTCAAAAAGAAGTACATTGTTAAAAATAATCTACTTAGAAATGAGCATTTCTATGTACTCATATTTTTTAAGTACAATTGCTTCAAAAAGGAGCATTAATCTACTTAAAAATGAAAATTTCTTTGTACTCGATTTTTTTAAGTACAATTAATTCAGAAACGAGTACATGATATTTTGAAGTTTTGTATACTTATACTTGATTTATAAATGTATGCAGAAATGAATACATATATTTTGTATTTTAAAGTCTTAATATTCATGTTTAAATCCTATGTGCTCAAAACTATGAGTTTTCTGATAAACCCTTTTCTTATACCGAATTGACAGTAGGGATTTCCAAGCTTTTATTTAAAGATATGTCTATATTTTTTATAATTTTTAATTTATAATACACACTTTTCAAATTTACTTACAATTTCATTAGGAATGTTAAAGAAGAAAATTTAGTTTAAAAATTATTTTATTAGAAATAAGAATATTTAATAAAGGGAAAATTCATCTCTGCGTTTAGCAATCTTCGGTCGCTGATTCATAAAATGTGTCATTTTGAAACAGCTGGCAACTACTCTTATAGCACAGTCAGTGCAGTACTGATCTCCCACCTAGAGGACTCGGGTTCAAATCACGGGGCGGCTCATACACAAAATTTCAATAATTAAAATAGTAAATTCGTTGTTCTTTACTCTAAATATTGGAAATTGCGAAAGTTCTTCGCAATTCAAAATTTCCGTAATTAAAAATGGTGATTTGCCGGTTCTCTGTAATTTCGCTTTTTTTTTCTTATAGTGTATGTGTGTCTCTATACATATTTATTTTCGAGTCCTTATATGTACTCAAAAAAATGAGTACATGCGTTTTTCAAATCCACTTCAACGGCTGCCCCGAGATAAGTCGGGGGTAAAAGCACTGTTTCCCTATACCCTTCGCCGGTGAAGTGTTTAAGAGTTAAGTACTCGGAGCTATTTTAAGATCGGGAAGTGCTCAATAATTAGTACAATTTACTTATTTTTAAGAATAGTGTTTTAACTGTGTACAGGTGTTTAAATAAGTAAAAACATATTGGAATATATTTCACTTTTGTTAAAGTGTTATACATTATACAGAGATAAAATAATGAAAGCATTTATATGAAATTTTTAAAGTATTCTAATTAATTATGCTCTATTTTGATATTATTAAGAATCTGAATTATTTAACAGTTTATTACAAATGTATTATTCTCAATTTGTTATAATATTTAGTCTTCAAAAAAATTTTGTTTTCCTATATATAAAAATAGTCTTCCTAGCCAATTATAATTTTACATTATTAATGTATTCGCCCGATTCTGAATAATTATATATAAACAGATATTACTAGATAATTATTTTTTTTTTCGAATAAAACGTTACTTATAAAACATTACATTAACGAAAGATATTTCGTTAAACTACCTTTTTATAATAAGGGCAATGCCAGGCGAACGATTTTGAAAAGCAGCTATATGGGCTCTCTCTCTTGGGAGCATAGCAATCTTCTGGTCTGTTCAGACGAGAATTGTTAACCCTTTGAGCTCTGGGGGGGGGGGGGGGTGAATTTCTTCAAAATACCCAAAAGTCACATTCGCACCAGTATTTTGTTAACAAAAGATTCGGCTTTTAATATACACGAATAAATGCATTAATCTATTTTCAAATAAATTTGATTGAATATTCCGGTGCCAATGTGACATTTGGAGATTAAAATTAAGTGGGTGAAAATTCACCCATCAGAGCTAAAAGGGTTTTAAACCGCAGCCGCAAAAAAATGAGAAAATCTTGACGCTGACAGCTGGCGTTTCCCCCAAGCCTCGGACGTCTGGTGACGTACTTGTGGCTTTTGTTTATTTTATATTGTTCAAACGAACTTCCATTTCAACGCTGAATTTGACTTTCTTTGTCAGTGATTTGTAGAGTTTTTGCTGTGTTTGCTTGTCGAATTTTCTCGCTAGAATTTATTAAAATGGCTTTTTTAGACGTGGAACAAATAATTTTTGAAGTACAAGAGCGTCCAAGAACACTTTAAGACCCAACCCGCACGATCGTGCGGGTTAGACATACATGTAAATTTTTGCTTCTGAAACAGTCGTATATAATAAAACCCCGAATCGGGCGATTGTTCTGGTTTGCAAAAAGAGCAAAGTATCATTTTTTATCAACGGATGACGGTTGTAGTACATTATTTTCTTTTAGTCTGCATGATTAGCTTTGTTTACAAGAACAACGAAAACAGCTCATCATTTTATCTATCGTAAAAAGTATATTTCTAATCTGTATATTTCTTATTGCTTAGATAAATATCCGGGGTGGTCATCCCTGTCATCCCTGCTTAGATAAATATTTTTGCTTTAAAGTCTAAATAAGTGTAATATAATAAAAAACATTAATTATACACTATTTATGTTGTTCATAGGGCTTCAAATTTCATTACCCGCACGATCGTGCGACTTGGACGTTACGTTAGTCAGTGCTACTGTAAAGATAAGAGCTTTCTCAATAATCATTTTGTTTTCCGTTTCAATAAGTTTGGTTACAGCCATAATAAAAACGAAGCATGTTGTTATATAATTAATGCCATATTTTCTTGGGTGTTGTCATGGATGAATTATTTTTCTTTTTCAAATAAATTTTATTTTTTTTTTTCTTTTCAATTAATAAAATTTTCTAAGACATTTTTTTAAATACTTTATTAACTTTTAACAAAGCAAAATAAATACTTTTTCAGATGCCTAAAAGGAAAAGAATTCTCACACAAGAAGAAATATTGCAATTGATGAATAAATCAGACTCTGAATTTAGAGGTTGCGGACAAAATATTTGAAACAGATGTATTAGAAGGATAGTCAAGCTCAGATGGGCTCGATGCAGAAATAAATACAAATATTTCTAAAGAAATGGCAATTTTGGATCATTCTTCCTCATCAAAGTAACCTGAACTCATTCCTCAAAGTTCTACTTCCAAGCCAGTTTTGGCAGAAGCTAAGATAATGAAAACAACAACAACAAAAAAAAAATACATGTGGGATGTTAAGAAGTTCATTTCTGTACCTCATTCTGTTCCTTTAGATTTCATGCAACTGTAGGTATGTCTTTCATTTCTTAAATTTTGATTTAAAAAAGTTACAGACATATAGAAAAAATAAAATCGATATCATAATTTTTTTTTTAAATAATGCAAACATTTTAAAATTAATTAAAATATGAATTTGTTGAAGTCGATAAGTACAACTCCAATATTATTTTTTTTTCTCCTTTTTTAAGCTTTAGAGAGAGTAAGGATTCCATTTCAGTATTTCAGCCAATACATCCCAAATCATCTTATAAGTAATTATTTCACAGGAAAAGCCCGACCCGTACGATCGTGCGGGTGTGGCTTTCATAGATAAAGCCCAACCCGCACGTTCGTGCGGGTACTCTCCACGCTCCAGGGGACGACGAAAAATTTTTTTATTATTTTTTTAAGTGTCATTAGGGTCAGTATAGAGTTAATAACCAGAAGAATGTAATATTTAAATGTGAAAGTGTTCCAGGTCTTAAAGGGATATAGTGGGATACATCGTGTGAATTACATAAAGATAAAAAAAAAATAATAATAATAAGCTGGTTTAAAGTGTGTGGCATCCTTGATAAAAAAAATTCAGAAAAATCTAAAGAAGATCAGGAAGTTATCGGTAAATTATTTTAATTAATTTTGTTTCATATAAACAAAAAAAAATCATTTAAAAGTATTTGAATGTTAGAAGTTACGTTTTATAAGAAAAGTATTAAAACAGTAAAGTATTATCAGGAAAAACTGAATGTAATCTTTATCAAATAATAATAATAATAATAACGGGGGACGACCCCGAATTAAATTCAGGGGTCGAAGCAGGTGTTTTTTTTCGGGAGGTGGGGGGAGACATTTTGCGGAAAGGTAAAAAGTATTTTTGTGACATTTATTATGTTTTTGTGAAATTTAATTTATGTTTGTGAAAAGTAACATTTGGTAACGAAACATTAAATCCAGTTACTGGATTGCCCCACCAGTGGCCGAGAGGTTCTGCTGTCGAAGCTGGTAGACGGGAGGTGCTGGGTTCGAACCCAATCGCGCCCGTCGGCCTAATCGTTTCGGAGTTTTCGTGGTTTTCTTCGAAACCTTGGTTTTCCAAGCGTTAATACGGGTTAGGTTCCCTTAGAAAGACCCCCACGAAGGGCAATCGCCCCCCCCCCTTAAGGCCTATATCCCCCGTGTTGATAATTGGCCCTCATAAACACAACCAACCAACCAACCATTTACTGGACTTCGAAACAAAAAAAATAATATAATAAATAAATTTTTAAATAATATTTTTTTTAAGTACTTCTGCTAAAGTTTTCCTTTCTGGGGAACTATTTTCTTTGCAAATTACAGATTTTTAAACCTAGCAATATTAAAATAAATAATAAATAGTATGTTTTTATAGAATAGAATTTCGTGAGAGGGTCTGTTTTAATATTTGGATTTTTGAGAAGGGGCCTGTTTTATTAAATGGGTTTATATGTAAGGGCTCTAAATAGACCCCAAATTTTGCCTGAATTGACCTCTGAAATTAAAATCATAAGTTAAACAAACTTTTAAAAATCTGGAATGGAAAAGCGGACAGCAAAACGCAGATGTGACCACTGAGCGTTTCTGATCATATCGAGGTACCGGTTCTATTTACTGCGAGCATATAATTTTGCATAATTATGTATTACCATACCAGCTAAGTTTTACGAATTTTTCTCACCACTATTTTTTAACCTATAAATTTGCCTTATTTAATCATCGAAAATCTAATATTTAATAAATCATTTTTTTTCTTATCAAAAATAGAGGTACAGAAAAAACGTAAAAGTTAAAATTTATGGTATATAATATTCTTTCAAAAGGCTTTTAATTGTAGGAAAATGATGGTTTATAAAGAATCGACATTTTTGTAAAAATTGTGTCTTGCTATTTGCTTAGAATTTTTTCTTGCGCTTGGCCGGACTGCGTTAAAATAAACTATCTGGGTTAGACCTTGGACAAATTTTAAGTGTTTTTACACTTCTGCAGAAATTTGTGTCACTGTAAACCTTTAAGCGTACTATTTTACGCTAAACATAGTAATTCAATTTTTTTTTAAATAAGTATTTTGTAGAAACCTCGTTAACAGAAAAGCTAACTTTTATATTTTTGAAGCAAATGCAGTTAAGTTTGGTAACGTGGTCTTTTTCTTTTTTTTTTCTTTATTATTTACATTTTCTTCTTTGTACAATTTTGTGTGACAGCAAAGTTAATATTCTCTGGTAAAATATTAAAAGACTATTTGCATATGGCGACAAATTTTCAGTTACGGTGAAATGTTTCATTTTCCAATATTTTTAATACATGATTTTTGAGACTGTTTTTGTAAATACCACGGAAAGAAATTTCTTATCCATTTAATTTTTAATATTGTAGGTTTTATTAGCCTTGATCAGATTTTAACTATGTTAATAAAAATTGTAGTTATTAAATTTTTAAATGTACTATAAAAATAAAGAAGTACCGAAATTATAAAACATTATTCGTTAGACAAAAGCGCGCATCATTACTGGAAAAGCGCCACACCAGTGGCGAGGGGTTTACATAAAAGTTTTACATAAAAATGCCCGGTAATTAATCTGTCACTTATTATAGGATGAACCCAATACCTCCTGTGTATACATTTTTTCTAATTTTTTTAATAATTCATATAAAATTATAGAATCCTTAATTCCCTGTACAAGATCCATTTTGCTTAATTGAAGACATCGAACGGAAATAATAATGTCGTCTGCTCTATGTGGCGGAAACGGTACGTAAAACGCTCGTGTGACTGCGGTCGCGCAGGTGTTTATTTTTCTTGTTGAAACCACAAGCGTTCGAAATGTCTTTCGTCTGACATTTGTCTAATAATTCATAAAACAAAAGAAAAGCTAGGGATTGCAATCGTACATTTTCATAAGGCTGGAAAGATTAGTTTAAATTCGAATTAATTCGCAGCGATCTTAACAGCGTTAGGCTTACTTGAAAAAAAAAAAAATTCTTTTTCACTCTTTATTTATTCACATTTTTCTTCATTATTTACTTGTTTTCAAATTATGTCTAAGCAAAATCATTAAAATGAAATAGGAAGTCTCTTTTAACAGAAAAATAAAATAAAAAAGGTAAATTTCATGTTAGATGCATTTAATTAGCGTTGTTTTATGCTCCATATTTTAAATTACAAACTTGAAATTTATTAGTGAACTGAATATTTCAGTACTAACATATGTTATTTATACCGGGATATTCATACTAACTGAGGAAATAAAAGTTCCAAAAATTGATAGCAAAATGAAGTGTTCGTTCTTTACATCAAGAACGAGAGCCAAAACACCAAATGGGAGTGGGTGACCTATAAGGTCTACAAACGAGTAAAACCGTAATCCGGTAGGATCATCGCTTATTTTATTGTTTTAAAATTTTAACAATATTTATAAAAATTTGCAAATTATGTGGTATTAGCAAAATATATTCAAGCTCAACTGTCACAAAATTTTGAAAACAAAATAATAAAACATATTATCTTAAACCTTCTCTGCTCAAATTTATCTATTTTTATGAAAAAAAAATATATTTGAAATCTATATATTGGGCCAATAACGGGAAAAATAGTAAAAAAAAATAAATTTCGAATTGTCAGCTAAAATTTAATATTTTATGCAGCGTGTCATAAGTACACAATTAGGGTTTCAAAATACTGTATTGCTATATTTTGCAACTAAAGGAGCTTAAATGAATTAATTTTATCAGCTTAAAACTCTGAAACTTTTTTTATATTAGTATTTTATGTAGTCAGTAAAAATAATGAAAGTAAAACTTACCTTAATAGCTTGATCGAAATTTCTTTTGTTTCTGAAGTACAAATCATATATATATATATATATATATATATATTTAATTCAGACATCTGACGTGGACAAAATAAGTGTTATTCCATTCTTTGGATTGCTCTTCATCATACGCAGAGATCATATTGGCCAAATTCATGGCACATAATGAAAATTATAATTTTGTATGTATGTACCAGATATGGCACATGGTGCAGCACAAGATTAAAAAAAAAAAGAAAAATATATATGAATAGTCTGTCTAAAGTTAGTAATATAAACAATAATGTGAATAAGATACATTAATTAATATTTTTGAATTACAAATCAGCAATAAAAGACTATTAAAATCGGTATATTATATTTGTAATGACAGATGTAAAGAAAAGTAAGATTTATTTGTTATGTAACTTAGCTCAAAATTTAGCACTACATTATGATGTTATTGACATATTTTTTAAAGAATTATTGCGCATTATTCAATAGTTGCACTGTAAAAAAAAATGGTAACTTTCCATGTAAAATCCAGGAACGTTTCGCCTTTTATCAGGTTTTCAGAATAATTTAGCTCTTTCCTGTGAAATTCTGGTTTTCTTATCTGAAACGTTCCTGAACAAAAGTTGGAAACAGCAAAACGCTGCGGCCGCCATTTATTATTTTTTTTTCCTATAATCCGTTGCTCGCGCGCGAGTGTCGAAAACGAATTCCTTAAATGAATGTAAAAAAATCAATATGGAATGCAAATAAATCAATAGACGACATAATCCTTTACGTCTCTATTGTCAAGATAATTCAGATGAAAATACAATACCTCTGTGACATCACTAAGAGATTATCTCTCGTACTTGTCTGTGAAATCTTTAACGAGCAGACTGTGTAAAAAAAATACACCTATTATTTGGATCTGCATTAACCAGGGGACAATCAAATATGATTCTCACCTATTTTGATTAATTTAAAGTATGTTTTAGAGTTCTTATCTCTAATTATTCTTGTGAAAGGATTTCTTCAAATGGGCCTTAGATTTTCAGAAATTAGATGCCGAGTTTTAGCATACGTTTCAAATACCCATTAGTTTGCAGCTCTCAACGTGTCTTTCGTGGTGTGGACGCAGAAAGCTTGCACGCCACCCGTACGGCCCGGGTTCGATGCTACCTCTTGACTTTTTTTTTCTTTTTTAATTAATTTTATATTTTAACACTTTATTACAATTTGATTTAAATTTGACATATATTTGACACTTTGAATTGCTGCAAATTTGAATTTTTTTTTTTTTTCGGAAAAAATATACAATTACGTTTAGGTTTTTTTTTCATGAAAATTTATATGTATTTTATCTAACTTGTAAACTAACATAATCACTGACGAAAATCCAAAATATTTTATGTCTAGATTTTTTTTCTAATTATTATTTACATTTATATATTTTTATATTTTAAGCAAAGTTCAGAAACAATATATCACATATATATTTACTTTATTGAATTTTAACTGAAAATTTATTTTTTCGTGTAAATTATAAATAATAATTTTGATGTCAATTTCAAAATATTTTTTCATTCTAACAAATAATGATAATAAAGCGAAAATTGTCAACTGGAAATGTAAAAATCGTCTGCGGATCCCGCATGCTGTGAAATGTCAGTAATGTCATAATGAAGGGAACGAACATCCAGAGTGAATTATGTCAGCCAGGTATCGGTCCGGATAGCCTAACAGGTAAGGCATTGGCACGGCACGCCAAGTATCCAGGTTCGATCCCTGGTCTGGACATTTTTCGCTCTTGTGCTACTCCAGCCGTGAATATGTCAGTAATGTTTTGCTGTCAACAGAAATATTCCTGGTATTTCGCAGGAAACTTACTGGCATTTCTGTAGAAAGTTTTTAACATATACAGTAAAGTACCAGTCATTTTCAAGAAATGTTTCTTGGAAATAATGGGCAACTCAGCTGCCCATTTTTTCCCAGGAACGTTGCGGAATTTTTTTTACAGTGTGATACCATTTCACAGCTGACTAGTTAAATTAGTTTTAAATCAGATGTATAAGATTATTATTTTGTAAGTTTTTTTTTTGTTGTTGTTGTTTTGTTTTAATGAATATTGGTGTGGTAATTATAATATAAAAATTCAGTTATAGTGTTTTTAATGCATCATATTTGAAGGGATTCGGCATTAATGGCCATATATTTCAGAGCTATTTGCTGAATGTTTGCAATGTGTACACATCTGCTCAGGAAAAGATGAGATTTTTTTAAAATTTATTATTGTAATGTAAAGGATTAATGTTTGAACCGGAAATGAATTCTTTTTTTTATAGTTTATTTATTTTGTATAGAAATACTTGAAACATTTCATGTCCAGCTAAAAACATATAACTATGGTTTCATTAATTTTAGCATAATCGTTCTAATTGGTAAATAACAGCTTGTATTACTTATAAACCAATTCGAATAACCGCGTTCAAATTAATCAACTGTAATTACCTATCCAATTTTCCATTACCTCCAATTTATTCTATTGAGCAAATTGAAATATCATACTAGATGTCATAATCAACAAAGTTCTATGGTTGAGAAAGTTCCTCCATATATCTCCAGGATAGCTCAACTGGTAGAGCATTGGCAGCTTACACCAAATGTTACTGGTTCGAATCTTTTTCACTTTTTCAATCAATTGAAAAATGAGAACTCATGTAATTTAATTACGAAGAAGAAAATTTGTGTTAAAGTTAATACAGTATTATTAGTTAATTACGTATCCAACTATTCTTGGAGTTCTATTACTTGAGATTTATTCTGTTGATTTGATTACGACAGCAGACCAGATTTCATAATGAACAAAGTTCTATGGGTGAGAAAGTTCTTACATATATGTCAAGGATAGCTCAACTAGTAGAGCATTGGCAGCTTACGCCAAATGTTACAGGTTCGAATCTTTTTCACTTTTCACTCCCTTTCAACCTTTTTCAATCATTTGGAAAATGACAACTCATGTAATTTAATTACGAAGAAGAAAAATTGTGTTAAAGTTAATACAGTATTATTAGTTAATTACGTATCCAACTATTCTTGGAGTTCCATTTCTTGAGATTTATTCTGTTGATTTGATTACGATTGCAGACCAGATTTCATAATCAACAAAGTTCTATGGGTGAGAAAGTTCCTGCATATATGTCAAGGATAGCTCAACTGGTAGAGCATTGGCAGCTTACGCCAAATGTTACTGGTTCGAATCTTTTTCACTTTTCACTCCCTTTCAACTTTTTCAAGCAATTGGAAAATGAGAACTCACGTAATTTAATTACGAAGAAGAAAAATTGTGTTAAAGTTAATACAATATTATTAGTTAATTACGTATCCAACTATTCTTGGAGTTCCATTACTTGAGATTTATTCTGTTGATTTGATTACGATAGCAGACCAGATTTCATAATCAACAAAGCTCTATGGGTGAGAAAGTTCCTGCATATATGTCAAGAATAGCTCAACTGGTAGAGCATTGTCAGCTTACGCCAAATGTTACTGGTTCGAATCTTTTTCACTTTTCACTCCCTTTCAACTTTTTCAATCAATTGGAAAATGAGAACTCATGTAATTTAATTACGAAGAAGAAAAATTATGTTAAAGTTAATACAGTATTATTAGTTAATTACGTATCCAACTATTCTTGGAGTTCCATTACTTGAGATTTATTCTGTTGATTTGATTACGATAGCAGACCAGATTTCATAATCAATGACTTTTCTAGTTGAATTGTGTGTCCGGAATTTGTCCGGACTAACTCAGTTGGCAGAACATTGGCAGTTTCAGCGAAAGGTCCTTGGTTCGAATCCAGTTCTGAACACTTTTTAACTAAGTTGGAAATTTAAAACTTTTATAAAACTATGGCGTCTGTAAAACTGAGCTCTGAGGTTACTTTATAGAAAAAAATGTTAGTGAATCGTATGTTTTCAGACGCGTCCCGATAATTCAGCCAAAATATTACTATATTTTGCTTAAAAGGTAATGGATACAGTATTGGGATCTACTATTGCTTAATGTCATTTAATATCTGGTATTTGGCTACATAGATCGTCAAGATATGTTGTCACTCGCCAGTTGTATTTGTCGTTTGAAATCGCCAATTGTCTTCAAAACGATGATTTAATACACATTTTATAAATACATAACATCGTTCAAAATGAAAATAAAATAAAATAAAAGTAAATTCTTACACAACAGCAATTTATTATTCATCTATTAAATACATAACATTAAATTTGCGACTTTTAACAACAAATGGTATGAAGAGTGATATTTTTATTTCTGGTGAATTGTTATGCCCACCAAAATTAATTAAATGTAAATAATCTTTAATATAAGTATACTGCTTTAATGAATGTAATCTATTATTTTTACGTCTATAAAAATTAGTAAAATAAGCTATTTTTCCCTCAGAATTGTAATGTAATTGCCAGTTCAGGTCTTAAACCAAATTAAACCAGTTTTGTCTGCCTTGAGTTGGTGTGTAAGCTAGAAGTTGACGATCAGAATGTGATTTGACTGGTTTTAAACTGAAAATAGCCCTTTAACCTTCAGTGTGAGCTTCTGTGTGTTAAAGGCGGTTATATTCATCTTTCTGTGAGATAAGTGTTATTTTTGAGTATTTAAAAATGGAAATTATTACAACAAAGAGCGCAAAATAATTTATCTTAAGATTCACACATATCGCTCATTTATTTGTGCAGTTTTACAAAGCAAATATCGTTATACGAAGCAAATTTGAAAAATCGAACCTAAGAGCGTTAAAAAAAACCTGCAAAACATCCTCAAAAACACATGTTTTGGTGATTTTCACAGCAGATAGCAGAGGAAGCGTAGCTACTGTTCAAGGTATGATGAATTGATCCAAGAAAGTAGAAATCTTATAATGTAAGTAAAGATTTTACAATGTACGATTATTCCATTCGTGCAAACATGTTGCGAGATATTTAAATGTGATTCGTACCCATGTCACAGTTAAAAATTGTTAAAAAATTTTCATGATTAAAAGTAGAATTCATTTGCTTGATTGCCCGCAAAATTTACCAGATTTTAATACTATAAAAACTTCCGGATTATTTTAAAATTAATTTTGGGTAAAATGGATTATACTACCAAAGAACGCATGATAACGAACGCAATAAATTGTGGTTCCATGATGATGAAGTCCAAAATATGTGCACTAAATTTTTGAAATCAATACCAAAACAAATGCAAGAGATAATCTCTGCTAAAGGTGGATAAACTTCATTCGGTTACACATATTATTTAGCGTATAGAAATGCATAGAATAATACAAAGGCATAGCCCAGTTAGTTACCACAGGTTTGTATGTCATACTATATAGTTATACGTATATAAATGCTTCTTGATTTGTCTATAATGTGGAAAGTTCATAATGTTAACTATGTAGTTACAATGCAGAAAGCAAAAATAAAAATAGCGTAAGTGTTCATGTAAGTAATGTTTTCAGTGCCATTGCTAGCGCATTAAATCTGACCTGCCATGAATAATGCGGAATTACCCTTTACTCCGTATAAAAATGTATCTACCTGCCTTGTCCGTACTTTCATGTTATACGGGCCTTAGAGCTTATTTAAAAGGTTTGACGCAATTTGGGTTCTAGAAAGTGAGCTGTATTGTCAAATGATATAAACAACTATGAAAATAAAACTGATGAATTATTATGCTGGATTATTTATGTATTTAAAAAATATATCAGATTACACGTATTAGATAAATTACTTCTGTTTATATATAATAGCATATAAACGGATTTTGTATATTAAAAAATTCGGTAAACTATTGGGAAAACGCTTGTGCGTTTGAAATAGATAATAATCAGTTGCTAGAATGTACTTGTGAAAGTGTTCCCATCTCTTGAATTTATTCTATCTCTCCACACACACAGGAATATCCCTGTAAAATTATGGGAAGAGGCCGGCAGCAGAGATTCCAGTCATACACCGTAAAAAAAAATCCATATCCAATTACCAATCCGTATTTTTCCTAACAGAAAGCTAGAACTTCAAAAATATGTGGATTGCCCTAAGTAAAATTGTCTAAGTATCTAAGGGATAAGGCCGCTTTTTTAATGGATCAGACCGTTTTACGTCAAATAAGGCTGCTGCCCGTGAAAATTGATGGGGAACGCTGATACATTTGCAGATTTTTCTGAGAGAACTACTTATCATAGAGAAGTACCTCCTTAATTCTAATATGTATGTTTATCAACTTCACTAATCCAGAGATTTTATGGGGTCATTTTCTCAATTTTTATTAGCAGATTGTTTATATATTAACTTATTCCGTGAAATATCCGTAATGGAGTTCATTTTGGCGTATTTTTGCGAGCAAGAATAAATAAGGAAGTACGCACGGCATTATATGCAGACGAGACATTCAGACGTCATGTCATACCTTATTCTGCAGTCATTGTCGATTTGTTGCTTTTAATGCATGGTAATGCATGATACAACCCTACTTGTGGTGAATATGTTTGAAACGAAAAGAATACAACCTATGTAGTGACCAACAGATTCAACTCACTTAAATCCGATCGGGCATGCCTGGAGCACGCTCGGACGACGCACTGCAGCGAGAGCAATGCCTCTGCTGACTCTGTTCGGGGCTTTGAAACAACACTTTTTGTAGCGGACCACGCACTATATAAAAAAATCATTATTTCTCTTCAAACAATTTTTTGACATTTACATGTACTAAAATTTGTGTATGAGAGCGTGTATTCATGTTCCTAACATCATTTTAAAGAGTTGAAATGCGGATACACGCTGTTTCAGAGTCTTATTTTCTGTGTTACCTTTACTGTATGTGTACATCCAATTTTATACCCATACATGGCTCCCTCATGTTTTTCTCTATTTGCTTGTTTGCTTCCCTATTCTTTTAACTGTGTATATAAATTTAAATATGGTATTTTATAATTATACCATTAAATTTTCTCATTTTCATTATTGAATTAGTACCGTTAATTAAATAATTCAGAATAGCATCTCATTTTCATTACTTATCAGAATTTACTATTAAATTTATGTTTTCGTAATATCGCTAACAAGGAGAGGGTCCGATGTTGGTCTCACCGAATGCGATGAATATTTGTGTTTCGATAGAGTATAGTTAGTATATAAATATATGACCGCCATAAAGCGCAACCCCCAGGGGGTCTTGAGAAAATCAGTCGCAAAGTTTAAGCAACAGTTTATAATTGGATAAATTTCCTGCTTTGGCAAGCAGCTTCGTGGCATAAGGGTAGCATGCGGGATTTGAGTTTTTTCTACCCGGGTTCGATCCCGGCTCGGACTTGTTTTTCAGAACGAAAATTTTCATCAATCATTTTCGAACCGCTATTGAAAGAGTATGTATGATAATTTAAATTTACGACAAATATGAATTAAATGTATGTTTTGTAGCATATAAGTGCTTTTTTAACTACGAAATTTTGCATGTTTAAATATATTATGAAAAAAAAAAGAAACCCGCATATTTATATGTCTATAGACCAGAAATTATTTGTTGTTATTTAAAATTATTTACAGTTATTTCAATGAATATCCACAATTTTTAACAGAGAAATAAATTAAAATAAGTGAACAAATATATTATTTGGGTCAATCCATTTCAAGTGGTCCAGAAAATCATTAATTCGTTGCTCGAACATTTTTAAAAAATCTGAATTTTTTTGTACAACAACCCTAACATGATGGAAGTTCAAAATGACTATTATTTTAATTTTATTAATTTTTGTTTGTGCATGGCGGCCATCTCTGTTTCATCGTCTGCAGCAATTTTCTCGCAGGAAGGGTTTACGGAATTGTAAATAATTCATCGTTTATTTCTCCAATTCAAGTGCGGTTTACAGCAATTTGTACAGAATACATTGGGCTAAAAATTTGGTAATAGAGTAGTTTCAGAAACTAAATGCTTATTGGTGAAATTTAGGCACAAAGTTTCAGTTTTTTCCCAAAATTTGTCCGTTTACAAGAGGAAATTTTTCTAGCAAGGAAAACTGTCAACATGACATACTTTTTTTTTTACAAATAGGCTAAAAGTATTTGTACTCACACGCCAAGTTCCAGATCTGGGACATTCTTTCTCTTCGCTAAAAAAATTCCCAAATTTTTCAAAAATGTCAAAAATCGCACTTTTGAGGCTTTGATATCTCTGGTGGGGCACGAGATAAAAATCTGAAATTCGAGTTGCTGAGAGTATTGTACGGTAGTGTTATGCACAAGAAATTTCAGGATGGAGATTTGACTACAAGCTGAGATATGGCAAGGGCAACATGTCAAAACAATACTGCCAAACTAGTGTTTTGTTGTAGTCACAGCTAAGTATTTATCTCACAGTGTCATTTAAATTTATTTTTTTATTATCATTAAATAATAGTAACAGAAAATAAACCTTTTTGCAAAGCTTAGCAATTAATTTAAGAAATAATTATTCCTAAGTAATACATTTTTTATGGTTTCAGTAATTTTTGTTGTAGCTTTAGTAACTAAAAGAAACCTCAGCACTTTTACATAAAGAAAAATCATATTTTTATACAAGACCTGAGACAAAAACAGAATAGGGTAAGAGAAAAGCTGTTAATGTTGACCTACTTGTTGAGCCATGATCAAACGTGTCAAAACACATTCCTGCTTGTTGGTTTAAAAACCACAATTATAATGCTACTTGCCAGTCCCTGAAACACGATCCTACGATAAGTATGTTCCTGTAAATGAAACATTATACGATATTACCATGCATCAGCCTCAAGTAATTTTCAGAGCCCTTTCAGAATTCATACACTAGAAAAATGACATTTTTGCATAAGAATTAAGCTAGGAATTATTAATGAAGTGAGACTCGCACATAGTGATTTTAAAGTTTATTTCTATGAGCCAGCAGGGCCAAGAACTTCAATCAAGTTATTAAGAGATGACAAGACTTGGCTTTACAAATAAAATTTTGAGAAAGATCAAAATTGTGGTTTTTAAACCAACAAGCAAGAATGTGTTTCGACACATTTGATCATGTCTCAACAAGTGTGACAAAATTAACAGCTTTTCTCTTCCCCCATTCTGCTTTTGTCTTAGGTCTTGTATAAAAATAATTTTTTTTTCTTTATGTAAAAGTGTCGAGATTTCTTTTAGTTGCTAAAATTACAAGAAAAATAACTGAAACCATACAAAGTCTTAGGCATAATTATTTTTTAAATTAATTTCTAAGCTTTGCAAAAGGCTTTATTTTCTGTTACTAATATTTAAAGTTAATAAAAAAATTAATTTAAATGACACTCTGAGATAAATATTTAGCTGTGACAACAACAAAACAATAGTTTGGCAGTATTGTTTTGACATGTTGCCCTTGCCATATCTCAGCTTGTAGTCAATTCTCCATCCTGAAATTTCTTGTGCATAACACTACCATACAATACTCTCAGCAACTCGAATTTCAGATTTTTATCTCGTGCCCCACCAGAGATATCAAAGTCTCAAAAGTGCAATTTCTGACATTTTTGAAAAATTTGGGAATTTTTTTAGCGAAAAGAAAGAATGTCCCAGATCTGCAACTTGTCATGTGAGTACAAGTACTTTCAGCCTATTTGTAAAAAAAAAAGTATGTCATGTTGACAGTTTTCCTTGCTAGAAAAATTTTCACTTGTAAACGGACAAATTTAAAGAAAAAACTGAAAATTTGTGCCTAAATTTCACCAATAAACATTTAGTTTCGGAAACTACTCTATTACCAAATTTTTAGCCCAATGTATTCTGTACAAATTGCTGTAAACCGCACTTGAATTGGAGAAATAAACGATGAATTATTTACAGTTCCGCAAATCCTTCCTGCCAGAAAACTGCTGCAGACGATGAAACAAAGATGGCCGCCATGCACAAACAAAAATTAATAAAAATAAAATAATAGTCATTTTGAACTTCCATCATGTTAGGGTTGTTGCACAAAAAATTTCAGATTTTTAAAAAATGGTCGAGCAACCAGTGCTGGACCACTTGAAATGGATTGACCCATTTTCATTTTGTTTCCTAATTGAAATATTTCATAGTTTATTCAAAATATGCTTTTATATTTTTAATATGATTTTTTAAAGTTTGGGAATCTTTATTTTTAATTAGAATAAGTGTCTACGTAGTAATTTCTTTCGTAAATGTTTTTTTTTCTTGTTTAATATTTTTATATAAATCTGTTTAATTATATAAATACAATTTTAGTTGCGAATCTTTGCATGTTAATTTATTTAATGAAAACTAAAGATAAAATAAATAAATAATAATAACAAATTTTAAAAAAAAAGTCAATTGGAACTTTTATAGACCATAAAAGTAAGCTAATTAAAAAAATTATCTACTGTTATTTACACAAATAAGGTACTACTTTTCACAGTGAAATAAATATATCGTTTTTTACCAACTAGCTTTTTAACTTTTGAATTTTTAAAATCTTGGATGCTTATGATTATAGCTAGAATAACTGTCTTTGTGCTTAAAATAAGTTCTAAAAAGATATTGAACTGCTGAAAATAGTTATTACGTAGGTAATAATTACAAAATCAAAAATCCGAAATAAAAAAAGTCATATTTAGAATTCAAAAAAGCGTATTAAAAAATAATGAAATATTTGAAATACTTTCATATAGAAACAAAATTAACGTAATATAATTATTTACGCATTTATATCACATGTTTTAATTTATTTCTCTGTGAAAAATAGTAGATTATTCATTGAAATAACTGTAAATAATTTTAA
This sequence comes from Maratus speciosus, assembly GCA_963932465.1. Classification (NCBI taxonomy): domain Eukaryota; kingdom Metazoa; phylum Arthropoda; class Arachnida; order Araneae; family Salticidae; genus Maratus; species Maratus speciosus. The sequence continues at coordinate 628,010 of CAWVRF010000006.1, read as the reverse complement.
ATAACAACAAAAAATTTCTGGTCTGTAGACATATAAATATGCGGGTTTTTTTCATTATATATTTAAACATGCAAAATTTCGTACTACAAAAACACTTATATGCTACAAAACATACATTTAATTGATATTTTTCACAAATTTCAATTATTACACGTATTTTTTCATTTGCGATTCAAAAATGAGTGATAAAAATTTTCGTTCTGCAAAACAAGTCCGAGCCGGGATCGAACCCGGGTAGAAAAAACTCAAATCCAGTATGCTACCGCTATGCCACGGAGCCGCTTTCCAAAGCAGAAATTTATCAGATTATAAACTGTAGTTTAAAATTTGCGACTGATTTTCTCAAGACGCCCTGGGTATTGCGCTTTATGACGGTCATATATTTATATACTAAGTATGCTCTATCGAAACAGAAATGTTCATCGCATTCGGTGAGACCAACCTCGGACCCTCTCCTTGTAAGACTAATCCTTTTGAGGGAAGGTCGTTGCTAGTTTTAGATGTACGGTTCCAATTGAAAAAATTTTTCAAACGCTATTGTTCATCATATTATAATCGATTTAAGCCACTTTGATACATTAAAAAAAAAGTTAAAAAATTTAGCTTTTTATAAAGCTTACAGGTCCAGATATATTTAGGAAAATTGTCTCTTTATCTTTAACAAATAAAGTTGTAAAATTCACATTCTACGGCACTAACAATGGATAATCGCGTTTTTAGTTCCACAAGACATTGAAAACTCGTAAAAAATGAAATTTTTATTGTTTTATTTTTTAGAAAAGGGAGAAAGTTCATCTAAATATTATTTATGAGACGCAGAGACAACAGAAAATCTGAAATTTCATAAGCTTTTACTCTACTGGTGGAGTAATGATGAAATGCAAATAATACAGCGCATGTGGTGGCCAACATGCTCTCCTCACTTACATCCAACCGAGTATGTCTGGAGCACATTCAGACGACGCATTGCAGGGATAGCAGTATAGCACGTTTTGAATGACGGACACTTGAACAATGAAACTTTTTTTAGTTAAATGGATTTTCATATTATTAAAAACTACACTTGATACATATCTGCATTTGGCATTATACCTCAAAAACTGCAGATTTAGAAACTATCTATTGTCAACGACATTCAGGAACACCGGGAAATCTTAGAAAATGTTTTACAATGTATACGTGGAGGATGATTTTTTTTCTTGATTCTTTTATGATAGATTCATCTCCATGTCGTCTTATAATGAAAATGGGATCGCACTATTATTTCAAATTTTAGTAAAATTGTTTAAACTATTTGAGTAAATACGTTTGTTATTAGTTTTAAAAGGGATAAAAATATTTTCATATTTAAATTTCAGTAAAAGTTAATCGAAAATATATTATTGAAGTTTCAAAATTTTATATTTAAAGTGTATAAAAAATATTACATGTTTTAGGGTTCAATAGAAAAAATAAAATAACTCTTTTATTAATATACGGGATACACATACTCTAAAAGATGAATTTCTGTGTGATATTGGGATATAAATTTACTTCATATTTTCTTAATAATACATATATTTTATTAAAATAGATCTATCTGTAAAAACAAAATATTTCATTTAACACAGACTTTTCGAAAAAGTGAATTAAAAGGAAAAGAATTGTCTATTGCTTTATGTCACAGATATATATTCAAATTTTGGTAAAATGTTTAAAATGTTTTGATTCTCTTAAAAGAAGAAAGCGCTCACCGCCTTATGTTATCGGTATGTATTGAAATTTATTTTAAATGTTTAAAATTCTTTCCATATATCAAAACTGGGTAATATGCGACAGCTGCAAAGATAAAAAGAAAAATGAAACTTTAGCATTGTATCTTAAGAAACATATCCAGCAATATAAAATAGCATATTAAATATATAGATGCATAAAAAAATGAAAAATGTATGGGAAAAACCAAGACGAAACGAAAAACATTTAAAAACAACAATCAGTATAAAATTTCTTAAAAATCAAATTTAGAAATTTCGTGAAATTTAATATAAATTTTAAATGATGCATTTATAATTTTATTTATATTACAAAGAATTTATTTATTTTTTTTTATATATAAAAATCATTCTTTAGTATAAAATGATCAACTACAATAGTAGGAGATTTTAACGAATTTAAGACAGGTGATTTAAAAAAGAGAATGATTTATCAATTAAATGTAATTCCACTTCAAGGTGTCACTCTAAAATGTGAACTCTAAAATTTAAAATTGTTCAACAATAAAGCGTTAAACTATGTGATGTTTTTTAAAACAAAAACATTTTATAAAATAGGACTTAAATACGACACACCAGCGAAATGCGACACATCTTATCCACGCATTGAAAAATTTATGAAAGTTGCAAGTGTAGTGGACAAAAGCTCGCTGCAAATGTACAGTTGATCACCTATGCAAATGTGTTTGAACCAAAACCTTGTGCATCCAGGAATAATGAACGGCGGTGTATTACGTAATTTCCTCGTAATATTCCGTAATATTCCGAGGTACTCTTTAGATGATATCCCGAGAACATTTCAAGGATAATTAAATTATATACAGTCATTGGATGTCTGAAAGCAAAGAGACAATTAGACGTATTTTTAGTGTGCTGATTGCGGCACCATCAGAAATATGGTTTATTCTCAAAAACACGATTTATTTCCAAAATACCTAGTTTATTTTTCCTGAAACAAAGCAGTTTACCATGTTTAAGGAATGATTTTTTTCATTCTTTGTAACTCTAGGCACCAGTTCCAAAACACTGGTCCAAATTCTTGAGGATACAATTATTGAAAACCCAATATCTACCATCTCCTTGAATAATTTATACTTATAACTTTCTACATTTCGAAATATTACGGTGACTTCGTCGATTTTTAGATAATTGTTGGAGTACGGAAATGTATGGACTGAAATAATATCAATAATGTGCGGAAGGCCGCACTAAGTACAGCTGCCTGCGACCGTACAGAACTTGCTGTTAAATTTCTGTAGCAGATGAAGTGAGTAATAACTCTGTGAACTACATAAGAAGTCAGCTCATCATCAGCTTATTAGCTATAAAAAATAAATTTAAAAAACTTAAATATGTGTATACTTTTTGGAGAAGTAATTTCAGAAATATAAGTCGATTAGTTACAGAGTGAAATACAATTCTTATCGAAATCACTTCTTCTTGGACTTTGTTAATTCAAAGTGTAGCTGACCCTTAACAAAAATACCGTAAAATTTTATTCCAAAATAGCCAAGAAAACACATTTCGTGTAAAAGAGAGCTCGTCTAAGGAGATGGCTTTACGTGAGTGATTGACAAAAAGTATATTGCCACGTGAAGTGTTGTGATAAATCACTGAACTTCGGGGAAAATATAGCTTTAAGACGTTAAATCTTATTGCTTATAAGTACGCAATTGCAAGTGGCGTACATTCTTTATGCCAAAAAGCAAGTATCTTGCTGTTGCACTAGCAGTTTCATCTTTACTGGATTTTCTTGTTTCTATTTTCCTGTTAAATTTTCCATGGTCAGATTAGTGTTTTTTCCAAATTTTATTGGGTTTCGCTCAGCAAAACATTTACAACTGACATCTAAATAAATAAATAAATAAATAAATATATATATATATATATATATTACTTATGTTCAATTTGTACTTATACATTGTAAGCACGTTGATATTGAATTCGTTAGTCTCAGAGATCTCTGCTTAACCTTGAGAGTATCGCATGTATCTCTTGGAACATCTCGGATGGTCTAGAAAAATAAATAAAAGAAAGGTATAGCTATAAAAGAGGTTCAGTACATCAAGAAAGTTTCATTAATCATAATAAATTTCACAAAATAAAAATATCTTCATTTAAATTTGAGTTTTGATGTTTTGAAAAAGTGTCATTTTATAACAATTTTTATATATGCTATGAGCTTAAAAATCAAAATATTAAAAAATATACATATATACATATTTTTACATGTTACTCACAATTCTTAGCTATATTCTATAATGTAATGCACATCAGTAGGCAGTTTTTCAAATAATTAAAAAAAATCCCTTCCAAAAGTATGCAGGCACCTTAAGAGAATAAAGGAAGAATATTGTTTTTTTTTTTTTTTTTTTGAAGTTACTTAAATAAACTGTTTTTATACACTTTTTTAATAATTGGATACAAATTAATATTATAATATTTAAAACAATAACGTTTGGATCATAAATAAAGGTTTAAGTAATTTATATAAAACTTTTTTTGAATTAAAATACAGATAAAAAAGCACAAATAATTGTAGAAAAAAATATTTTAAGGTACATTCATATAATATAACGATTTTTAACATACACTGGTGTACTAAATTAAGGACCAGTCACAAAATGCTAACTTTAAGTAAGCGAAAACTCAAAAGGAAATAATATAATTCAAATAATTACTATTCCTACAGCACAGCTACTCCATATAGCATCTCATTCATGTCACACATGGTCGCAAGTGTCACAGTCACTACGGTGAAACAAAAAATAGGAAATTCCACACGTCTCAAATGATCACTATATGTGACTCCACTGAGACGTCAATGTGACTGCTGCTTTGTGACGAGTCACCAGATGACTTTATAATGTAGTTACATTGTGACGCTCATGTGACTGTCATTTTTAGACTCAATTTTAGAGTCCTCGTGAACGTTGCATTATGATAAGTCACCAAATAATATCACATTATAGTCACATGGTGATTTTTCACAAAAGAGTACAATGGTGACTTCAGAGTAGTCTCTCTGTTACCTGAAAGTCATCATGCGATTTTAATGTGACAATATTTTTAAACTTATCACGATGCAGCGTTCACGATGAATTTCAAATTGAGTCTGCAAATGACAGTCACATGAGAGTCACAATGTAACTACATTGTAAAGTCACATTGTGACTCGTCACAAAGCAGCAATCACAGTGACGTCTCAGTGGAGTCACATATAGCGATCAGTTGAGACTCATAATGAGATGTATGGAATTTCCTATTTTTTTGCTTCACCGTAGTGACTGTGACACTTGTGACCGTGTGTGACATGAATGAGATGTTATACGGACTAGCTGTGCTGCAGAGATAGTAATTAGTCGAATTATATTATTTCCTTTCGAGTATTCGCGTACTTGAAAATTAGCATTTTGTGATTGGTCCTTAATTTTGGACACCAGTGTACATTTAAAATATCTTAAAATACATTAGAAAAATCCAGTACGTTTTCAGCCATTACAAGGCCGGTCATCAATGAGATTTAAATGTTGTTATTACTAGTTGTTATTATTCTCATGTGACGTACAATCGTTAAATTACAATGTTTTCTCCTGGAATATTCACGATTAAGGGGGTAGGATACCTTTGAACATGTGGAAAAAGCAAAAAAATATCCCTAAGTTTCAAGTTTCAAAACTCGGGTAATAAGTCAAAAATAAAAATCAAACTTCATTTAAATATAAAGCTCATATTTAGATTTATAATTAAAAATACATATATACTTGTAAATTCATACATAAATATTGAAATGATAAGGTTAAAATATATGATAATAAGAGAAAAAAATCTTGTGCGCATGATAAAATCTGAAAATATGCATATAAAGAGGAAAGTTTCGTGAAAATAAATACATAATAGTGTTACCTTTATATTAAAACCAGAATATTTGAAAAAAATATTGACTAAATTAAAAAATTAACAAAAAATTAAAAATTTTCATTAAACAAAAATATTTTCAAAGTAAAAAAACAGAAAAAAAATATTACATTTTTCTAGTTTTAAGTTGTAGAGAATACAGAAATGAATATGTTTTGAAAATTTCTTTTGATTACCATGCATAGTTTTTTAGTAACACTGCGAACAGTATCAAAATTAATCATTTTGAATAAACGCAACGCAAAGTTGAATTATCCTATGTAGTCTTAATAAAATTGTCATAATTAGTAAACTAATGGGAATTTTTTAATGCGGTTTTTTGCATATTGTTCAAAAATGATTACGGAATCAAGATATGTATTAAAAAAATTTCGAAAATTTTGTAAGTTTAAAGGTATCCTACCCCTTTAAGCGCAAAGAAAATAATAACAACAATTGAATCCCACTTATTACGGTCTTCTAATGCGTAAAAAACGTCCTATTTTTTTTTCTAATGCATTATAAGATATTTTTAATGTACGTTAAATATCGTTCTATTATGTGAATGAGCCGGAAAGTAATTTTTGTACAATTATTTGTGCTTTTATAAGTATTTTATTTATTTAAAGTGAATATAGCCCTAGAATTGTAAGGGTTTTTTTTTTTTTTTTTTTTTTTTTTTTTTTTGTATAAATATTTAAAAATTGAACTACAGTGTTCTAAAATAAGGAGAATTAACTCATGGAAGCAAGTAATGGATAGGTCTAAATCAGAGGAACGGTATTAAAATAATCCGAGTAATAAGATGCTTTTAAATATATTAAAACAGTTAAAATGGTTTTATATTTATATACTAATGAAACTTGCTTTCAATTATTAATTTTAAAATATACAATACTTTGAATAGGAAATAACGAAATACATTACAATTCCATTAAAATGTTATTTACAAAAGCAACAAAGATTTATGGCGCAAAATAAACAATTAAAACTGCTGGATTTCTTGAGATATGTTCAATGTGCTAATTGATTTCACAAATAATAAGTTCTGATTATATATATATATATATATATATATATATATGTATATATATATATTGTAATTTAATAATTGCTATAGTTGAATCGGAGGCTCTGATCTTTTAATAATTTTAGTCCAGTCAAATTAGAGTTTGAAGTGGAAAATTCTGGTGTAATTGTCTTTAGTGTCTTACTTTAGGTTTTTGGGGGTACGGAACACGAATCTGAAGTTGTCCAACAAAATTTCTCTCGGCAAATATGAAAAATCGTGAAAAAACCACTAAAAATCGCAGATTTTTTTGGTTTTTCGCTTATAACTTGCAAAGTAAGCTTTTTACGCAAAAGGTGACCCTATATTAAAATACAGACGAGAAAATTACCTATAATTCATGTTCTTATCATTTGTATTGTATGACACATGGCTTCCGTAGAGGCATTGAAAAATCGGCGAAAACCAGTAATTTTGGAAAATCGCAAAAAAAGATATTCTTACCCTTTCCGTTCATAACACTAAAAGTAAGCAATTCACTGCAAACATTTGCTGACGTACTCACTTATTATTAGGTTATATATTATGATGATGTAGGTATGCAGTGTGACCTCGAAAATCCGGCATTCAGAGATCCGGCAACTTAAAAAATCCGGCATCAAAGTCATCTCCCTCCTCCCTTTTTTTTTCACTTCCAACTTACGGGAAACGTAAAAATAGCAATTATTTTCGAATTAAAAACCGAGATAAAAAACGATGCATTCGCTGACGATGTGCCAAATAGAGCCATCGATAACACCGGTAGCAGTTCAGAGACCGAGGACGAGGACCTGGCAGAAGATAAGGTCTCACCGAAAAAATGTATGCATTTGACCGAAATATTAAGGTCATCTTCAAAGAAACAAGACTGTATTTCCAAAATTGATACAATTCTCTACAATTTATGTGCAAGTAATATTTTTTGGACCTTGAATAGTTTTGAGAAAAACAACGATGAATGCACAGAGTAGTCAGTTGCCTCTTTATTGAAAACATACAAAATGCATCATTAGATGTCTGCACAGATATGTGAAATGTTAACGTTAGGTTTTGTAGATACAACAAAAAGTTAAAACGTGATTAATTATCAGTGAGTGTTTAATATTATACAGTATAATAAAATAGGTAGGTAAGTATTTTTTTTATACAACACTTATTATTAAATGATTATTGATTTGAAATGACACTCATTAGTCAAACCGTACCCTCTTGGCCAAAGGTTGCATGATTGCAGGCATGCCTTCCAACTCTTCTATATCTAAAAAGAAAAATTAATTAAATATAATATTTATTTAAGAACCTGGGTGCGAAAGAGCCGTTTTCGTCCCGAGGGGGTAGATTGCTGCCCCAGCCGTAAGCGAAGGCTGCAATTATCCAAGGGTCGAAGCTTCTGAGCAGCTCTGGTGCACATAGTATTTTAAAAAACGGTGGAACTAATTATAATTAAGTGAGTAATGATCCATGCAACATTTTATCATAACATGATTTTTGCATCTTTCTTTTTTTACTCCTCTTTTACAACTCAAGTCATGAATCGGTTACTTTTGGATCTCAAGTTAGGAAACATATTAGCCTATTATATTACGAACCACCGTTTAAAAAAACAATTTATGATTTATTTCTAATTATTTGAGAATTGAGTAGTTATACCACTGTATTGAGATAAATATTTTGATCACAAAAATAAAAAAGTTAGTGAAAAGCAAAGGTGAAATAGAATTATTTATGCATATTTACCTTCAAGTAGTACTTCAGGGAATTCCGGATCGTCCTCGTCTTCCTCGATTTCAGTAAGAGGCATGCTATTACAACTGCTTACGCATTTCCCACACATATTGGAGCTCTTGAGGCGTGCTTCTTTGCATCCAAAGTTTTTCTGGTAGGTCTTCTTGCATTTGCAAGAAATAAGTTTCAAAACGGCTCGAGGTGCTTGATGACTGTAGCGTGGTTACTGGCTCCAGACCATCTTTCCTTTTCTTTCAACCTCATTGTTCAGGATCTTTTTCATTCCCAAGCCGTTGTTGAACTTGAAAAGGTATTCTAAAGGAATGTTGCTGAGCTGCAGACTCAGTAGGAGGTAAGGACGCCAAATGGATTGATGTGTTGTATGCAGACACAAGGTAACAAATATACCTCAATTTGTTTAATGATGTGGCTTCCTTGTTCAGCAAATTTATACAATGAGACCAAAAAACGATTGCCAGCATCAGTAACTGCATGAGCATCTGCCATAGGTTCTTTAAAAACCTCAATGGTATTAGTTAATGCAAGGTTTTTCTTCAGAGTCTGAAGAAATCTCATCTTTCCTACTTTGAACAAGGCTGAACTAGTATCACAGACTCCCATGACAAGCAAAAATAATATGTTGTTAGCAATCGATTGATTAAGTTTGCAAATTAGTGGTGAAACCGCCCCTTTGCCTGCCTTTAGAAAGTATACATTTGTATGTACACCACTACATCTGCAAATCGATGATAACTGGCAAATGTCTTCACCCAAAATAACTACAGAGTTATGTAGTAGTGCAAGGTCCCTTGCTGCAGTAACAATAAGTGTATCCGCATCCTCTCGTGCCTGTTTTGTGGGAATGTCAGCTACTGCAAATTTGTAATTGATTTTTAAAAATTATTGATTTCTGAAAAAAATATCAAAACTATGTACACGATTTTCTTGATAGTGACATTTATTCGTAATTTAATACATACCCAAATGATACTGACGTGAGAAAAAGAGAAAATTGAATGTTTAAAAACTTACTTTAGTGACATTAAAAATTTTTTTTACAGATTTTTTTATCTCTCTATTCTAAAAAAAAGTAACTCCCGCTGTCACCGCCGCCGCCGCCGCCGGTTTTGAATTTTTTGTGACCGGAGGTCTTTCTTCGTTAATATTAAGAAAAATAATGCATACAAAAATATGAAAATTGGTAGTATTATACAGAAATGTTTGATAAACACGCTGATGTAGACAGTTTTCAAATCGAAGAATTATTTTAAGAGATATTTAATGCTAAAGTTGGACAAAATCGTTCCATTAAAAAAGTTTTATAGGAGCAAAAAACTATACATCGGAATTTAATACTTTTTAGATCATTTTATACGTTATAATTTCCCGGTGTGCAGAATTAATTTATTATTTTAATTTGACTCATTTTTCGAGGTTTCATTTCTATTTTAAATTCAAATTTTCAGCATTTCGAGAGATATTTTTTTACTTATTTCAGAAAATTGTACTAATTTAACCTGTTGCCAAACTGTATAAACAACGGAAACAATAATGTTTGCTTCAAATTAAAAATTTATTTACACGTGACTATTATAAACAGAAAAGAAAAACTTTCAAATTAGAATTAAATAATTACGTATAAAAAGCAGGTACTTATTGAAAATTACTTCATCTATAATTACACGTGAATTTTAACAGAGAAAGGATATTGTAAAGTAATAAATTCATTAACATGCGTTAGAAGTCTTAAATAGGAGAAATTACATCACATTTACGTCACATTACACTTATTACGTAAAATGAACAAAAAATAATATTGCAAAATAGTAGTTTAAATTTAAAAATAGCGCGAGACATTTACTTGATATTTTGAGATGATCTTTTCAACTATTTTTTTTTTTTTTTGGACAGCGCAAATAATATTTCATTTCTAATAAAAGCATTTTCACGTGAATATTAAAAAGGGAAAGAAAAGTTTGGTGAAAATTACGTCAGATTAAAACGATATATTTAAAATGTTTTATTTAAAAGGACTTTCTTTTCGGTTTGTTAAAAAATACCGGGAGACAAAGACTCTGTTTACTTAATTCCTTTTATATTAGATGATTTTGAAATGCCATTGTATCTTTTAACAGCAGCTGATTTTTCCGTAAAATTCCCCAATCAAAGAGAAATGAATAGAAACCCGTTTATAGGGAGATCGCCTTTGTTTTTTTTTAATTATAATTCAATCTTCCAAAAAAATTCAATTAAAGCCGATCAAATTAGCGTGCTTTTAGAGACTGCAGTGTCTGATCGGGGGGTTGGCGAGCGTAGCTCGTAGGGGGCCGAGCCCCCTAGTGTTTAAAAAAATCTGATAAGTAGTGCAGGCATTTCTTCTCATGTAATTTCTCAAGCATCAATGTCAGTATCTATCTTCTTTCTTGGATTTTATACAAGTGACGAATATCGATTTCGGGAATACAATCTTGTTTCTTTAAAGATGACGTTAATTTTCTGGTCAAATTTATGCATTTTTTCGGCGAGAACTTATCTTCTGCTAGGTCCTCGTCCTCGTTCCTTTGAGCTGCTATCAGTGTTATCGAGGATTCTATTGAGCACAGAGTAAGCGATCTCGTCCGCAGAGTAATGCATCTTTTTTACCTCTGTTTTTAATTTGAAAATAATTGCTATTTTTGCTCTTCCCGTAAGTTGGAAGGGAAAAAAAAGGGGGGAATTTTTTAAGTTGCCGGATCTCTGAATGCCGGATTATCGAGGTCACAGTGCATACCTACATCATAATAATATATAACCTAATAATAAGTGAGTACGCCAGCAAATGTTTACAGTGAAATGCTTACTTTTAGTGTTATATGAACGGAAAGGGTAAGAATATCTTTTTTGCGATTTTCCAAAATTACTGGTTTTGGCCGATTTTTCAATGCCTCTACGGAAGCCACATGTCGTACAATAAAAATGATAAGAACATGAATTATAGGTAATTTTCTCGTCTGTATCTTAATACAGGGTCACATTTTGCGTAAAAAGCTTATTTTGCAAGTTATAAGCCAAAAACCCAAAAAATCTGCGATTTTTAGTGATTTTTTCCCGATTTTTCACATTTGCCGAGAGAAATTTTGTTGTACAACTTCAGATTCGTGTTCAGCACCCCCGAAAACATAAAGTAAGACACAAAAAACAATTACACCAGAATTTTCCACTTTAAGCCCTTTTTTAACCTAATTTGACTGGACTATTTATTTCTATAATATCCTTTCCAAGAAACATTATTAAGTATTTTTTTCTAATATCTTTCTTTTAAAATAATTCTGATACTATTATTTTTAAAAACTTATAATATTTAATCTCATGTTACAACTTAACTGTTAACTAGGTTGCAGCTATCATATCTTAAAATCATTTTTTGTCTAATCAGGTGTAACACACACACACTGCTTTATTAAACAAAATAAATTTAAATAACAGATATGAGCTGCATTTAAAAAATTAACATTTCCCCTAACCTTTTTTTAATGGTTTTTAAGTGCGTTCATAATTATATTAATATGTAGCACCTATACTCATCGCCTGGTAAGTCCGCCTGTCTGTCTGTCTGTCCGTTTTTACGCATAAAACAGTCCGTCTGTCCGCATATAACAGCGCAAAAACTACCCAGCCGAATGGTTTGAAATTTAATATATGTAATAGTGGCAGATGTTTGTCGAGTCTTTTAAAATTTTATGAAAATCGAATCGAAACTTAAAAAGATATTATTAAAAGTTTTATTCGCTCTATTAAATCCTATCATACGTAATTAATTAAACGATATTCCATGATAGGATGATTCTAGGTTGTATGGTGATTACTTCCTATTTGAGATGGAGTCATATTATTTACGTATTACTGAATTTAATAAATATAATTGTAGTAAACTTTGCATTCATGCATTTTTTCATAAGAATGCAACAGCAATTGCACCAAGATCTGAATAAAACTAATAATACGAACGCACTTCATTTACCACGTTTGACGTACAACTTTCGACTTGTTATAATAGAAAACATTTATACATAAGAAAATCTGATGGGAAACCGAATAATTTTGAAAAACTAAACAGTTTAATTTATTGTTCTCCAGAAATCTTTTTATTTATTAGTATAAAGTATCTCGAATACTTATTTATGTCTCGAGATATTCGATACCTTTAAAAATTTTATCTGTCGCACTTAAATGTTAGCTGTTGTTCAAGAGTCCATAACTAAAACGTATTGAATTACACATTTAATGAATTCCCTTGCTTCCATTAAGTCAAATAAAGGCGAAAAATCAGAGAAACAAAGACGTCTGAAATGTAAATTAAATCTAAGGTCTGAGAATTTTAATGAACAGTGTAATTTTATTAAAGCCTGGATAAGAAATGATCTTTATGTGCTTTGAGACAAGATTTGAATAAAGAATGCTTTTGTTATTAGTAACTATATGTGTAATGCAGTTTTACTCTTTTTAAAATTATATCAGATTTTGCAAAGTTTAAGCGCAGCTATAAACTACGTACGTTTATTTGTTCTAAAATGAAACATTACTGTGCGATGTAAAATGTAAATATGGTATTAAACATGTTACATTGTTTATAATTACATGGAAACATTGCATTATTTTGAATTATATTATATAATGACAAGTATAAAGATAATGTTACAGAATTTCTGTGAGAATTTTTCACATTATAATAGTTGTTTTACTAATATTTAGCAGAAATTCTTTTAAAATTTATAATAAAAGTGTAGTACTAAATATATGGATAAAAGGGTATTAATTATATGTATAAAAATGATTTTTCACATTTTCGGTTATAGAAATCTCACTTATTTCTTGTCAAAACGAAGGAAGGTTTAATGAAATAATTTTCATTAAAGAAATAACACCATTCGTGCATGTGTCAGGTAGCAAGCAAATTCCACAATAAAAGAAACCTGATTGTTTTGGAGCATCAAAACGACTTTTGATTTTTGCGTAAAAATAGAACCGCATTTTAGAAATAGTGCTCTAATGTGCATTATATATATAATGTGCATGAATTAGTGAAACAAATGGTAACCTGGAGGACCAAGTATCGATGAATATAGTGGGTGGAGTAACACATAGATCGAAGTAGTTCTTTGGGTTTCTTCACTGATCTTGAAATTCATTGCCAAGCCTCCGATATGAAGAAACCGGTGTAGTCTATTGTGAACTGTTGCAACTCCGTCAGGCAATCAATGGTGAGTATTACAATAAAGTAATTAAAATAATAAAACTTTGTAAAAAATCACCATAAAATAAAACGATACACAGGACGCGTTTCGAGCTAAAAACATAATAGCTCATCATCAGCTACAACAAACACGTGCCCGCAAGCGAACAAGGTCAAAAATGAACATTCATTTTTGACAGTCATCAGTTTATTTTTGACCTTGTTCGCTTGCGGACACGTGTTTGTTGTAGCTGATGACGAGCTGTTATGTTTTTAGCTGGAAACGCGTCCTGTGTATTGTTTTATTTTATGGTGATTTTTTACAAAGTTTTATTATTTTAATTACTTCAAATCGCCAGTTTTTGGTGCTGTTTCGCTTTACAATAAAGTATTGGAGTAACACATAGCAGAGAAGTAGTTCATGACATTTCTTGACTGTTCTTGAAACTAATAGGCAAGCGTCCGATATGAAGAAACAGGCGTAATCCAGTGTGAACTGTTGCGATTACGTCAGGCAATCAGTGGGGAGTTTTACAAAAATATATATTAATCCATTTGAAAAAAAAAATTGAATATGCAATATCCAGAATAATCCGAAAACAACATGACAATGTTTACCAAAATGGAGCAAAATCAGTCAAAGAAAGTCTAAAATAATTTGCATTGAAATATAGAAAGAGGATATATTGCTCCTTCAGTAACCATTTGTTTCACCCCATGCAGTTCCCCAAATCGCGAAAATTGTTCATTTCTTTTGCAAAAATCAAAAAGTAATTTGATGACTTGATTCCTGCAAAACAACCATACATCTTTCACTGCGGAATTCATGTGTTTATTAACGAATGTTGCATCTTCTAATAGGATATACGTGACAACGAACAACTCTTTATTTCATTTTGGCAAAAGAAAATGTGCATATAGTTTATCTGAAAAAGGACGGAGTCATTTATAAAAAATACATGCTGTTTAGTATTCATGTATATTAAAAGCATTGCTTTGTGTATTTTGTAACTGGAAAAGAAAAGTACAAAATTCCATCCATAGTACCTTCCGATTTTCGACACTTTTCCGAATAGAAATATTCGCTTTATTGAATGGTAGAAATTTGTGATTAAATAAGACAAACATTGCATTTTGTAAATACTAGTGGTATTAAAAATTATAAAGATTTCTGTATATAGGTAGAGTATATAGTATTCTATAGTTTCTAACTTTACATATTTTTAGCACTTTCTAGAATAGCGGAAAAGTGGTAAAGAATTCTTTCTGTTTGTCCGTAAATCTGTCTATTCGTGCACTAACTCAAGTAAATACACACGCATTAGCATAGAAGTAAAAAAATATATATTGATTTTTATCCTGGTATGTTTGTTTTTGAAAATGAAGTTTTTAGCATTTATAGTTCTTTTTTAAGACTCAAAATCATTCCGTTACATTATATTCTACACTGCTAAAAATTTCCTGCTACTTTGAACCAAAATTTGGTGCTCAGCAGCTATCACCAGCTGCCACCATAGGATGGTTCAACCGAAGCTCCAAATCTTGGAACAAGATTTCACCATCTTATTAAAAAAAAATGGAACTATGGTTCAACGGAAGTTCCAATTCTTGGAACGAGATTTCACCATCTTATGGTGGTAGATATTAAGCACCAAATTTCGGTTCAAAGTAGCACAAATTTTTTAACAGTGTACAGGAAAAATCGTTCGCGGTGTATTTTAAAGATGTTAAACTACTTCAAGCTAAACGAAATTGATTTTCTTTATTGCGGTGTACTTACTGTAGAATATGACATGCAAAACTCTTATCATTCATTTATAGGGTCACAAAAAATAATTCGGTTACAAAATGGCCTACGTGGGGAAATTGTTTGCAGCGCATTTTAATGCGTTACACTATTTCAAACAAAATGAAATTTTTGTACATTATTGAGGCGCGGAAGAAAATGCTTACTGTAGAATATGACGCCCACAGCAGTTATCGTTTAGAGCAGTAATTCTTAAAGTGGTGCAATTCAAAATTTTCATTTCCATTCCAGAATCTCTCTTTTTTTTTTTTTTTCGCAACACTTTTATTTATGTATTAAATGAGTCATCGTTAGAATCATCATTAAAATTTTATTAATTTTAACTGCAATCGTGTCTTTAAGTGGTCTCATTACTCTTAAAGCTTTAAAATTTTTGAAATTTTAATATTTTTAGACGTTAAACTCCTATCTATTCGGAACATTTTGATATAATTGTTTCCTTGAAATTCCCATTACAACAGAAGTTATTGCTTTTAGAATTATTCCAGCTTAATAGCTGAAGTGGCGTTAACGAAACTTTTATGTCATTTTTCTCCAAAGACTTTTAGGCCATAACTCGCACGATATCACAAAACATCTGAATATTTTTTCATGAAATTTTCAAAACATATGTTCATATTAGTATGTATAAACTGAACCTAAAATTTCCTTTTTATTGTTCAAAAAAATTTTTTTTAGGTGATTATACTTTTGAAATTTTTGCATTAGCTAAATACAACTTTGTATTACAATTATAAAAATGCGTTACATATAATATTATTTAGGTTCAGGTTAATTATTATAATCTGAAGTATAAGTAGTCACCAAATATTTCTTCTAGTTTCAAAAATTATTTTGTAATCCTGCGCGTAATCTGTTATGCCAATGTTCTGCTCGACAAATCTCTGACATTTTGGAGCCTCCTTTAAATGCTAATTGTATATCTCTCAATTTTTTATATGCATAAAATGAAAGAACATACTTATATCTTTCAATTCCAATTAAGATTGGTTCTTAAAATTAAATACATTTTAAGATATTAAAGTTGAAAATGGTCTTTTTTCCATTTTTACCAATTTTAAAAGTCCTGAGACCACTTTAAATATAAAGAATTTGAACTCGCATTAAAGGTGAGTATGAACCTTGTCTTGTACTCTGATCGAATAAATAAGTTATGCTTACTGCATATTTTGAATTGGATTTTCAATGAAATCTATAAAAGTAATCAATTGTCAAAATAAGTAATATTTTAACATTTGTATAACTATTTGTAACTAGCCTTCGTTGGCAACCACTTTGGTCTCCCTTAAATATATGCTAAGCATTTTATCACGTTACTTTTATACATTAAATTAATTTACTTGCTCAATACTTCGCCAAATCCGAAGATTCTGATACAGAAACCATGAACTCACTATTTTTATTAAAATAATAAAACTTTGTAAAAAATCACCATACATAGGACGCGTTTCCAGCTAAAAATATTAACAGTTCGTCATCAGATACAGTAAATAAGTCTCCATAAGGGGATTATGGAAAGCAGGATAACACAGTGCATCGCCCAAATAGTTAAATACAGCGAAACAGTTGTTTCGCTGTATTTCACTATTTTTATGTTAGGAGGGGGCAGGAGATAAATCGCCAAACATTGTTCCCTTCGTATTTTTTCGTATTTCATTAATTTCATTTAAAATATATAGTACTTTCACTCATTTTATTTAAAATGCATAATTAATGACTCTCAATTATTGCTTAAAGTAAAATAATAAATAATATCATAAACCATGACATTTAATTTCAACATCAAAGCTTTGTTTTAATTTACCGGGCGAAAAATTGTTTACGACAGTCGCATGAAATGGACTGTTATAATACTGATGACTTGATAGCGATGAAACAATATTTGGCGATTTATAAACTGGTCCCAGCTAACATTAAATTACCAAATTGGTCGCTTGGCATACAAAAATCGAAGCGGTCAACCCGGAACTATTGATGACCGTCACATGACATAGACTTTTATTACAGAGATGTATTTAGAAAATAAATTCTTTATCAGGATCCACATTTAAACACGTATTATATACTAACATCGTACAACAACAGTAAACAGGGTGGCGCAGAGGTTAACGCATGAAAAAAATATACATGTTAATATGTATGAACCAGATACTTCAAAAGATGAACATGTAATCCGCCTAGCGAACAACTGCTGATTCAGTGACAGCAAATTCAGTTTGTTGACAAAACAAACGTAGTTACCACTACTAGGCTTAAGAGAGGTTGATAACCGTTACAGTTTGAAACCTCAACTGAGGCAACGTATCATATAAAAATGAGCCAAGAACAACATGGGATGATATTGCATGCCATGTGAAACCTTATAGTGTTTCTAGCTCTTTCTTTGCCCCAGTAGGAGTAACTTTTTATCTTCGGGCAACACATTTAATGTTCGACAAAACAGGCGAATCAAAAATTGTCCGCTAGTAGATGACGTCTATAACGTTTGACTTATCTCATTTATACCTAGCACCTAAAACAGCCCTAAAACAGTTTTATACCCAGCATATAAAACTTTTTTCTTAAAGATTACCCTTATGGTATCCCTGTCTATTTTTGTAATGAAATGCATAGAAAATTTATGTTAATTAAGATGGATCTATAGTGTCTGAAAATTAATTATTCCGGAAATTTCGCCGAGTGAAAATTTATTTTACTGTTCACAAATTGTTCCCTAACCGTAAATTAATTTCGTACAATGCAAAAGTTTAATAAATCTAATGAATAATTTAAGAATTTTGATACTTTTTGAAGAATATTACACTGTAGACATCTCAATATTGCATTATTTGTTCATTTTATTGAGGATATTTAAGGATTTTTGGTTACTTTATCTAATTTATGTACATATGATTATTCCTTTCCTTTTATTAATTTGATTTAGAATCAAGATGTTCCTTTGTTAAGACAAAATACATAAAGTATGCTTTACGCGGAAAAGGTTACTCGGTAATATCAGTTAAAGGTTTATTATCTAACAAAATATGATTATTTTAAGATGATATATATTTCATGAATAATTTAAGATAAAGAAAGCTGATTCAGACATGTTTTGCACATTTGCAGTGATCATCGTCAGTGTATATTGTAAATATAATGCAATTAATATTACCTGTTATCGTTTGGATTCATTCGCCATCTGTATCGAATGTTAGGTGTAATAGTTTTGAAATAAAATAGAAACAATAAATGTTCTAATAGAAACTACATATGACGAAGTGAAAATATATATATAGGATGACCGTGCCAGTAGTTGATCAATTTTTTTAACTATTGCGCCATTTCAGGCGGAAATTAGTTATACACGTGGCACTAGACATAATAGTTTTGTTTGAATGTTGGAGCACCTGTTATCACGTTGTTGCCAGCTGCTGCTGTAAGGGAAGCCATTTTGCGATTTTTTTTTAAATTTTTTATTATTATTTTTTAATAAAATGTAAAAATTTAGTTTCTGATGAATTGGAGACCATTACGGTAAGTTAAAATAACCCACTTCTATCTTGCTTATTTCAGATAATAGTTTTATATGAATTATTGTTAATCACAGCTTAAGAGCCATTATTTTGAAATTCAGACAAAAAGGTCATATTTTGATTGTTGTATTTTTTGATTTGCTTGAAATTTTTTTTATGTTGAAGTAGATCACATTTAATGAATAATGTGCAATTTTGAAGCCCTGAAAAAAATTTCCCTTCCCTGTAGAAAATGTCAAAGTTCAAGGTTGTGACCGTCATTTTTCATGAAAAGTGAAATGCGAGTATGTTTGCAGTGCTAAAGCTTGGGAAAGTAACGACATCCCAAAATTGTTTTGAGATGAAATATTAGTATAACACTACATGCTTAGTAAACTATATTCGTTTCCATGGGGCATTGTTATTTTACATTGTTATGTTGCCTTAAAATGCAATGAAAATGACGTTTTTGTCCATTTTCCGCTACGCAATAGCACCACAAACATTTTCTTATAGAATATTGAACTGTAGTACTAGGACAATCTAAATCATATAATACTTTACCCGGATATTGCTGCTGTTAGCAGAAATAGTCTGTTAAATATTCAAAAATTTCAAAATCGGCAACACTTCCATTAGTCTTTTCTCAAAACAGCGTCACTGTTCAATAAAACAAAATGTAGCACGTAGTAGTTGAAAATATGTACAAACACATGGAAAAGAAAAAAAAAGTGGGGCCTCGTCATATTTTTTTTTTTTTTAATAACAAAATTTACAAAAATTCACAGTCAAAACATCCCGTTTAAATTTCCCATTTTTTCATTTAGAACAAGGAAGGGGAAAGAAAAAGGGATATTTCATTTTCTCATAGGGAAAAAACATAGCTAGCGGAAAGAGAAACGGTATGTTTCGTTTTCTGATAGGGAAAAGGTATGATAAAAGACAGTCTTTTTTGCGACTTTTGACATTTTTTTTTCAAAAAATATGACGAGGCCCCACTTTTTTTTCTTTTCCGTGTGTTTGTACATACTTCCAACAACTACGTGATATAGTTTGTTCTATTGAAACGTGATGCTGTTTTGAGAAAAGACTAATTGAAATGCTGCCATTTTGAAATTTTTGGATATTTAACAGACTATTACTGCTAACAGCAGCAATATTCAGTATATTAAAGTTTTATAGTATTTAGCTTGTCCTAGTAGTACACTTTGATATTCTAAATAAAAAAGTATCAAGGAAATCAAAAAATACAACTATCAAACGTTGTCTGATTTTCAAAATAATGGTTCTTAAGCATGATATTTTAAAGATTCGTTTTTGAATTTTCAATTGAACAACTAATGGGAAAATGGCATTTAAAGAAACTATTTACTTATAGTTTTGTTGCTATTTATTTTCAGCTGATTTCATTTTTGTCCATTATAGGACATTCATTAAGGTCCATTATAGGACACTAAGCGTTGCATTAAGGGTTCATTAAGGGTTGCAGCAACCATGTTAGTTTACTTCTAAAACTTAAACGAAAGGAAAATCAATAAAAACCCCGTAGCACCGACCTTATTTAATCAACTGCTGGGTCGGTCACCCTATTTATTTGTTACAAGGTGACACTTTTGTTCAAATGCTGGGATAACACATCATACTTCCTTTTGGAGATTTTACAATAAGCTAAGTTTGATAATACACAAAATGGTTAGTAAAACATTCGCAATCGCTTCTTCTAGTGTGTTTTTCATTCAACCTTTCCAAAGGGAATTAATTTTACATGATGCATTATTTATGAAAAGGAATTTAACTTTTCGTATTTATATCACTAATGAATGTATATAAATATATAATAACAATTTTGACACTAACTGATTTTTTTTATTTTAAGTGAATACTCGTTGTATAATTTCGAAAACTGTGTATGTTTTTTAAGAATTAATAAAACATGTAAAATAAAAACTTGTAAGCACTTCCTAAATGAAGTTACATGCATTAAAAAAAGGGATAAAACAACTGCGCATAAAAAGTGCCTTATCTAAATACAAAAAAAAAAAACTTTTCTATACATAACTATCTATGTGTAACAGAAGACTTAAAACAATTCATGCTAAAAAAAGATCCATATATGGGATTATGGATATCAGAAAGCTATCCGCTGTACGTCTGCAATCGCGAATATATTAATTAGATACATTTTTTTTCTTTTCTTATGTTTTTCAAATGCATGAAGTCCAAAAATATCTTGTATACAATGAGTGATTTACAACGTATAAGAAGTCAAATGTAATGTTTGCAATATACACAATATATAGAGTGGTAGCCGCATTAAGGCGTACATGCAGCTGTATATTACAAAATAATATTATCCGATTCAACTTTTTTTAAATATTTATATTAAGTACACTGTATTCGTTAAGAATTAAGTATTTTCATAATGAAAGCATTAAATTCATCAATGTTTTGTTGTGATGGTAGTTTATTTCGTTGATATTTCACTTAAAATCATAATTATTTATACAAGCCATATTTTTACTAAGCTGACATAAGAGAACTAACATAAAACACTGTGAATTCATATTCTCTGACCCCGAATTAGTATAAAAATATATCGTTCATTTAAAAGACTAAAACGAGTTTTTTTTTTTTTTTTTTGAAGATCTGTGTTATATTAGCAGCGCATGCTTCTATAATTAAGATAAATCAAAAATAAAATCGCTGAAGTATAAACATCTGATTCATACATATTTTTTTCCTAACTGATAAATATTTTTAAGTTGATCAACAGTAACAAATACGCTTGGTAGGCACCAAAGCATTTAAAAAACAATAATCAAAATTTAAATCTGTATTTTATTTAAATACTAATGTGGCCGAAATATTTCAAAATTTTATTTTTGAATTAAAACTTTCTATTTCTGATTAAAAGGTCTGTACTTCCATTATCCTGTAATGTGACATGAAATTGAAAACTTCAAAACTATAAAAAAGTGAAAACTATATTTTAATTATTTTATGTTTTTTTAAAGACAAGTTTTCGTTTCAATTTTTTCCATGCGCTCGAAGTAAAGCAAAAACACATAACAATGCGCTAGTTTGCGGAATGTTATTTATCCGAAAGAAAAAATAAAATAAACTCCATAAAAATTTTAAGAAGACATAAAAAGAGCTTTAAAAGAAGAAAACTTTTATTTATGTATATTTTATGTAAACAAATTCTTAACTTTATAGCTCTTTTATTTGTTTAATAAATTAGAATAGGCAAACATTTTTCTTATGAGAATAAAATGTATATTTCAGAATCTTTAAAGAAGAAATGTGAAAACCATACCCCACTTTCTTGTACCCCTATTTTAGCTTGTTCAAACAAAAGTAAAGTTTTGGAAAATTATTTTTTGCAACACTAAAGAAAAAATTTGAGATGTTTAAATATAACACAAATGCATATTTAAAAAAGGAGTATGTATCAATGATATTAGAATAAATATATAAATATGCTCTCGATATTCTCAGCAAATTGTAAAAAAACACAAGTGTTTCTTAGTTTAAGTGAATATAAAATAATCACATACGAAAACATAGTACAAACTCCTCCAAGTTCCCAACGATTCTGAAAAGGATTCGTTTCTATAGAGACCTCATATACTAATATACAGGGTGTCTCAAAATATTGGTTTTATTCCTTAAATATTCATCATAGATCACAGACATATTATAAAGTACAAAGTTATTTAAAATAGGGTACATAATTTTATGAAATAGATTGAATTTTCAGGATATTAAATTTGTAGAAATACAAAAGTTAAATTTTTAAACGTATCGCGTACAAGAGTTTCCCAATGAGTAAAATATGTGCTGTATAAGGGCATGTACAAAATTTCCGCATTTTATCACAAAATGTCGTAGAGATATGTTTAAACAATGTTGGTGAAGGGTTAACCATAAATTAAAATATATTTGTTTACAACCATAGTAACAATAAACGTTTTTTTTTCGAAATTTCTGTACGTCCCCTAAAACGTGATCATCAATTTTTAAACAGTCCCCGTACAAGAATTTCTCAGTAAGTAAAATATGCCTGGTACTCTTAGAAGGTCATTTACATAATTTCAGCATTATATCATAAAATGTCACAGAGATATGTTTATACAAAGTTGGTGAGGGGTTAGTCATAAATTGAAACTTAAATGTTTACAGCTAGAATAGCAATCAATGATTTTTTCGTAATTTGTGTACGACTCCTGAAACGCGATCATCTGGGGTTAATTTCTCACTTTGGGAATCCATATCCACCTATCTAAAAGTGGTTTATGTCAGCATTTATGTGTTTTCATATCTCTGCGATTTTTAAATAAAATACTGAAATTTTGTACATCAACATACTAGTGTATGGGGCCCATTTTACTTATTGGAAAAAAAATGTACGGGGCCCGTATAAATATTTAAATTTTGAATTTCTTCAAATTTAATCTCTATAAAATTTTAATCGATTTCATAAAATGCTGCATTTTTTAAAAGTAACTTTGTAATTTATAATATATATCTGTGATCAATATTTAAGGAATAAACGCCAATGTCAATGTTTTTGGGACACCCAGTATATTTTTGAGATTTAAAGAAGCCTTTATCCTACCAATGATTTTCGGAAACGATTCCGAGTATTCTTTAACGTGCATAAGTTTTATCGTGTAAAAACCGTTTCTCTTAACCTGAAATACAAGTTTTTCGGATTCTAACAAAACTCAAGTAAGTAAGTAAGTCATTTTGAAGTTCAGAAATCCTGTTTTTCAGACAAACATGATAAATTAACAGCATTAGCATTAAAATTAACACTAGTAATAGTTCGTTTGACTTGCGTGTATAAATTCATTTACGCAGCTGAAAATGTTTTTTTTTTTTTTTTTTTTTTTAATTGATAGCATCCCAAAAACCTACATTCCAGTTTGCGAAAACTGATTAATATACTATAAAAACAACTCGAAAAGGTTTCCGATCATCAGTCGCAGCAAAATAAATTTTGTTTGAATAAATGCTTCGTTGAATCTAGAAAATATATTAAGTATATTTGTTTCTGTAGTTTCTAAAGAATGACGTCTTACGAAATAGTGGGTAACTCAAAATAAATTATTGTATATATCTTTTAACTGGTTGAATTTTACTTTCGTAGATTAAGGTACATTTGTCTTATTTTACAGTGCACTACAACAAACATTTTTTTTACACAAAACGGATGTCACGATCTAGTGATTCTTTCAAAAACACAGAGCGTAGTACTGCATTTTTAACCCGAATTCTTGAACATTAACTAAAAGCATATGAGTGTATTTTGACAAATCTTTCAAAAGACGTATTTTTTGTTTTATATGTGGATGCCTCAAGGAATTGGCGCCAGCTGTGTACCTGGTACCTACTGTATCGAAGACAAGTACCGTAGCACGGAGCAAAAGACTATTTCAGTTGTTCCGTGCCAGTGACTCATCATATATTGTTCATTGAAGTTGTAGTTGGTTGGGAAGATGCAACTACACAATAAACCACAAGTGAAAGCGTCTTATTTAGACATTGGCTTGCACTATTTTAGCTATTTCCTATGAGGCTTTGCTTATTGGGTGTGAATTCGTTGTTGTGCTACCATCTGTTGTGAAGGTTGCGTGTGTCTTTTCAGGGTCACCGATATAGACATCGTGGAATTGGCGCTAGCTGTGTTTCAACCTGGGACCTACTGTATAGAAGAAGAGGGCTGTAGCACGGAGCAAAATCATATTTCAGATGGTCCGTCCAGTGACTTATCATATATTGTTCGTTGAATTTGTTTTTGGGAGGGAAGACATCACCACACACTACACCGTCAGTGAAAGAGTCTTATTTAGACATTGGCTTGCACTCATTTAGCTTTTCGCTGTGAGTCTTTGCTTATTAGAGGTAAAATCGCTGTGGTGTTGCCATCTGTTTCAGAGGTTGCGTGTTTCTTTTCTGGGTCACAAATGCAGACATTGAGGAACTGTAGATAACTGGGTTTGAACCTGGGACATACTGTACCGAGTGTCGTAGCATGGAGAAAAGACTAGCACGAATGTTCCGGGCCATAAAATATATCTGGGGCATTCTCACAATCTTTTAACTTTCGGGAATAAAAATCTGGTGAAATTAAACTTGCTAAAATAACGTTTTAATCTGATAGACGAATGCCTTAATGATTCAAAATAAAGAAAAAATGGTGATCAGTGAAATTTTTTTTATTTAAGTTAAACTTACGAGTTTAATTTTCCTTACGATTGTACCACTATAACTTTTTATTTTCTTCTAAATTTTTACTTATAATGAATTTGCATAGTACCCAAGGACATTCAAATAAGAAATAATAGCAATGTAGTAGTTTTAGTACAAAATTTTGGTATAACATTGTCTTAAAAAGGTGTTAAAGAAGGGACGAAAGGAAAAAAAACGGGATAGTATAGGAAAAAGTGACGATAAGGGGGAAAAAGGGTTTGTAAGGATGGGACGGTAAGGAAAATTATTACTATTTTTTGGCAAATCATGTTAAGACTAAGTGATAGCCTAAATTTGCATTGATTTTTAGAAACAGTTATTTGCGTTGGATTAAATAAAAAATAAAATTAAATTAATTTACCTCGAAAAGTGCAGGAATAAACCTTGGGGATGGTAATACTACCAATAAAGCGACGATGCTTGAAATTGATATTTAAATGCTGATTTAAATTCTGCAGTAAAATTCCTGTCAAAGAATTTCAGACATTCTTTCTCTAGCATACTTCTGCGTGAGAAAAAACTTGAAAAAAAATTCTGTGGCTGCATATGAAGTGATTTTCTGTATAAGTATAGAAGAGGTGCGGTAAAGAATCTAAAATCCAAGGACAGAATTCAAAAAATAATATCAACCACAAAAATGTGTGCAGGTTAATTTTTTGCTACATATTTATATAAAATAAGTGTCTCAGTTTCGGAAAAAATTACATCGAATTACTTTTATTGAAACAGTTTTATACAGACAGCTCCAAACTTAAAAATCAGCATCAGGGACACGGGGCGGTATATGAGTTTTCCTGGTATTTGGACCCGCAACATCGACCAAAACTCATTTATCTCGTTAATATTGGTATGCAATCATGCAGTGGGATGTGTCTCAGTATATATAAAAAAAAACGCCCAAGAAGATGTACTTTATAATACGAAGTTATTATGCTGCACTGATTTCCGGAAACGATTACGAGTAGTTTTTATCGTGTAAAAACCGTTTTTCTTAACCTGAAATACAAGTTTTTCGGATTCTAACAAAATTCAAGTAAGTAAGTAAGTTATTTTGAAGTTCAACAATTCTGTTTTTCAGACAAACGTGATAAAATAACAGCATTAGCATTAAAATTAACACTATTAATAGTTCGTTTGACTTGCGTGTATAAATTAATTTACGCAGCTGAAAATGTTTTATTGAAAATTGATAGAATCCTCAAAATCTGTATTCCAATTTGAGAAAACTGATTACTACACTATAAAAACAACTCGAAAAAGTTTCCGAAAATCAGTTCCAGCAAAATAAATTTTGTTTTTTTTTATAAATGCTTCGTTGAATCTAGAAAATATATTTGTTTCTGAAGTTTCTAAAGAAAAGGACGTATTTTGAAATAGTGGGTAACTTAAAATAAATTGTTGTATATCTTTTAAGTGGTTGAATTTTACTTTCGTAGATTAAAGAACATTTGCCTTATTTTACAGTGCACTACAACAAACATTTTTCGCACACAAAACGGATGTCATGATCTAGTGATTCTTTCAAAATCACAGAACGTACTACTCCATTGTTAACCAGAATTCTTGAATATTAACTGTAAAAAATATGAGTGTATTTTGACAAATCTTTCAACAGACGTATTTTTTGCTTTATATGTGGAATCATGAAGGAATTGGCGCCAGCTATGTTTTAACCTGTGGCCTACTGTATCGAAGACGAGTGCTGTATCATGGACCAAAAGGCTACAGTCTGTTACAAAATTAGAAGACCACTCAGAAATTCCCCATTTTTCAACAAAGAAAATATTAATTTGAATTTAAAAGTAGTTTATGAAAAGAAATAACTCTATCATGTTTATTTAGCTCATGGAAAAAGTTTGAATATTTTTTTTTTGTTGTATGCCAAATGATTTTACGCAAACTCGTAAAAACTCGTGTTTCATAAGTATGAGACCACTATTCTGCAATGTGTTGAGAAATTGAAAACTTAAAAAATATAAAACGTTAGAAACTATATTTTAATTTCCTAATGTTTTCTAAAAAAGTTTTTATCAGTTTTTCCATGCGTTCCAAGAAAAAAAAAAAAAAAAAAAAAAAAAAAAAAAAAAGACGCATGAAAATATTTTATCTGTTTTCGAAATTTTATGTATCCGCAAAATTATAAAACAATCAAACTCCATAAAATTTTAAGGAGACATAAAATTATCTTTGTCACTTGAGCGAAGGACACTTTTATTTATGTATATTTTATGCAAACAAATTCTTAATTTTATAGCTCTTTTATTTAATTAATAAATTGGAATAGGTAAACATTTTTCTTATCAGAATAAAATACATTTAAAAACATTTCTTTCTACGATTTACTCTCGGATATTCCATTTACATTGTAAAAAACACAAATATTTCTTAGTCTTGTTCTGCATAAGTCTAGTTTAGCATTCGTTTCTTTAGAAACCTCACAGATTAATGTACATGGTGTCGCAAAAATATTGACCCTGGCTTTTAATCCTTATATTGATCATAGATCACAGATATATATTATAAATAGCAAAGTTACGTAAAAAGGTACAGAATTTTATAAAAAAACGATTAAATTTTCAGGGGATTAAATTTGTAGAAATACAAATTTAAATTTTCAAGCAGTCCCCGTACATGGATTTCCAAATAAAAAATATATGCCCCGTACTCTTATAACATCTTGTACAAAATTTCAGCATTATACCATAAAATGTCTCAGATATATGTTTAAACAAAGTTGGTGAGGCAGTAATCATAGATTAAAATATAAATGCTAGAGTAGCAATAATTTTTTTTTCGTAATTTGAGAGCGACCCCTGAAACGCGATCATCTGTGGTGACATTTTCTCTTTGCGAATTCATATCCAGGTGCCGAAAAATCGTTTAAGTCAGGTTTCATGTGTTTTCATATCACCGTGACTTTTTATGATAAAAGGCTGAAAATTTGTACATCACTTTATTGGTGTATAGGGTACATTTTACTTATTGAAAGAATTTTTGTATGGGGGCCGTATAAACGTTTAAATTTTGAATTTCTTTAAATTTAAGCTCTTGAAATTTTTAATCGATTTCATAAATTTCTGTACCTATTTTTAGGTAACTTTGTACTTTATAATGTATGTCTGTAAGTAAATACTATATCTATGATCAATATTTAAGGAATAAAAGTCGAGGTCAATGTTTTTGGGACACCATGTATAATTTTTATATTTAAAGAAACCTTTATATAAAAAAAAAAAAGTTTATGTACTACCACTGACTTTTGTAAACGATTCCGTGTAGTTTTATTGTGTGTAAAACGCTTTCCTCAACCTGAAATACATGATTCGGATGCTGACAAAACTCAAGTAAGTAAGTAAGTCAATTAAGTTCAACAATCCTGTTTTTCAGACAAACATGATAAATTACGAGCGTTAAAATTAATATTAACACTATTAATAGTTCGTTTGAATTGCGCGTATAAATCCATTTACAAAGGTGAAAATGTTTTATTGAAAATTGATAGCATCCTCAAAACCTATATTCCTGATTCAGAAAACTGATTACTACACTATAAAAACAACTGGAAATCGTTTCCGAAAATCAGTCGCAGCAAAATAAATTTTGTTTTTATAAATGCTTCGTTGAATCTAAAAAAATGTTTTTATTTCTGAAGTTTCTAAAGAAAATAACGCCTTTCGAAATAATGGGTAACTCAAAATAAATTATAATATTTCTTTGAAGTGGTTGAATTTTTTTTTCTTAGATTAAAGAACATTTGTGTTAGTTTACAGTGCACAACAGAAAACATTTTTCGTACACAAAACGAATGTCATTATCTAGTGATTCTTTTAAAAACACAGAGCGTAGTACTTCATTGAAGCCCTAGTAAATTGTGTCATATATAAAACCTATACATGATTTGGATACTTGTTGTGATTGAAAATATGATTATATTATCAGAAAAAATTGCTATAATCTCTATTTTGAATCATCAAATAGAGTAACTGGTAACGCCACTGTTAAACAAGGAAGTGCAGTGTAGTCGAATTTCCCTTGACCCTGTTATGTGGTATCTATTCCATATTACTGCTAGATCGTCAAGGTAACGCGTGGCTTAGTTCGGCTGTAGCTTTTGCTTGGAGTGAACCGTGAGCAAGAGGCTAACGCCGAAAAAAATAAGTCTTCACATAGACCAATGGGTTAACGTCAACTTTCTTGTGAAACTCGGGAAGATTGAAAAAGAAGCTTATCCTCTTCGTCCCTAGGTACCCATATGATGACCTCTGTTCTTTTCTTTATACAAATTATAATGCCAGGTTTTTTACATTTCCTCATAACTTCTTAATAGCTGAATGCTTTTTGCGTTCAAAGCAAACGAATCACTGGCAGCATTGAAGCTGATTCCCTCAAGAAAATAAATGTTATTTCCATCTGAGTTTGCAAAAGGCCTTCAAGAGAGCGTGACCAAGAAAGTGGAAATATTTTTAAGTATTTAACTTAAATCTTTTTCAATAAAAAATTGTTGAAGATTTGTAGGTTATTTATTTGTTCAAAGCTCTTAAATTTGTGATTGCGTTAATTTAGGTTAATGGTTATTAAATTGATGTTTTAAGGGGGTTTGTAGTTTTAGATCCTTTTTTTCTTAACCTAAATTACCAGATGCCTAAAGGATCAATTTGAGAAAATATATTTTTTCTGCCATGTACATTGCCATTTTGTTTGGGAAAAACCAATGAATAAGTATTTGTATTATTATTTTAAGTTTGGAACTGAATAGGTTAAGCTATGCTAAAATACATTTATGGACATGAATGTTTATAACGCACTCAAATTTGTGAATGGTTTAAGAGGTTCAAAGAGTGACAAAAAAACGCCTGAAGGTTATGCGCTCTCTGAACGAATCTGCTGGGCAAAAACGGACCCAAGCATTCAAAAAGTTTGGCCAGTTTATCCGACATTCAATCAACATCACAACATTGAGGTTCTAACTGCCCTTCCTGAACGGTGAAATAAACGTAGACAGGATTTTGGGGAAATCTTTACTGGAACCTTCTCCAGCAATATGTTCCAACCCATTCAGCTTTGTCTTGAAGACGTTCAAGGCGTAACACAGCATCCCCATGTTCCTCAAATTTGCGAACGCCCATCTTGAATTCTCGAATCACGGTCTCCATCAAAATTATCTTTTCTGAATAATCTTAGCTGATAGTTAATTTGCACACAAGTAATTGAATTAGAGAATTCATTACAATGTTAAATGTGAAGTAAGAAAATAATCATAAAATATAACTTAACATCCATTATAAAAGCGTTAAGTATATAGTCATTTGGACAAAACTTGTTCGTTTGATACTTTTACAAGTAAAACTTCTTCAACAATCGTATGCAGTCTTTTATAAGAACAATGAAAATACCAATACGAATCCCTATATATATATTTTTCTTTCATTCGATTTTCGATGGCTCATTTACTTGAAATAGAATGCTTCATTGCTTTTTTTTTAATTTAAAAAATACGTTAAGGATGGTTTAAATTGTATTCAGAGACTATGAAAATATGCAGAAACTAATTAAAAAAATTCAGTGATATTTTGCCTAAAACTTTTGAATTGTGTGTATATAACAATTATTTTTAACGATAAGAAGGGTGCTGTTTTGGAAATTCATAATTATATTTTTGACTTTTTAGTACATAGCATAAAATAAACTTTAATTAAAAATATAATATGTTAATAAAACTGATTTTACAAATTTGTTACGCAACCAACTGCCAGAAGAGAACGGATGTTTATACTCTTCGTTTCCGAAGCTAAAATAATACTTGAAATACTCATTCATTGGTTTTAAACAAACAAAATGACATCATATATGACAGAAAAAAGAACTTTTTGTACATTGATACTTTAGGGGTCTAATAATTTTGGTTCACACATAAGGATCTAAAATTAGTAATGTCCTTTATATATCAATATAATTATCACTAACCTAAATTCACACCATCACAAAATTAAGGCCTTTAAACAACTGAACGAATACAAATACTCAAAACATTTTACTGAAAAGGATTTAAGTTAAATAATTATGAAAATTTCTCAATTTCTTGGCCACACTGTCTTTCAGGCATTTTGTAAACACTCGGATGAAAAAAACACCTATTTTATGTTTAAATCATCATAGATGTTGTCATTTATTGGCTTTCTTTTAAAGCAAAAAAACATTCAGCTATTGCGAAATGAAGTCAAAATGTAAAAAAATCAAACAGTTTAGTTTTTCTGAGGAAAAGAATAGAGGTCCACATACGTAGCGAAGAGGTTATTATGAATATTTTGGGTTATATGGATGTTAATGGTGAACAAAAAATATAACTTTTCTACTCATCAAATTTTTATTTATCACTTTACTTATATGTCGAATGAACTTAAATTACAACATTCATTTGTTTCATACTTCATTATTTAAGACGCATCACAAATAAAAGGAAAAAGTAATTAAAAAGTTAAAATATTGTTTTAATTAATGGTTAAGATTTACTTTCTCTTTACTTTCTTTACTTTTTAAGATGCTTCAGTTAATTCTTCAATATTTTATGTATCAGTAACGAATCATTTAACTATGGATAAGATTGATATTTGCAGGTTTTTTGCCATGCTGTAATTAAATCCATCAGAAAATGAATATTTTGCAAATGAAAGTTTTATATTGAATTTCATTTTAATTTGTAGCTGCCCTCTTATATTAAAAATATATACAACAATCACTTAAAAAGATTTTTGTTTCAATGTAACGATTCTTCCTTTTTTCATAGTTTCAATTTGAACTGAATTTACAGGCAGCCATTATGTTTGTTTCTGTCATACTATACTTAGTTAATTTTTATTGCTGCGACACGTTTACAGACTATAAGATTATAATCATGCCTATAAAGTGGCGCATTCTAGACCATGTATATACATTCAAATTAATATAAGTATGATTGTTCTTATGAAAATCCACTTGTCTTGTATTATACTACTTAGTTTTCTACTAGTAAATATATTTTTATAATTAAGTCAAATCTGTTAATAGCTATGTTTTCAAATATACATAGAATTTTTAATTTAAATGTATCTTTACAATTTGGTATTTTTCAAATTACATTTGCTGGCTAAGTAGATGGAAAATAGCTATATCTAAAAACACAGTAACATAATCGTTGGAAAAATTTCATGTCAGATTTTTATTCCACTTGAAATATTCATCTGAATAGAAATATAAAGGATTAAAATGTTTATAGCTGATTGGATTAACTACATTGCTTTGCTTATAGAATTACAAAAATATTTTTGTAAAGTCATCTTTAGTCAGCATATATATTTTTTAAAGTTATGTTGTTGTCAGTTGTAGACATGGGAGAAATTGGAGAATGACGCGTATATTTAAAAAATATATAGAAATTTCCTGTTGTCATTTTTCAGTACAATAACACGATATGAAAAATTCTCTTTAAGTTTTATAAAACAAAAAAAAATGATGATATATGCTAGAAGGAATGGAATATTTAGAAAATAATGAAAACTTTTTTCGGGATAATATACAATCCAAAGAAATTTTCTGCGGAGTTTGACTACGATTTTTCATATTACATGACATTATGATTTTATATTCATTCCTTAAAAGAAAATAATTTTATCATTGTTAAACGAAATTTACAATAAAATTTTAAGCTGTCAAATTTAATATTAAAAACACGCTAGATACTACTTGTAGAAACGTTTTTCAGTCACTTGTTGATGTGTCCATAGTTAGTTCCAAACGAAGTCAAACCCATGAAGATTACTTTAAAGACAAAATTCGAGACATCGGGTGTATTTTAAATATGTGTTTTATGTTTTACTATTACTTTTATATGTATGCACGCTAGATAAGTATCTAGTCTGTTTTTGATATTAAAACGAACTTTATCTTCTAAAGTATTTAGTAAAGTAAAAATAACACTTATTATTTACCAAACACTTTACATTTTTATTATTTTCAATGTCAGAGTTAATGAAATTGTTTGATGAAACATTTGTTCTCCTTTTCCTTAATGCCATACATACGGTTACAAAAATAATTTAGCTTAATTTTTAGCTGGGGTATTTAATTATGCTTAATCGTTAGTATCCCTTTACGATCATATTTCTGAAAAAAGTTACACCTTAAATATATTTAATTTATTTTACTTTTTATAACCTTTTTTTGTCACAACATCCCTGAATTTACACACACAGAAACACAAGTTCATAAATTTTTAAATATTAAAAAAGAAATATTCTTCTATATTTCGCTAGTCAATCTTATTATTACAAAAATGTTCTTTACACCCAAAAATAGATATGAAATATTGTATTTAGATTTTCAAATACGTTAATTATAAGCAATATATCATACATTTTATTTTGTATTATAAAATCTATTTCATACATTAAGAGCGTAAAATTTCATGGATTTAAGTAACTAATTATTAACTCACACATACCGGGAAAAAATTATGCGCCGAACTAAAACGGCTTCTATATTTTAATACCACATTTCGAATATTAAAATTTACCTTAATTAATCTCGAATTTTTAACCACTGCTAGTTTCTTTTTGATATACCCGGCATTGAGTCGAGAGTTTTTGCATTGAGTCCAGATTTAAGAAATTTTTATATGAATAATTTCACATTCAAATCGATTACATAAATTCGAATCAGCTAGAAAATTTTCAACAAGTATTGTATTTACTAAATTATGCTAAATTTTATTTACATCGAAAATTGGCATTTTAATACTTTATAACATAGTTTAATAGTTTTTTTAATTTCTGTTTGTCTGTCTTTCTGTCGGTCTGCCTATCCGATTGTCCTTGCTCGAACTTTCAAAAATATACTGCGATTGTTATGTAATTTTTATATGTTATTGATATTTACTATAAAAATGTTCGGTGTCGAAAATTAAATAAGTAGTATTATTAGTTTGTTACAGGGTCACACTAAAGAATTCCATTACACTGTGATATATGGAGAAAAAGCGTTTTCATTTTAATTGTGTTAAAGTACTTCAAACATAATGAAAGTGATGTGCATCACTGATTTGGACTAAAAAATGGATTCTCAGGAGTAAAGAATACGTAGCATTTAAAGTTCGTTTACAAGAGTGCTCAAAAGAACTCCATTAAGTTATGAATTATGACAAAAATCCGTTTATAGTTCATTTTAATGATGCTATTGCACGTCAAATATGTTGTAATTCTAAAGGATTACTAAGGTTTACCATAACATGTTTTCTTTAGATACTAGAATACGTTACATTTATGGTTCATTTACAGAGACATACAAAAGAATTCTGTTATAGAACGGTGTATGATCGATTTCACTATTTGAACATTTTTTTAATTAGATATTAAACGTAACTGTTTCACATTCTAACCTCCAGACTATGCGCAGAAGCTATGCGCGGTCAAAAAGCTGTCAAATGTTTTCAACCCTTTTGAAAGACCCCTTTTTATTATGCAGTATAAGCATCTCAAATGACGCTATGAGATTTATTCTACCTAACAATTTTTTATTAAAATATTATTGAGAGTTTCAAAATTCTGTTTTATAACAATATAATTCATTTTTGTCAGTAATTTAAAAATTCTATAAAGAAATTTTTTAATATAATTTTTAATATACTTAAAAACTGTTTATTTTCTTAAAAAATGTTAAACTTGAATTCATTAATTTAAAAACATGCTTTAAAAGTTGTCTTATGCGAAATTTATAGTTATATTTTTATTAAACTACATATTGTAGAAAATTTTAATTCTTCAAATCAATAACAAAGCATGCCACAGAAACGTTCAAATTTAAAAATATTATTTCAATTGGATTCCATCCTTTTATGAATTGCCCCATATTAATTTTAATGCTAACATTCAAATTAGAAGATTTAAAAAATAATTTGAATGAAATTTATTGAACATAAGACATATACAATTTTTCTAACTTCCAATAGATATAAAGAAGTATTTTTAGTAAACACATTACGGCTCTTACTATTGTAAAAAATACACTTTTTGACAAGACGTCAATATTAACGACAATAAACGGCAATAACGACATTTTTAGAAGAAATAATGTAAATCAGTTTTTAGCCTTTTATTAAAAGGCCATTATTCTAACATGTAAAGATTTTTATATATTCATGTATTTATTTATGTAGATTTGGCAAAATATTTGTATGTTTATATATATATATATATATTTAATCAAGTGGAATAAAAAAAAATCCTTTACAATAGGGGTGCACAACTTTTTAAGAGAAAGGCGACTTATAAAAAAGTCTCGGTTCTCGAGGGCCATACACAGAGCCCAACACAGAGAGAACTCTATTGTGTGTAGGGGGGATGGTGGAGTGCTCTGTGAACTATAATCAGACAAAATACGTGGTTTTTGGAAGGGGGCGGCGGCGGCAGTTTTAGTTCTCTAAGGCTGCCCTACACAGTCAACATACCCAATTCAGTTGCCAAGGATATATCAACAATTTACGTTTGTACATAAACCAGATTCACAGCGATACGAAGAGTTCAAGGTTCTATTAACAAACCAACTATAACATATCAAAGCTGTAGAAAAGGGAGAATTTACAAAGAGCCCATATTATAGATCACATAACTTACAAAGTTATAGTGTCGTAAATAACATATATCAACCAGAAAAATTCGCCTGGCGAAAGCAAAGGGTGACAGTGCTGTCCAATTAAGAAAAAATGTATTATTTTTGGAATTCGAGTTACAACACATAAGAGCATTACTTAATAGAGAATACAACAAAATTCCATATTATCAAGAAAATAACACTGAACTAAAAAATTTGCATCGGGAAATGAATAGTGAAGAAATAATTAGAATACGAAATAGAATCATAGAACAAAATAACAAAGAAAACAGAAGAGAAAGTGTGGTTAATTGTCCCTTCTTCAATCATCTACAGCTTCTGATTTTATTAAAGGGTGCGAATGAACCCATACAACAAACAGAAAAATTAAAGTCACAAAATACCAGTAAAAAGAATACTCATTACTCAACAAAGAAAACAATCTAATATGGAAACAGCAATATCATTAGCAGAAGAACTTAATGAGACTCGATTAAAAAATAAAGAAAAAGCTATACAAAAATATTAGGAGGATCACCACTTCCATTAAAAATGCCATCATCAATAAACCCGTTAGAGTCATTATCCATCCGACAGCTCATTCAAGAGTATGATATATTATCAAATAATAGATCTAATAGTAGCTCAGAAGAAGCTAGAAAATACCTAGAAATCATCTTTTCCAAAGCAAGAAGAGATGAGAAACCTCTAATACAACAATGTATTGAAATAAATACTAATTCTCCTGACACAATGGAAAAAATATAACAAAAGATGGATGTCCTGATAAGACAGAATGACGAATTGTCATCAAAGGTTAAAGAAAGTACAAAAGTAGAAATTAAGCTTGAGAAATATCTGGAAGAACTGAAACAAGATAATAAACAATTAAAAGACTCCTTGACTGAGGTAAAACAAAGCAAAGAACAAATTAATGAAAGTTTTAAAGAAGAAA
This sequence comes from Maratus speciosus, assembly GCA_963932465.1. Lineage (NCBI taxonomy): Eukaryota > Metazoa > Arthropoda > Arachnida > Araneae > Salticidae > Maratus > Maratus speciosus. Next base: position 591,249 of record CAWVRF010000006.1, on the reverse strand, counting down.
TTAATAAATTAAAAAGTCAACAGAAGCAACTTAAAAAACATATTAAAGAAAAATTTACACAAACAGAAACTAAATTAAAAACAACAACAACTCAAACAATAATGGAAGAAAGATCGAATGCAGAAATAAATCTTGAAAAATATCTGGAAGAATTGAAACAAGAAAATAAACAATTAAAAGACTCTTTGGTCAAGGAGGAACAAAGTAAAGAACAAATTAATGAAAGCCTTAAAGAAGAAATTAATAAATTAAAAAGACAACAGAAGCAATTAAAACCACATACTAAAGAAAAAATTATACAAACAGAAGTCAAATCAAAAACAATAACAGCAAATACAATAATGGAAAACAACGATAATATAGAAGATAGTGATGGAGGAGGGTTTATTCAACTATCAAACAGACTACAAAAAATTGAGGAGTTGGTGACACGAAACCTGGAATACTCAAGTAGGGGCCGTCAAGGAGAAAAGTGCGGTGGTGAAACACGGACAGGCGACCTCCCTGCCTCAGCGAAGTCTAACTCAGCAATAATAATTTGAACTATTGCAAATCATATAAATATACCAAAAATAAAAGCACTACTTAATGAAAACTTTAATAAAGAGAAAGATGTCCCAGCAATTTACTGCAGAAATGCCAGAAATCCAGATACAATTATTATACAATCCAATACGGATGACAATACAGAACATCTGTTAAAAATAATAGAAAATATTCCTGATATTACAAAGCTCATAGAAATAACATATAAACTGACTAATTATAAAAGAATAATAATAACTGGTATTCCATCATCAGTACCTAAAAATGAAATAATAGCATACCTTGAAGAAAATTTGTCGGATAAAAACATCACCATATAGAAAATTTTAAAGAAGGACAACTCAACTCTATATCACATTATATTGTAATTAGAAACAAAAGCATCACAGGAACTTCTGGATGAAAAAAAAATTATACAGGTGGGTCTCAATATATGGTCCATTCGTTCTTTTCGGCCAATCATTAGATGCGGTAATTGCCAGTTATATGGACACCAAACATCTTACTGCAGAAGACAGTCAATTTGCGCCAAATGCTCGAGAGGTCACTGCACTTCGGAGTGCCCGTTTGCGGGCGTTCCATCGCAATACAGATGCACAAATTGTTACCACTTACCTAACTATAGAAAACATTCGGCGGATTCAACTATGTGTCCGGTTTATCAGTCATACTTGTCAGATAGAAGGAACGTCATATAGGACCACTTTATGGGCAAAATGTTAAAATAAACCAGAGATATAGCAAATATTATTTTGAAGGAGTGAAAATGTTCCTTGACCTTATTCCGAGGAGTAAATTGTGCTTCATTAAAAGTGCTAAAATACAAACATAGGCGTAAAAGTGGCTAGTGCCGAAAGAATATGTAAAATTTATGAACGAATGGAGGAGAATAAATGGAAACTAGTTGAAGAAAAAAATCAACACAAAATTTCTAAGAAAGAGAACGTTGTTGATAATTCTATAAAAATTTTTATTGAAGAATTAACTATATAAAAAAAATATGGAAACTTATTTTTTAAATAACAAAGCATGCTGGACTAATTATGCTTTTATTTCTGCGGCTGACTATCAAAATTCGTTTTTTTTTTCTTTTTGTCAATCAGTAGTGAATAGTTGAGGAAATTCGCGATTTTTTATCAATGATCGATTGAAAAATTTCGCGGAAATTTTCCATTGCCAACTGACAGAATTTGCGGTATTTTCAAACGACCAATTTGCGATACCTGCGATAAATTAAGGAAATTCGCGATTTTTTTTCGCGATAAAATTTCGAAATTTGTGATTTTTTTCCCGTACCGCATCAAAAAATTTCCCGATTTTTTCAGCTCATAATCAACGAACTCGCTATTTTTTCTGCGATCGATGGAATTATTTCGCGATTTACTTGTTCTGCGATCGATCTACGAATTTTTCAATTTTTTTCCATAAGCGATTGACAAAACTCACGATTTTTTTCACAAGTGATTGGCGAATTTTGAGATATTTTAAAAGACCTATCGACAATATTTGCTATTTTTTTCCAACGTCCAATTGAAGTGATTTTTTCCTGATATACATAGATGTGATTCGCATTTTTTTTTCGAGATAATTGATGAAAGTCGCAGTTTCTTAACCGAACCCAATCGATGAAATTTGCGATTTTTTCTTGTAATCAATAGATTTCTATTTCGTGATATTTTTTGCGACCGACAGGCAAAATTTGTAATTTTTTCCATGAGCGAATCACGAAAGTCATGAAGTTTTGACGATATTCTCATTTTTTTCCTCTCGCGATCGGAGCATTTCGCAATATTTTTTGGATCAATTGACAAAATTTGTAATTTTTTACCGCAGAAGATTAACGAAATTCGCGATTTTTTATCGCGATAAATTAAAGAGACTCGCGATTTTTCTGCAGCCAATCAAAGATATTTGAGATTTTTTCTGCGTCTGATTGACAAAACTTGCAATTTTTTCCCACCCGATCAAAGAAATTCACAATTCTTTGCAACCTATCAACGAAATTCGCCATTTTTAATTGGCTCTGTCAAAATTTGCTTTTCCGCGCAAATTGAGGAAAATCGCAACTTTTTTCTCGCTATAAATTGACGAAACTCGCACTTTTTCCGCAGCCGATCAATGAAATTATAAAATTTTCTACACATGATCGACAAAATTTGTGATTTTTCCGCACCCAACCAACGAAATTTTGGATTTTCTTGCGCCAGATCAATGAAATTCCCAACTCTTAAATAAAAATCACGAAATTTACATTTTTTTCGTATCGCATCGACAAAATTCGCGATTTTTTCGCGCTCGATTGAGAAAACTCGCGGTTTTCTCGTGCCTGATATGCGAAACTCGCGATTTTTCCATGCTTGATCGACGAAATTCGAATTATTTTCGACTAGCGACTGACGAAATTCGCAACTTGGGAATTTCCTGTGTTGATATACCGATTAACAAAATACCGATTAATGTTTCCGACCGATTAACGAAATTCGCGAATTTTTTTCCGTTCTTCTTTATGCGAATTCGCAATTTCAAATGTTTTTTCCAAGTCGTTTTCCAGTAATTTTACTTAAATGTAGTAATTATGCTTTAAAAACTGAAGATTGAGGGGTTTTGTGTAAGGGGCCGTCTATGATGTGCAGAAAAGAATAATTTGAGAAAAATATATATATTACGCATTTTATTGAAACATTTGCGCTGGCAGTTGTCGATACATATTAAACGAGCAAAATGGTCATATTGGCAAGAAATATTACATTTATAGTGATTCTGTAGCATACTTAAATAATCGAGTGCCGAACTTAAATTTGGATACAGCCCTTCAAATAAGATCATTTAAAAATAATTAATTTCTCTGAAACCAATCGTACGAATTCATGAAAATTTGTTTTTAGGCTAATTGAAGGATGTAGAATTTATTAATAGTGTCCAACTTGGGTATTTCTATAGAAAAAAAAAAGCTTGTGTCCGTTTTGAAATGTAGGTGACCGCTTAAATAAATTTTACATACATCATTTACAAGTACACTTTATTTCAAATCGTTTGGTACCAGTAACTTTCTTCTACAATAATTTCTTGCAGAATTAGTATAGGGTGTTTACTTTTTTCCCCACGTTTGTACAATAAGCTCATGGTGAATACATTCAATTGAATTCAATAGCAAACATTTTCTCTTGCAACGTAACTTTTAAGAAATTTAACATGACTTAATACTAACATAAAATGATACTCAATATAAAATGAAATATAGTCTTATTTTAAACGGGTTTCAGTTACCAAAAATTCAGCTACTAATCATATGGTTAATCCTATACTTAATCACCCTTAAAAAAAAATCTACTGATCAATTATTGCCAATTGTGCTAACTGAGTCCGAATTACTCTACATTATTTCAAACACGTGTTCATCGGTAAGTTAGTTTTTAAAATTCATGCTTCAAAATTACTCAAAATCTCGTAAAATCTCACTAAATTGAGCTGCATTTTACATTAAAATCTTATTGTAAAATACACTTTTTCTCTCTAGGATGAGTTAAAATTAAAAAAATTGAGATAATTTTGCAGTAATATAAATATAAAAAATATTAAAATAGCAACATGTATCCGGCAGCGGTCAAGGAGCAACCCAGACATTTCTGTGGAAAATGTAAAAGTTCATAAAGTAAAAAATAGAATTTTGTTTGAAATAAAACATGTAAAATATATAAAAAACAGTACATTGTTTGATTATTTGCTACAAAAATCACCTTATGTTAGAAGAATTATAATTATGTTTAGCTAAATTGCTAAAGCTAAAAATGGATCCCAATCTCTATTTTTCATTCGGCAAAACACCTATTATCATGTGTTATTAAAAAAATGCAACCGTGAAACTTGTATGAAGTTTGTTTTTCACAATACTCCTTTTTCAGTTACTCGCACTTTGGTAAGTTTTCAAGTGCGAAATTATAATAAAATTATCTTAAATTATATATAGATAAAATTTTGCAGTTATCTAATACTCACAAAATCTTGATTTAAAATTGCATGAAATTTTGTAGTTCTAAAAAGACGTAAAATCAAAAGAGTGAAAAAGTACCCAAGTCTTGACTGGAACCCCGGTCATTCGCATAAAGAACCGATTCTCGGACAATACCCATCCTGGTACCCTACACTGTTATATGTTGTCAAGGGTGCATCTGCAGCAGAAGATGGAGTAAATTTACGAGCCACAACCCTGTGGCTAACGTGAAACGAAATTAACCCAACATCGGTTAAAGGATATATATATTTTATATAATATAACATATATAATTTTGTAGCTGTGGAATACGTAGGAAATATGGAACTTTAATTGCAAGAATTTAATTGCAAGTGCTAAGGTGTCATAAAACTAACAGTGTGAAAAAATGTCCAAGGCAGGACACGGGTCCGGGTCAATGGTATAGTTTATTTTACAATATTTTCCATTGAATAAAATACTTATCAATGTATTTGTAACAGTCCTGGGCAATGCAATGGACAAAAACTCGATCACCTAGTCTAGACTCTTTGAATAGTCGTTTCCAGATGAACTTTTAGGCAAGCATAAATGGCAACGAAAATACGATTGGGAAAGAGCCGAAATAGACGGAACAATGTGGCGGCAGAAAAATCAAGTGTAGAATGTTGGATTTTTATACTTTGTGAAATGGATTTAATGTATTATTGTATCGAATTTTTCATTCTGCTGTGTTATGAAGTTTGTAAATATCTTAAAGGTTTAACCTTGTATGCTATTGCAAAAGATCTACACTCATCATTTTAGTAACATGGAGTACAGTTCATTTCATGAATTTTATTATTATTAGAACCTACGAAAGCAGGAATTTTAAGTTATTAAATTAATTTTTAGTGGAAAATTATGTTTATTATTAATTTATTAAACATTTAAAACAATATAGATGGAAATTATAAGCCAGTTTAATGAATTTCGAATGTTTGGTATTTTTAAAAATAAATTTACTATTATTTTTTTTTTCAATTTGTTATATAAATTTATAGGTTGGCCCCGACGATGAAAAATTATTAAATTTATTTTAATAATTTTCGCATTATATTTATTTTTTAAATGATATATAAAGTAGTGGCATGTATATATATATTTTTTGAGAGAATGACTCCTATGTGTTATCATTTTCACACTGAATTGCAACATGGATTGAGAAAATATATACCTTAATCAACTTGTAATAATAATTCCGATTCTCCTTTTAACCCACCTAAGAAAAGACATTACTGTGAAATTCTGTCTTAACCGGTAGTTTCCACCTCTCAGTTCTAAAATTAATTTCCAAGTTAACTGAATTTGTAGCTGCCTTTCTGATTGATTCCAAATAAAGAACTTTTATTTTGTTCCGTTCAGAGCAGTAAGTACGACGGAGAACTTTTCTTTGCTAATGAACAGCAAAGGCAATCCGTCCTTTTAAACTATCTATCTCCTTCAATAGACTAATATTATTGTGAGCGGAAACCGAGTCGAAAAGAATTTAAATAAGGAATATAGATTTTTAAAATTCACTTCATGTGCTTTTTGAATCAAATTTAATGAGCTAATATACTTTTCATATTTTTCAAATAATTATGGGAACGTGAAATAAAAGTGTTTTATTTTTATATTAGCTTTTTATGTATTGAATTATGAATTCATGAAAATTTTAACTTCTAAAGCATTTTTCGTCAATTTTTGAAACTACATTAGAAGATTTACATAATCATTTAATGGATTTCAGAAGGATTAATTAAATTTCAACCCTTTATTTATAACCCTTTAAGACCCGGTGTATTTGTAAACAAAGCTAGTCATGCCTGTAGAAATTAAAGCATAGACTGCAATCGCTACCTGTTGATAAAAAATGATACTTTACTCTATCTGCAAACCAGAATTATCGTTCGATTCGAGTTTTTATTACATACGACCGAGAAGCAAAGCTTTAAATGAATGTCTAACCCGCACGATCGTGCGGGTTGGGTCTTAAAGTGATAACCCTACTCAAATCTTTTATTTTAAATATTTTCTTAGTATTTTGTAGAATTAGGAAATGTAAAAATATAATGTTGTCACAATAGAAATATAGATATATTTTCGTATAACCGACAAATTGAAAAATGTCCAAGCCGGAAATCGAACCCGGATCCTTGGACTAACCCTCCAATACCCTACCTTTGACATACGAGGACAATACCCAGCTTACCATCTCTCACTCACATATATCGCTAAGGCAACCGCTGCACAAGATGGAAAAGATTTGTACAATATTGCAGCCTTACTGACATACATAGGTGAATGAGATATGCCAGATTGGGTATCCTCCTCGTAACTAATAGGTAGAGCATTAGAGCGTTATTCGAAGGATCTGGGATCGATTCTCGGCATGGAGATTTTTCACTCTTTGGTTTTACGCTTGGTTAGCAGTGTGAACACTCATTATTTAATGTTCAATAATTTCTGTCTTAATTTCACTGCTGAAAATTAATTGAAAGATTAATTAAAAATTAGTTAAAAAGTGTTTATTGTTTTGGCTTGACTGTCTGCATTCTAAAAAAAATTTCCGGTCATGTATGTCTCATAAACATGCAGATATTGCAATGTAATTCATATATATTATTGGCATTTTTATATTAAAAATAAAGTGAGTACCAATTATAATTATTCGTTTACAAGAGAGACACTCAAGAGTATTCTTTTACGTTACGATCTGTGTGGAAAAATCGTTAGCAGTGTATTTTAATAATATTACACTATTACCAACAAAATGAAATTCACAGGAATTTCTGAGATGCACTAAAAGGTGGATAAGTCTAGAATGATGCATTAAGCTCGAATGAGCTATGTCGAATAAGATGTTAAAAGTGGCATAAGACTGATTAAAACACAGCAGTTAAGAATATCTACCCGCAACAGCGAGAATTGCAATTTCATGGCATAACGTCATATGATACCGGAGTAAGGTATCACTGTGAGAGAAATTTGTTTCCATAATCCGATGGTGTTTTTCATAAAAAAAAAATCACCTCAAAAAATTGAACGAAGTAGGTCTATTCAAACGGTTTTATGAATCCTAATCGGAGAACTCTGCAGACTAATGTTCCATTAGTCCTTCTCAATGCTAAACTAGTTGAATATGTCAATCTCATGCATCTTAATATTTCAAAAAGTAGTTAGAAGTCCATACATAAATATTATTAGTTCAATACTATACCAACTTTGATTTTCTTCTTAAATTTCTGCTTCAGACAAATAGTTGGAGTAAACTTGACCTAATTTCGATCATAATATTTAATAAAAAACAATATTTTTCGTTATTTTGTTGTACTTGAACGGTTTGACAATAGCCGGCATAGCAAGATTGGAAGTTCCCGTCGCAGCACGAGCTGCCAATGTGCAACAGAACTTCGAAAAATCAAGAAAATTACACAAAAATACAGATATTACAGCGTCCTTTACTGTCGGAATATTTCCAAATTCAAGGGGGACCTTTTTGACATAATCAAAATTATATGGCTGAAGTTTGGTTCAGTATAAATTGCATCATGTATAATTTCATACTGTTCTCGATTGTACTATGGCTACACATGAACAAACAGATATTTTGTATAAGACTGTTTTACTGGGTCTCTGACTCCTAAAACGTATAAATCAGTCGAAAACCAGGAGTCTATTAGATTCTATTATAAATATTTTATTATAATTATTCTATTATAAATAGTGTCTATTATAAATAGAAGAAACTAAAAATTGTGAAATTTCCGTAGAAAACCTTCATCTGAAGCTTCATAAAACATTTATATATTCCATTAAATTCCTTGAGAATAATTTATTAAGGGGTCTCAAGACTCTTAAACCTTCAAAATTTTCGAAATTTTATTTCGTTTTAGCTGTTAAACGTCTATATCTTCTGAATATTTTGATATGATTGTTTCCTTGAAAGTCCCATTAGAACGGAAGTTGTGGCTTTTAGAATTATACCCGCTTATTAGCTGAAGCGGCGTTTCCTAAACATTGAAGTCATTTTTCTTCAAATGACGTTTTTGGGCATAAAGCTCAGGATATCTCAAATACTTCTGAGTATCACAATATTAAAATATTTATTTGCTTAAAAGACGTTATAAATATGTTGAAGCAAATAAATATTTTAATATTGTGATATGGTTAGTAGTGGACGTAATTTAGACTTATTACTCGCACTTATTTACATTTGTACTTCTGAATATTTTTTCATGAAATTTTCAAAACATATACTTCATGTTAATCTGCATAAACTGAACCTAAAATTTCCTTTTCATTGTTCAAAAAATATTTTTTTAGGTGATTATTCTGTTGAAATTTTCAGAATTTTGTATCAGGTAAATAAAATTTGTATTAAAAATATAAAAATGCTTTAAATACAAATTTATTTAGTTTCAAGATAATTATTGCAGTCAGAAGTATAATTAGGCACAAAAAATTTAATTCTAGTTTTAAAATTTATTTTGTAATACTGCGCGTAATCTGTCATATCAATTTTCTGTTCGAGAAATGTCTGAAAGTTTGAAACCCCCTATAAATATTAATTCTGCTTCTTGTAACTTTTTAAATATATGAAATTAAAGAACATACTCATATATTGCCTTCCTCTTAAAATTTTGTTTTAAAATTATAAGATAAATTTTAAGATATTAAATGTTGAAAATGGTCATTTTATCCAATTTTAAGAGTTTTGAGATTCCTTAGTTTTATTTTTACTGGTGAAAACACTTCGCTGATGTTGTAACGATTGTTTGCTTTCCTAAAAAAATTTATGTTATAAAGAAAATTTTAAAATATTGCCTCCAGAATCTGCAAGAATATTTCTGAAAATAAATAGCTATATTTTTATAATTTTATTCTTAAATATTTAAAAATTATAATGTATCTGCTATATTTGGAAAATGTTAAATTATAGTTATTATTTATAGAATAATTTACACTCTTTTGCTAATTGAAAAGTTTATAGTGAAATTCTTTCTCAATATGATGTGAATTTCCAAACTTCTAAGCCATAAACACTTAATTATTATACTTTAAGCTTTTATGTTATTTTAAAAGATTTGTTTTATGTTTACACAGCTTCTAAATAAAATGAAAATCTCATAAAACAGAGATAAAGTTTTGTGGAATGTTGCTTACCAGAAAGGTTATAAAATTTAAATCCTCATAAAGAATGTTTGAATTTTTCTCTTTTATGCTTCAAAAAACAAAATATGCTGCATCTATGAAGTTTAAAAAAAAATCTTAATTTTACAGCTCTTTTATTTGCGTAATAAATATATATGGATAAAAATTTGTTTTAATATGAAAATACTTGAATGTTTTAGATGTTCTTAAAGAAAACAATATAACAAAACTTTTATACAGGCTTTTTAAACACTAAATATACCAACAACTGATCTCTTGATCGGTACCAAATGCAAATATTTCTATTTGAAACAGAAGTTGTTACATAAAATAAATAAAATGCAAAGGAGTCAAATATAAGTTTCATAAAAATGCTAAATAGTGTTAAATAAAAATTTTGGTGTGAAATATTTTTAAAAAAACTTTAGTAAAACAGTATGTTTAGCGAGAACATTTAATAAAAGGAAAGTAGCATACTTAATTTATAATTTTATCAGATTGGCGGCCATAAATAAAATGAAAAAATATAAGTAAATATAGTTGAAATAAATGAAAAAAGGATAAAAGATAATGCTTATCTCATTAATGGACATCGTTTATGTCTGTTACATAACTGATTCTCTCCGTTCTGCTTAAAGATTCTTCATACAAAGTGGTACATTTGTCATAAATAAATTTAATTTGCAGAAAATTTCTGACCTATTAAATTTATATATAAGCACCTCCCTGTGATTTATACGGAGATTTTAGAATGAGTAGAGAAGGTTCTCACAGTAGGTTCAAAACTCTAATTTATAAGTCATGCATATCATGCTATACCACACAATATAAATTCAGGAAGTGTCATTATACTATTATTACAGACTATACACCATACATTAATTTGAGTTTACAATAAAATGCATAACAGTCAATTTCGATCATAAAAATTTTCTTGTGTATTATAATGTTTAATTTACACATTTGCAAACAGTCAGGCCTAATCTTATTGACTATAAAAAGAAAAATGGCGACTTTGAATATGTGAAATCTTTGTCACGCTTCAGGTTTTACCGTTTGAATTATATTAGGTGATAATTATATCGACCGAAAATTCGGAAATCACCGTAAAACCGAAGAACAGGAAAAAATAATTCAAAGGAAAATCTGATTTTTCTGCCACTTCCGATCTGATATCTTGAATACTAAACATATAGTATGACATCTTGAAGTACAGCGGGTTGCCAAATTATTAGGGACAGTCATATTTTTTGCTAGTTTTCTACTTTGGTTGCTCTTGACTGCGGATCTAAGTGGTTTAAGTGTTGCAGGAATGTATTTTACCGTTCTCAATATCTCTACAATTCAACTTTTAAGTACTTTTGGTATCTTAAAAGATTTCTTTGCTTTCTATAAATATTTTAATAACGGGAGAGACGCTGAGTCTTTTACACACACAATAGTGGAAGACGTTTTTCTTTAATTTAAACAAAATTCTTTAGGTTTTTTTGGAAAAGTTAAGAATTATATGGGAATATTATCTTTCTTTTATTGATTAAATATTTGTTTTTTGCGAAATTATTTACGATTTTAATTTATTTTTTTATTTTTATTGTTTTCTGTGTGGGTCGAGAGGTTGATTTGTCCCCTAGGAAAAAATGTGAGGTAAAAACCCTTCTTTTGCATACGAATCATTCCCAAAGGAAGATAGCAGACCTTTCTGGAGTTTCCAAGTCAGTAGTTAACAGGATAAAAATAAATCTTAACAAAAACCAGCCACTTTCGCCCAAACGAAAAGGTAAAAGTGGAAAAAAACGCATAACAACTCCACGTACAAATAGGAAAATCCGCGATATCTGCTTAGGAAACAGAAATATAAGTATGGGGCTTCTTACTCAGATCGTTCAAGAATCTGGAATACCAGTTTCTAAGAGAACTGTGTAGTGGAGATTAGCGGAGTAAGGGTTGACAACGCATCGTCCAGCCAAGAACAGAAGCGATGAAGAAGCAGCGCCTTGCTTAGGCTCGTGAACACAGCTAGAAGACAGTTGATGTCTAGAGTGAGGTCAGTTGTTAAGATAATTATTATTTGTGTCATTTAAAATCATTTATTTCTTAATTATTAATATATTTAATTTTTTTCAGGTGTGTTTCTCAGATGAATCAACCTTTGAGATTTTAGCCTATAAAAGCCACTTTGTCAGGCGACGCCCAGGCGAAAAATACCGCCCTGACTGCATCGTGGAAAGCGTTAAAAACCCTGATAAAATAATGGTGTGGTTTGTAATAAGCGCTAAAGGGGTGGGACGCCTCTACATTGTCCAGGGAATCACGAGACAAGACCAGTACAGGCAAGTTCTTGAAACTCAGCTGCTGCCGCAAATTGAAGAATGGTTCCCAGGTGGTGAATAGTTCATGTTTATGCATGATTCAGTGCCTTGTCACAAAGCTAGAAGTGTTACAAAGTTTTTGGCAGACTACAATATCCCAGTTTTACGTTGGCCTGGCAATTTTCCTGACATGAACCCCATAGAAAACTTATGGGAGATCACACGCCGGAAATCGCCAAAGATATGATTACAACCAAGTTACAACTCATCGAAAAACTAATAAATGTATGTCATCACAACCCTAAAAAAAAAGAAAGTGCCAGAAATCGCATAGAAAGCATGCCGAGACGCATCGAAGCACTCCTGAAAGCCAAAAGAAATGTCACCAAATATTAATATTCTTTACTTAACATCGGTAAATTGACTGTATTACATTTTTGTTGCGGTTTTTTCATATACTAATATTGCGTAAATACTTAAATTATAACAATAAAGCTTTTTAAACTTAAAAACAGTGTTTATTTTCAAATTATATCCTAATATTGCACAAAAAAAACTATACTTCATGACTGTCCCTAATAATTTGGCAACCCACTGTAAGTTGAGCCGTAGAAAATAATGAATGAAGTAGTAAGTACGCGAGTAGCATTTTAAAAATATTATAGTAAAGTAGTATCTTATTAGCTATTACGGAGCGTATGAAAACACTGATGTTCATCAGCAAATAAATGAATGGAATGTTAAATTCATGTTTAAAAAGTTAAACTTAAAAATTACACTATGCGCAAAATACTTAAAAGATGACAAATATACTTAAATAGATGTTAAATTACTTTAATTCAGCTTAATAGTTTCAGCTTAGTACTTTCAATACTTTTTTTCGTTGCTCTTGGAGTAGGGGAGACTAGGGAGGGTTGACCCATTTTTTACAAAATGATCTTTAATTTTTTAAATATTGAAAGTAGAATAAAGTTTTATATATCATTTTATTCGTTATAGAATCAGTTATCAAAATAAAATTGCTACATAAATGTAATACATAAGAAATTTGAAAAATGATCGATTTTAATCATGAGAAAATAATGGGTCAAGGCTCCCCACATTTGGGAGGCTTGACCCACTTTGTTTTATATTGAAATACTTGTAAAGAGAAATAAAATCTGTTTAAAAAAGGCAATATAACTTTATGCTACATGCTTTAATTATTATAAAAAACATTTTTGAAAATATGATGCTTAAACAAACCTGCTTAGACGCAATTGCAAGTCAGAGGAGAAAAATTTTGTTTTAAACAGAATTTTGTCTGAGCAGGTATAATTGCTCAGCAGGGAAAATGAAATTTTAACATTTAAGACAGTTAGAGACAGGTTCCGTTTTCATAGGGTTTCATGTATTATTATGGCCGGAATTTACAGCCACTGCCACTCTTTTTTTTTGTCTCCTTTTCCTACTTTTTGTAACACTCGACCTGACAACACTAATTGTTACATAGTTTGGCTTCATCTTACTGTATTCATGCTGGTGAAATTTGTCTACATATCTTCCAAAAATTTTTTCGATCAATGCTATGTTTTTTTTGCAGTCGCATGTACACTTAACCGATCATTATCTTCTTTATCACTCTCAGTGGCAAAGTACTTTCAGTAGTAAAATGTTGAAATAAATGACTGACTGCGGAATTTACAAACAAATTTATTTGGAAATAAGAAAATGTGTATATTTCACATACATATTAAATGGAAAAGATTTTAGAGCCTGGGTTAAGCCTCCCGTAGCAAAATTCTTGTGCCATTGTGGCGTTTGGGAATTAAAATTAAGTGGTTTCATAAGCATACAGCTGTCCCTGATAGTTTTAAATATGCTGCTTCCATACTTTCTAGTCTTTTCTACTCTTTTACACTGTTTCTATTTACCTGTTGTAGTAATATTTAAATGGAAAAAAGTTCCTATAAACTTTCCCATTTATATTTAATTTATTTTTTTCTTGCAGTGAATACTATAGCAATTCTTCACATCTTTCTTTAATCTAAATATTTTATTTTCCATCCCCCTATTATACCGTGGCTTTACAGAATGAATTTACATTATTTTTTATATATAACCATTAACCTTTCATTATGCATAGTGTATAATAAAAAGATTTCATCTGGTCAACCCTCCCTCACATTGACTTGGTCAAGCCTCCCCACATAGCCCTTTTCTAAAGAATAGCACATTGTTATGTTAAGCCTAACTTACTGTATAATCTTTATGCCTGGAATGAAAGCTCGATATTTTTGCATTACTTAAAACCTGCTTACTTAAATTTCTATGATATATTTTAACTTTAAAAAAGCTTACAAAATATTTCTAAAAAACACAACTTTTAAGTTGAAAACGCCTCACAATTGATTTTTCCACGCCTACTTCGATCATCTGTATGAAACAAAGACTGCTGTTTGAGAATTCCAATAGCGTTCGTGGACACCTAATGATAAAACTCTAAAATTCTTTTAAATATGAAAACTGATGGGTGGGTTAAGCCTCCCGTATGGTCAACCCTCCCCAGTCTCCCCTAAACTATTCTTTTGTTTTTTGCTTTTATATCAAAGCTATGAGATTTGGTTTTAAGGCATGTCTATACGTTAACCATAACCATTCTTGTCTTCGTTCCTCCTGTTGTAAAGTATCCTATTGTTTTTTGCCTCTCTACCAAGTTCATAACATTTGCAAAACGTATGAGTTCTAGACATTCCTAATTGCTTGTTTCCGTCATTGTTGTATCAAATAGTTTACAAACCATGTTGTCATAATTGTAAATAACTAGTAGTGCCCATCAAGATTTGGCGGTAAATAACTTGAATGTTTCATTAGAAAATTTCTTGAATTTTTATTTAGTTGCTTTTAAATTAATTATTGAAATCGTGACAAATTTCCATATTGCATAAGTGATTCCTCTTCTTTTAAGGCGATAGATGGTGCTGTCAGTCTAACCTATTGAATAAAGTGAAAAAAAAAATTAAGTGTATAATTTACAACCAATTATGCTTGTTTCTTATCAGAAATGTACCTAAAAATATTGGTAAAAAGGTAAAGCATACATTTTTACTTATTACGGCCTTTTTTTGAACAAATAACGATATTTATTTTTCTTTTATTTTTTTTAACTACTCTAAAACCTAAATTTAAAACTTTACTCAGCTAACGATTTATAATATATATTTTTTATTACTTGAATTTTATTTTACATTTTTATAAATTTTTTTAAATATTAAACCATGGATATCAAGATACCTCAAATTTGTATGATTATATATCTCTAACTCTATTTTGTTGATTTTATTTTTTTTATTCAAAAATCACGAAAAAATATTGAATTGAAAGTATATGCTGTTTAGCATTTTATTTTTTGTGTAATTTTATTTTCGAAAGCAAGCGAAACTCCGTAGAAACACACAGGTTTTTCGTCGATGATCACTTGATCACATGATTTCGTCGGAATTTTCACGCATTTAATTTTGTAAAAAATATTTCGGATGTTTCAAAATTTTTGTAGATGATGTGAATCTGGTGTATTCAGATTCAGATGCTCTAAAAGATTGTGTTAAAATACGGACGTTTGGTACATTTTGCATAGAAAAAATATCGTCTACGTGAGGCGGAAAGTGACCTGCGTATGCCGGTGTATTTGAAAGGGTTATAGTTCGTATTTTAACAACCGATTACTTCATTGATTAGAACATATTTCTGGTTTGTGAGTACCTCTAAAATGGCTCCCTGTAGAGGTGAAATCACGAAGAATCTTTCAGGTTTTTTTCCGATTTCGTGGACATTTCCATACATTTTATTTTGTAAAAAATACTTTTATCAGTCCAAGCGTTTCAAACTTTTTGTGATTGATGTAAATCTGGTCTTTTGAGATGCTCTAAAAATATTATGCTAGAATGCAGGTGTTTAGTTTAATTTAGCGTAGAAAAAAATATCATCTACATGAGGCGCAAAATGACCTGCCTTCGCCGTTGTATTTTAAAGGGTTAATTTTAGTATTTTTAATAACGGATTACACCATCGATTAGAAGGTTTCAGCTTTAAAAGCTTATTTTTGGTTTAAAAATATAAATAATAAAATAGTAAAACATTAATAAAATTACGTCCTGGAATGACATTGCAGTACAAAACAAATTTTGGGAAACAAATTTTTCGGAAAAGCAACACTTTTTGAAATTTTTGTTTCACAGGATTAACTACAACATATTTTTAGAACTGATTGCGCCATTTGAGGCGTAAGATCTTTGGGAATATTGCTTTTAATTTTAACTGTACCGAGAGGTTTGGTTATTTTCGATTAAAACAAAGAAAAAAAAGAAGTACACTTGAAACGTTTCTTCACTAGCTCCTGATGAGGGAATGAGTTTTTACTTTTAATGAGCCAACGTACTTTCCTTGACCGGAGATCAAATAAATGAATTTTTGATGAGAGTGACTTGCGATTGTTAATTAATAACTCAACTAATTATTAAAATTTTAAAATCCTGAGATTCGGGTGCATTTGAAATGCCTTCGACTATCATCACAAAAAACTTCAGCCTCGTGTGTGCCGTAGATTTCGCTAGCCATCGCTTCCACACACGCACACAAGCAGAGCGAAACTGTCTTTTATTAGTATAGATTTGGTGAAAATATATATATCTTGATACTCTTAAACTACATTGTAAAAAAATACTGCCAGTTTTCCGGTAGGAATCAGAAAAATAGTTGCCCCTATCGTACCGGAATAATTTCCGACACAGCTCGGAAAAAAATCCGTAAAAATAAGGAAATAGTCAGAAAAACGGTACTTTACGGATTTTATTCCGAGCTGGGTTGGAAATTATTCCGGTACGATAATGGCAACTATTTTTCCAATTCCTACCGGAAAACTGGCATTATTTTTTTTACAGTGTACCTACAAAATTTCGGTACAACCTGGCTTTAGTACGCCGTGAGTTTTTCCTTTTTATGTAGAAATAAATAAAAATAGTTTGAAAAACTATGCACAGATATGGTAATTTTAATATTCTTCAATATCAAAGGGTTTCAATTATTATACTATGTACTTTTTTTATGTTTAGTACTTAACTTTTACCGTGGTAAGATTGGTAATCGAAAACAAGATTATATCTATCGAATTTTAATGCAGCAAATAGCTTAGTAAAGCGTATAGAATTACAATTATTGGATTTTTCCATTAAATCATAATATTGTAAACAATTATTTAAAAAAAAAGAGTCTTTTTAAAGAAAATTTATATCTGAGACTGTGCGGATCAATAAACGACGTTTTTTAATTACAAAAAATAAATTATTCATTTTTTTTTTTTTTTTTTTTTACTTTTAATAGAAAAAACATACTTAAAGCATTTGTTCAATTTTTTAAAAGATAAGTAAAAAAAAAAAAAAAAAAAAAGATTTATTGTTGCTGTAAAGTGATTCTTGTTGCTTTTTCAAATGTTCATCGATACATTACGTTATTTATAGTTTCTATAAATTTTGCCGAATAATTTTTTAAATGTTACACTAAAAGTTAATTAAAAGTTATTGATAAAATGTAACTTCACGTTTTAAAGTAAATGAATGTTTTTTTTCAACTACTCCATATTAAATATATATAAGATATTTCGATACTTTATAAATAAAAAACCTACTATAACGGTGAAGTTAAAGAAAAAAATTATCAATATTTCCTTATATTTGCATTCTGTTGCAATTTCCACTCTCTCTGTGACTATTAATTATGTAAAAGGGAAACGGAGAATTATAAGAAGTTGAACATTGTACGTCAAACGTGCAAAAGAGGTGTGTTCGTACTATAACTAGTTTTATAAATATTCAGATCTTGGTGCAATAGGTGTTGCACTCATTCAAAAATACACGAATACAAAATTCATTACGATTGTATATATTAAATTCAGTAATTCGGAAATAATATGACTCCATCTTAAATAGGACTTAATCCCCGTGGCAACCTAGAATCATTACCTACCATGTGTTATTGATTTAATTACGTATGATAGAATTTAATAGAATAAAAAAAAACTTGTATTAATATCTTTTTAAGTTTTTATTCGGTTTTCATAAAATTTGAAATGACTTGACAAAATTCTGCAACAATTATATATCTTAAATTTCAAACCATTCGGTTGGGTAGTTTTTTGCGGTTTTATATGCGGATAGACGGTCGGACCTGACGACGACTATAGGTGCTACATTTATATATAATTAACATTTATATATAATTCCGAACGCACCGAAAAAAAATGCTTAAGAAACATTCTTTAAAAATTTAGAAAGATGTCGATAATTCCTCGTTATTCCTTTGATCTTATACCAGAGACATGAAAATGACATTTATACAAGGTGAGTACAAATGCTGGACCTGATTTAAAAAAAAAATCATACTTTCAATACTATTGCAAATATTACAATAAGTGATACATGAATTTATAGAGAAATATACCAAGTTTTCCAGCTACAAATGTTCGATGTGTGAACCTCTTGTTACATGGCATACGTCCAATCTGTAATTTAGTTCGTTCCAAACACCAAACACCCAATCCACCGGTGTGGAAGCTCTTCCTTCATGTAACTAAGTATCTGCAAAGACCAATGAGGTGAGGCTCCATCCTTCTGAAACACAAAATCTGCGCTGTCCTCAAGCGGGTGATGGTGATTTACCCTTAATCACCCCAAATCACAAGGCCACCATACCTATCACCATGAGATTTCTTTTTGTGGCGTTACGTCAAAGAGCGAAACAGCACCGAAAACTGGCGATATGAAACAATTAAAATAAAAAAATTTTGTAAAAAATCACCATAAAATTAAAACAATAAATAAGTATGTATTGTTTATTGTTACACTATGTATTGTTTTTATTTTATGGTGATTTTTTACAAAGTTTTATTATTCTAATTACGTCAAAGATATTGTTTATGTACCACCAAAGCCGAAAACACTGCCAGAACTTAAAGAACACATTTGTGCAGCATTAAGAACAATTGACAGAGTGATGCTACAGAATGTTTGAAAAATCTGGATTACAGATTGGACTATGCCGCGTAACAAGAGGGTCACACATCGGACATCGTAACTGAAAAAACTTGTTATATTTCTCTTTAAGTTCATGTATCACTTATTGTAATATGTGTGGTAGTTTTGAAAATATGATTTTTTTTTAAATCGGGTCAATCATTTATACTCACCCTGTACATTAAATTAACATATTTAACTCTAACATCTAATCCATTTTTATTTCCTATTTTACTGTAGTAAATGGGTCATTCTTCAAAAAGTGTAACCTTTCCGTCACATGCATTTTACAGTAAAAATTTTAAAGAATTATTCATTTACTATATTTTTTAATTGCAATAAAATATTGTCCATTAAAATCGGTATCCATTTTTTTTATAATAATTTTTAATTTATTATTTTTTTGGTGCAGAGTGTGTGAATTCTCACCTCCGTAGCATGTCACACACCTGGTTTGGCTGTTAAAGTTGTTTAATAACTTGTTTAATTTTAAAAATATATTTACATATTTATTATTCCTTCCACAAGTGTCTCAAATACTAAATATTTAAGCATATTTAATTTTTTATACTGTGATTTAGTTTGTTTTAGTAGAACAATTATACTTGTCACACAATAGCTTCTCACCTCCATTACCCAAACATAAAACGCCATTTTGCACTGATAGATGGCAGTACTGGCATCACATTTTATTTCCCATGATACAAGTAATCCATCTTGTTTATTTACAGCTATAAAGAAATTCTGAGTTTTTAGTTGAGAAAAAAGAAGATAGATTTTGTTTTAAGAATCAAGTGTGATTATTGAGAACTCTCACCTCCGTGAACTTGAATTTCAGGTCTGTAAAACAATGTAAAAATAAAAGTTTACCTGTTTTAATATGCTTAACATATGCAAATTGTAATACCAAAAAAATAAATTTCTTTTCTTGAAAAAAAGCATACATTAAAGCTATTTTTATAGAAGATTCCTCACCTCCGTGAATTAAAGCTCATCTCCCTGAATAAGTTTATATATTTTTTTCTTATTTATGAGTAAACTAATTAAAATTAAGTAGGACCATTGTTCATGGTTACTTCTAGTAAGTAAAAGTTTGATATAAAAATGTAAATAAAGGGAAAAGCAAGGTTTTGAAATTGAAAAAATATTTTTGTTGAAAAGGTGCACTTTCTGGAGAAGGACCCATATACGTTTAAAAAATTAATTGCATTCAGGAATTTAAAGTATGGAGTGTAAACATAAAGTAACAACATATAGTTTAACTTTGAAACTACATATTTACAATTTGGAATGTACATTTGTTTTTTTACAGGAAACTCACATTTTTATTTATTTTTTACATTTCTGTCCTGCAAAATTAATCCTGTATAGGTTGAATGATCAACCAATTGATTAAATAATTTTTGATAAAAACATACACTGTATATATTTTGCCATAATGTATGCATTTCCTTATCTTACTTAGATTACATATTCAAATAGAATTCCTAGATTAAGTGCAAATCCGGATATGTTAATTTAGAATTAAGAATTTACTGGTTAAAAACTTGCTTGTATTTACAAGCAATTCCAAAGATGAAGCTGAGGTGAAGTCGAGCTTATTATTAGGGGCCTTTGTGTATCAACAGAATATAGTCAATGAATAAACATATCGATGCCATAAAGTTTGATGGCCATGGAATATTAAGAAAATAAGCTCCCAAAGTTTGTACTCCATTTACATTTACAAAATATAATCAGATAACTCACTTTCATTTCTGAACGGCTGTGTAACGCAGTTGTTAGGGCGCCCGACTTTGGACTTTGAACTTCAGACTTTTTTCGGTACTTGTTAGTTATCCCGTCGACCAAATTACTATCGCTAAATTATAAGATTAAATGCCAATAATTGTTGGTCGTAAATGTCACATTCACTTGACAGCGCGTGTTTACGTCATCAAGTGATTTTTATTTCGACGTTTTATTTATATTTTTATTAATGTTATACTCACTTATTTGTTCTTTCGTTATTTAAAATAAAAATTATGTCAATTTGTATAATTTGGCGGGTGGTTTGGCGATTTATATAATTTGACGAACTTGGTCGACGGAATAACTAACAAGTACCCTTTTTTCATTGCGTTAGTTAAATACCCGAATTTGCTATTATCTGTGAAAAAAATTAACGATAAATTATTTTCGAAATACAGTTTAAAAATATATGTATTTTTTTTTTTTTAATTATAGACAAATGTGAAAAGAAATCACGTTTTTGCTACTCATTTATTTACACAGAGAATGATATAAATATGAAATTCACAAATTGAATATGAAATTTTGCATTTTTAGGGATTTAATGAAACGTAAAAAAAGGTAGTGCATGTGGTGGGGTTTTGTATTTGTTCAGCCGAGAAAATGTTTCTTTTATTTACAATATTTTCCAGTTTTTTACATAAATAAACGCCTATATATATTTTTTTTTCAGGTAAGTGGATTAAAATAAAGTACATTAAATTAAAGTATTGGGTTTAATTTCACTTTTTTCATTAGTATATATATATATATATATATATATATATATTTAAAGTATTCTAGCTGTAAACATAAGATTACGCGAATAAAATAAAGTCATGCATTAAAAATTTAAGCAGAACATTTTTAAAACTCACAACATTTTTAATTGCAAGGGTAGGTAAAGTAATATAAAATAGGATAAATTTGTTTCATATTCAGAATTTGAATTTATTTTGCTTGTTTTTCATGCAAAAAAATGCAAACAATTATAAATAAAAGAAAAAAAAGATGCAGACTAGATGTAAAAACTACGTATTACTTACCCATCATACGTAGTATAGGTAAGTCTTGTAATCGTTTTGAAAATCGAAAATTTTTTTTGACGGATTTACACGTTTTAGACACTGGAGATTCCGAAAAACATATTTTTAGAAAAATAAATTGTCCGTCCGTCTGTATGTCTATGTGTCTGTATCTCCCGAACAAATTGAGATAGAGACTTGAAATTCGGTGTGTACTTAGGGAGTAATAATGGAAAAATTGAATATCAGTGACCTTGATTAAACGGAAATATTTTTTTCGGACTCTTGAAATATTGTTCTGATAAAAGGTATAAATTTTTTTTCGAAATTGTTTATTTGAAGTAGTGAATATAAAATACAATAAAAAAACATGAATTTTGCATCATGAATGAGCACGAGCGGATGAATAGTTGCCGAGATATTTGTAATTCTATTTTAAACACTCTTCGATTTTTCATGACCCTGTATTTCATTCAAATTTCAATTCAAAGATACATTTTAATTGGAAATGAGACGCTTAATCCGGCGCAGTAAACTGTTAGTTAATACGATTATAATTTTTCGAGTTATAAGGATGTTTCTTTTACGCAATTCGGCACTACTCGATTATCCCGCCTACCAAAAAACTATCGTCAAACTATAAGACTAAATGCCAATAATGGCTTATCGTAAATGTCAAGCATTTAATGCCTCTCCATACCTATAAGGGGGTTTACCATAGGGGGACCCAGTTCTGTCACCAAATACCGCCAAGTTTGTTGTCAACTTTGCGATATATCGCCAAAATTGACGCCAACTTGGCGATATCCCTAATATTTCGCCAAATTCCCATAGACTTCCATTGTAAACCTATCGGGATTACTTGCTTACAGAAAATCAACAAACTGAGATATTTTAATGCAACATAAAGTAATATTAGCTTAAGGGGTTATATTAATTATATTTAAGGGAGTCCAAATAATTTAAATTATGAATAAAAGTAGCATGGTACAATGCTTAGCAAATATCACATATTTTATTTTCATATTTTATATTATCTATATCCATGATAGGTAAGTATTACGGTGCCCCAAACGACTAGTTCTTTTCTTTTTACCTTTTATTAAAGCCAGAAAACTGCTAAATTTCGTTAAAAAATTTTCTGTTAAATATATATACACACATATATATACACACATACACAATACACATATATATGCGTGTGCAAAAAATGTGCTTATTTATAACTGCCTTTAATTCACATAATTATTCATATATTTTTTATTGTGATATAAATTTAATAGATTATTATTTTGGTTAGAAACAATAGTTTATTCGGCAATCGCAATCACGGAGAAAAAAAAAATTAAGTTCAGAACTCCGACGCTACACCAAACGTTCTACCAAGACAATTTATCCGATTATATAAGGAAACGTAAATAAAGCACAAACTTCGGAGCTTGCTTTCTTAATACCCCCATGCCGCGTACTTTATTGCAATCATATGTTTATCTGTTGGGTATATTGTATCTATAAACAAAGGGTCATCGCATGCTGTGTTTCCGACTGCGGAACCTTCACTTGTTGGATATAAAATTTTCTTGCAAACGGGTTTTACTTCTCCAATTAATTTATTTTCTTCATTAATTTTTAAACCGTCAAAACTTTTTAACCATGTGTAATCCAAAAGGGTACTGCACTTTGGTTTCACAGAAATCACTTCAGAAAGTATTTTAGAGTATCTTTCTTGATAAAAAAATATTGTCTTCTCGTTTACTTTCGACAAATTCACGTAACTTTTCAAAAGAAGATTGCGGCCCACTGCAATAATAATTGAATATAAATCAGGGTATCGGATAAAAAAATAAAAATTTAGCAAACGTTACATGTACCAACAAACCTTGCACGAAATTGACGAACTCAGAGTGTTCAAGAGTCTAAGAAATAGATGCTATGTGCCATCAGTCAGGGCAGAATAAACGATTTGGCGATTTTGTCGCCTCTCTGTCCGGGTCTGCTCGGCTTCATGTTTAACCTTTCAACCCACACCATCTCTTCTTATTTGTGTCTGTCGACGATGGTCCTAATATAATAAAAATATATCAAAATTAGTCGCATACGTCTTTAACATACGTATTTGCAATGGTCCTAAATTCACTTTTGAATATTGGCTTTCTCTAATTTCTGTCTTTTACGGCGAACCGTGCAACATAATCATACCTTATAAACAATTTTACTTTTTGTGAAGGTTTTTTACAAATAATTTCTTTCTTTACACCTTGTAATATTCGAATGTGGTACAGAATTGTACAGAAAACAAATTTTTCTGTAAGGGGGCTGTTCACACATCTTCTGATTTCTCCTCACTAATGTAAAGTCTATGGGCATTTGATGCATTCGTCTATTTAAAATATCTCCTCTGGAAATTAATGTTTTTAACTTCTATTTTTTGTGTACACTTCCTAAAAGATCTCTTTTTTTCTTTGTCCCTTTTTTTGAATATTGGAATTCTATAATTTCTGTCTTTCACGGCGAACCCTGCAACATATTCATATTCATACCTTATAAAATTTTTCAGTTTTTTATAAAGGTTTTTTTTACAAAGAATTTCTTTCTTTACATCTTGAAACTTTCGATAATATGGTAATTGTGCAGAAAACAAATTTCTCTATTAACTACTAATAAATAAATCTTAGGCTACAAAATGATAGTGATTTAAATGAATTTCTGATATTGCATAGTTATATTTAGAGATCAATTGAAAATTCGGTTTCATTTTCGTTTTCGGCCCAAAATCTAAGTTTCGCCGATAATTCGTTTTCTGCGAAAATGCTTTCAAAAAATCTGCCGGACCGAAACTCGACCGAAACTGTGTTCGAAAAATCGAAAATTATAGAGCAAGCAATGCATACCTGACTAAACTTTGAAGTTTGCGTTTCTCGTGCTCTTTAAAAGTTGTAGAATTAACAGAAATAGAAAATTTTCAGTTTGAAATCGTAGGAGTGCTTCTGAATATTTTCTCTTTGAGAAAGTTCTAAGAAAATAGATGTTCGTTTACAAAAGTCATTATAAAATATAAATGGGAAAAACAGAAACATTTAAAAACATGAAACATTAACATTTTAACCTGAAACATTTTTTAATTACATGAAATTTGCATAGTTAGAAAATCATTCTGTGTCGTAGATAAATTGTTCCTCAGGTATAGTTACACGTGTAAATAATTAATAATTCTGTACATTAGTACCGTAGTATCATAGTATGCATTAATTACCTTAAAAAATTTGGATATTTCCGTTTTAGTTTTCGGCCAAAAATAGGAAGATTACCGAAATTCTGTTTCTGTTTCGGTCTTAAAACCCTGTTTCGGCCGATTCTTAAGTATAGTATGACCAAATATGGAAATGAAACCTGTGACATTTTAAATTATAAAATTTATTTCTTGTGTTAAGTGAGTTTATAATGTCACTTTAACTTTGTTAAAGAAAATACAAACTACAAATTTAATATTTGTAAAATATTGTTTCTCAGAAAAAAAACTGTCTTTAAAAGATGTAATTTTTTTTTAAAAAAATTATCGTACTATATTACAATAACGTTATAATCTCCTCTTTACGAAATAATCGTCATTATTTATCAGTGTACTTCACACGTCCTAACGTATCATCAATCATTCTGAAAACCTTTCCACGTATGAATTTAAAATTTGTTTCATGAACAAATAATCTGGGTTTTTTTCAAGCAATCAATATGAAATCTTTTATTAGAGTAAAAGCAGATCAATCATAAAACGACAAAAATACGATTTATTATTCATTCGATTGTAAAAATGTTGGGCTTTCAAAAACATTGCTTTATATAAAAGTTGTCATACATTTGTTTCATCTTTCCTTTAAGATTTTTGCGCACGTTTATCATAGCTTATGTGCTTCAAAACGTTACTTTTCTACATTGATCTAATTTAGCCTTACTTTTAATTTTTATAATTTTTTAGCTAGAAGTATGATTTTTTTTTTTTATTTATAAGACATTTGACATTTTAATTTTGCAAAACATCATTAATGTGCTCTTTACGTTGATTATCTCTAAATAAATAAAAACTTGTATCTAAAAGGTATATGAAGGCTGACATGCGAGTCTTTCAAAATATTTAAATGAAGAATTATAAAAAAATATAAATACAGTAGAACCTCTTTTATCCAAAACTATTTTAACCGAAACTATCGGTTAACCGAAATCCATTTTTAAGGATTTATTTTTTTAACTATCACATTCCTTGTGTGCAAAATCCATTTTAAAAGTGTTTTTTTCTTTTTTAACTATTTTAGACCTTGTGTGCAAGCGGTTCATCCGAACTATGACTAGACTACATATAAATATTTTCGATCCCCTTTCTTAGAGTTCCTAGGAATTTAACTTGATATCCCGTAAGCTGCGGATTTGAACGAAGAAAATGAACAAATTAGCAATTCTGAAGCTTTTGAATGTTTTGCAAAAGGTTTGGCATGGCTGGAGAAGCAGAAAGTCTGTGATACTGGTGAACTAATAATATTAAAAAACTCCGTGATAGAGCTTCAAGGGCAATCGAAACTGCGACAAACAAAACTTTTTTTCAAATATTTGTGAAATATGTAAAAGGCACTCAATTTGAAAATTAAAATTTGGATTACTTTTTCTTGTATCTATTTTGCTATTGCTTTATTTTTATTAAGCACTTATTACCATAATAAGAAATATTGCATATATTTCTACTTAATTTGAAATTAAAGCATTCTCGATTATTCGAAATTTTCGATTTTCCGAACGATGGCCGGTCCCAATTACTTCGGATAATCAAGGTTCTCTAACATCAAGAATTACTTTAAAATTTTTAGTTGAACAGAACCCAAGTATCGCGTTCTCAGAAGGTTCAAACATGGATATGCGGAAACGTAAATGCCAAACGTAACGTCAGAATGTAATATGAACTTACGTCTAAGTGCCCATGTCTATGGTATTATACAAAGTACTTTAGAAGGCGGTTTGCTTCTCACAGTTAGTTTATGGGCATGTGCTCAAATCGCTCTGAAAAGGCCTATGACATTTAGAAAAAGAACTTTTATAATGGTATTTTTGTCATATAATAGAATCTATCTATAATGTTGTTTCAACCATTTCTAAAAAGGGATAGAATAAGCACTACCATTAATTACATAGTATATATAAATTTACCAGGATAGTTTCAGTAGTAATAGAGGCATCAAAATGGAAAACGCTGAAAGTTCAAAAGAGGAAATTTTCCAAGAAAGCGAACAAAAGAAAACTCATACTTCCGGTACTTAGAGAGTTTTTTCCATTTCACTCCTTTTGGCTCTTAGTCAACACTTTAAAATGTAGGTACATAGCTTCTTTCGTTTAGTGTTTTAATATCTAATATTATTATTTGTAAGCATTTATCTTATTCATTATTTTAATATTTTTGAATTTGCTTAAAAATATACGACTGATGCAAACAGTGACAACAAGAGTAAATTGTGTAATGGCCACGAACCATCTTATCACTGGTACGTCCAGCGTTCTCCACTTCTATTCGTATGGCACATTCAATCAACGATACCTTTGGACATTTTTTTTAAAATTATTACTACTGGGGTTGACACTTCAAGCGTTCTCATGTTTGTTAAGCTTGGCACATAAGACATTTTTTTGTAAAAGAAAAAGGATTTTCGATTTTATGGTACCTACAGCGTTTTCCATTTTTAGTCATCAATTAACTATCACCTTTTTTGCAAGATACAGTGGGTTGCACTCACAGAAAATCCAGAAGAGATTATTTGCTTCGACATCTGACGTAATGCACTCTGCTCAATCTGACGAAGGTAGTCACCATCTATATGCTCCCGAAACAAAAATAGTAATTTTTATTTATTATACAGTTTAAAAGTGAGTTCAGATGTTTTCGTTCTATGTATTTTTCACCTTTAGTTTAAGTGACATTTTCTTTCGTAGACTACTTGTCAAGCTGTTTTCATATACTCATTACACTTAGAAATGGCCATTTTAGAATGAAACCGATCAGAGATACACCGTTAAAAAATGTTTTAAACTTCATTTGTATAAGACTTTAAAATAATAATAATAAATGGATCTGAATTTTGCGATATTAATCTATTCTTAAAATAAATATATATGGAACTTCATCTTACAAAAACAAAAATTATGTAGCTAAACATATCAAAATTATAACTGAAACAGAAGAGTCATATTTGATACATAAAATGACTTTTGAAGTTTTTTTTATGATATTCATTTCCATATATGTAAATGTGAATCCATTTCTATAGAAATAAATGGGAAATAAATCTGTTAGAAATTCCTTTGGGTCGTACAAGATTCTACGCAACGTAGCAAAATTAGTCACTTACATGATTCATTCTTAATGTACTTTTATTAAAATATTAAATTCATTACTAAAATATTATATTTATTTTAATTTTTTAATTAGTCATTGAAATTCATTATAAAAATTATACTTAAACTGCTTTCCCTGTTGCAATTTTTTTCTCAAAGAACCGACATTTGTTCACTTAGATAATAACGCAATAATAAATATCTGAAAAAAAAAAAACACTGTTATTGATTTGCAAAAAAAAAAAAAAAAAAAAAAATATATATATATATATATATATATATATATATATATATATATATATATACCGTTTCCGAATCACTTTTCATAGGTAAAATTTGACATAAGAAAACCTGATTAAATAATTTCTTTTAATGATGACAAACTATACCAGGCCTTAATTAAACCAGTGCAAAATAAACGATCAGGTATTACCTTTTTTTACTTCAAAATAAAAAAAATAAATTTATTTATTTCTTATTATAAATAATTAAACTAATTTTTTCGAAATTAAAATTAACAGAATAACAAAGTAATGCCACTGCGTCCTTCTAATTTCATGTAGGTAAATGTAACTAAATGACGTGATCAGAAAAAAAGAAAACAGATTGGGTCAATTCTGATTCATTAAGTTCAAACAATAAATAATGAGTCTGTATTATTTATAGACAAATCTGTGAATAAGAGTTACACCAATTAAATAAACAACTAAATATTAAATTATCTAAATCTGTGAAATTAGTATATACATTAAATGAAAAAATAATTTTTGACTTTCTAACAAAGTATTTATGAGACTGAGTTTTGATTTTTTTACATTTGCTAGCTCAAAAAACATTAAAAAAGTGAAAATTTTTTAAACATTTAATTATATAAACGTTTCAAAGATATAGGTTAACCATTTTAAATGTTCCATTTTTATAACCAAAAAAACAAAATAATAATAATAATTTTTTTTTTGTTAGGGGAGGTTAACGGACTTTCATAATACATTCAGTTTTTGTCTTTCTTTGTAGAAGTGTTGTGCTGGTCATTTCTTAGAATAATTAAATGCCATTTTTATTTAATTTATAAACAATAACGTTTTATAACATACCATGGACAATGATATATATCACATAACTTTTAACAAAATATCTTCGTTTGAAACTTATCTTTTAATACATAAAAGTCTGTCCACATTTCAAAAAGTCATAAAATTAACGATGTATCGTATGAAGGTGAAGTTTCAACTGTAGAACTTATCAAATATGTTTGTTGCCAAAGCAAAAAAATGCTTAAAAATTCTTTAAACTATGTTTGTTACAAAATATCTGACTTTTTGACAAATTTTACAGTGAAAATGGCAGCCCAGATTGTCAATTTGATAATTTTATATGAATTTATTTTATTTTATTTTATTTTATTTATCTTGAACTGACTTTTCGGTGTGTTTAAACTACTTTTTTGAGATTGTCACTAAATTCCCGAAGCTTCGATAAGTTTATGTTCCAAAGCACACTTCGATACGGCAATTGTTTTAAAATCTTACGACTTTTTGAAATGTGCACGCTCTTATGGGGCAGCCTACATACACTTTGCATTGAAAACTTCCGTTTAATATAAGAGATATTGTTAACAACTATTAAAAATCTTTTGACAACTTTTGCAATTTTCCATTTAAAAGAAAAATAATCCACGGCAATTTCTCACCCAAATCCTATAAAAAAATAGTGAGAAGTGTAATCACAGATCGCACAGAAGATTTCGTTTAATATTCCTTTCAAAACACTTTAGCCTTTTGCAAAATCTGTTAGTTCACCATTTCGCAACGAGGGGCGCATTCTATTCTAAACAAACCTCTATCCGAACGAAACTCTGTTTTACAACCTATCCGTAGATATGTTAGTCAAGGGAATCGGTCCC
Source organism: Maratus speciosus (assembly GCA_963932465.1). Taxonomy (NCBI): domain Eukaryota; kingdom Metazoa; phylum Arthropoda; class Arachnida; order Araneae; family Salticidae; genus Maratus; species Maratus speciosus. The sequence continues at coordinate 561,136 of CAWVRF010000006.1, read as the reverse complement.
ATAGCACCCGAGATAGTTAGGCAACCCCTAGCGGTATAAAATGGAACTAAAATATCTAAGTCTATGGTGCATAATAAGAAAGTGTGTTAAAGAGGTGTCGACAAAAGTTAGAAAAGCACCCCCCTGTTGAAAAGGGAGGTACGGAGGATAATTGCTTAAAATACGCTAGTTAGAGCCCGGAGGTGTAAATAATATAATACTTTTTGAAAATTTTATGACTTTTCGGGTGATCGCAACTGTTCTGCTATAAGTATGCAAAATTTCAATTCTCCAACTTAATTAGGGACTATTTAGAGATTGGAAGGGTAAGTATAAGACTTTTTGAAATTTTTGTGATTTGTCGTGTGATCGTAAGTGTTCAGCTATAATTATGCAAAATTTCAAACCTCCAACTTAATTAGGGCGCTAGTTAGAGACCGGAGAGGTAAATATAAGATTATTTGAAATTTTTATAATTTGTCGTGTGCTATAATTATGCAAAATTTCAAGTCTTCAACTTAATTAAGGGCTGAGTTAGAAAAAAAAGCTTAAAATACACAAGTTAGAGCCCAGAGGGTTAAATATAAGACTTCTTTGAAATTTTATGATTTGCTGTTTGATGTGAGGTGTTCAGCTATAAGTATGCAAAATTTCATGTCTCTAACTTATATAGTTTCTGAGAACGAACAATGTGACGGACGGACAGACAGACAGAGAAGTGAGACGAATAGGGTTTCGTCAGATGAACGAAACCCTAAAAAAGAAACGGTTTGGAAATGGGACTTTAGACAGAAAGAAGATAATTTCCATTAACTAATAAAAAAGGGAGTTGGGCAACTGCGTTTGGAATCTAAAAATTGAATGCACAGAAAAAAAGGAATCGCGAATGGAACCGCGAGGCAATTACGTCTGGGATTAGCTAGAAAGTAGGGATTGCCTTGCGATACCGAACGGAATCTTGAAGCGATTACGCGGGGGTTGGTGAACGTAGCGAGCAGGGGGGCAGAGTCCCCCTACTAAAAGAAAAATGTACTCTTACTTCTAATGATATTCCACTTAAATATATTAGGGTGCTAACGTTTTCAATTTGTATCATTGGATTTGTTATTATGTACACACTTTTAAAAATATTCATCAAACTATCCAGTCATTCAGCCGTTTTCATGGAAAATGGCTACATAACCAAAATTAACTGTATTCTGACTATATTATTGCACCGATTATTGTCAAAATAGAATTAAATCACTTTTATGTAACCGTTTTCTATAAAAACGGTCGAATTACTGGGCAGTTTGCTGCAATTTTTTAACTCTGTAAAAAAAAAAAAAAAAAAAAAAAAAAAAAAAAAAAAAAAAAAAAAAAAAAAAATTCCAATAACGGATTTATTACGGAAGATAATAATTTTCCCAAATGAATATTTTGACAAACTTAAGGTATTTTAAGTAATTGTTAAATTACATATAATAAACTTGATTTTTTTTCTTTGCAAAAACGCAATGTTCAATAATTTTAAGAAAAATATTCTAATACAGTAATTATTATTTGGCAATAAAAAAAATCAGAAAAAAAGGCAGTAAATTAAATTAAGTTTGTAAAATATCCTAATGATTTCGGTTTCCAGAAAAACACTCGTAAAGTAGTAGTTTTTAAAGTGAAGGATTTAAAATAGATAATAATTTGATTTAATCACTTTTAATGAAAATAAAAAAAAATAACAGAGTATAATAATACAAGGGACACTCTAAAATGTAAAGTTATTAGTGCACTGATTTTTAAACCTAAGAGCAATACCACAGCATTTAAAGTGGAAGATTTAAAAAAAATAAAATTCTGCTGCAATGACGTTTAATGAAATAAAAGAGATACTTCTGAGCGATTTTTTAAAACCAGAATATCAGAATATAAAAATTCATTCTAAATGAAATATAATAGAGTAAGTTTTTTACTCTCTTTTTATCCAATAAAACTACGCGGATTTTCAGATTTGAGTAATATTTAATAATTTTTTAAAATAAATATTTCAAAAGATGTAAATCCGCTTAAATGACTTTTATTCATTAAAGGATATATCTGATTATTTTTTATATAATATATAACATCAAATTATAAGGTTGTAATTAAAAAATGAACTTTAAAAATAAATATTACAAAAGATGAAATTTCGCTTTAAAGACTTATATTTATTCAAGGATCTAACTGACAAATTTTTAAAAAATATATAATATGAAATTATAGGGGTGTAATTAATAAGTAAAATTTTTAGATTAATGTTTTTATTCTTAACAAAAGTACAATGATTTCTGCTTATTCACCGATAGATCATAGATATTTTTATATTTAGAAGGTGGGGGGGGGGAGTGGTAATTTGATTCACAGCCTTTGATTCGAGAAGACAGATTTTGGGAATGTAGTTTTTAAAGTGTTATTTTTTAATAAGAAGAACTATAATGTGTCATAGAAAATACCATTAATCGTTCGTTCAAAATCGTTACTTCTAAAAACTTCCTGTAGCAATATTTATGTATAAAGTACACAAGAAGTAAATTACGAAAAAAATTTTTATTAAAAAAATCCAATTCTATGTAATGAGTCATGCTTTATAAATTGTTTTAATATACCAAAAATTGCTTACTTAAAAATTTTTCAAACTTCTGTTATGTAAAATCACTTCCAGTATTTTTTTATTATATAGAATAAAACAAATAAATGTTTCAAATTATCTTCAAATTCTAGCTGTTGATTTTTTGTTTTTTATTTGTATAAATATCTAAAATGCGAAAGTGTATGTGAATCTCTGCTGAAGTCAGCATAAAAAAAGGATGATTTAATGCATTTATATTATTGCATAAGGGGATTATAACTCAGAGAAGCCTATGTTTTTATTCCTTTATTGAAATATATTGTTTAATAATTCGCAATTTTATTCATTTCGTAGAGAATCAGCGGAACGTGTCCCTATACATTTTAGATATATTCCTTTATAGTTGACAAAAATAGAAATTCCCGAATGATATATTTTTGACGCAATTAATTAGGAACTGAAAAAATAACACGTGAAAAATGAAAATACAATTAAAATTTTCAAAAATTAAAATGCAGATGAATAGGAATTTATATAAAAAAGAGACATTTTTTACTATACATAAAGCATGATTATCAGTTACGTTAGGAAGATGTTTTCTGTCAAAACTAACGTCATAACTAGCAAAAAATAAAAATGAATGAGGAATGAATATAAGTTGCATACTTTGTCAATATTGACGTTATGGTTAATAGGAAAAGAAATAGAAAATGAATAACAATATTCAAAACAGATTTCGCAGAGAATAAAACGGCGTCATATTTCAAATAAATGAGCATTTTCAAATATTTCTTTAATTATACAAAGTGAAATAACATCAATAAGTACAGGAAATATTTTACTGTCAAACATGGGATTATTATATACAGATACTGTTGATTTATTTACATTCCATAATTTATTAAATTTGTAAGAAATATATCAAGTATCGATGCTTATTTAAAATATTATTAGATATCTTTGATATGAAATTGCTTCTTTTTCTTTCCTATTGCACCATTTTTAGATCAAATTGAAATTTCGATAAATGTTCTATAAGTGTAACATTTAAATATAAGATTTCTACACGTGGCATTATGCGTTCATTTCCGTTTATAAAATATGAATTTTCAATTTTATTAAAAAAAATAATCAATGGTACTTAGTCTTAGAAAGTGCTTTTCATTTTTAAATTCTAGAATAAAAATTTAATTTTTAAACGTTTTCAAGATGGAATAAAAAGTAAAAATCCATATTTGAACATGATGCATGAATTGAAAGATTTTTCTCTGTATTTATGTATTTGTACGTATTTTTTTTTATTAATTCATTCGAAAACCTACCCCTAAAGAATGTCTTAAAATTTTAAATCACGAGCCAATGATCAATTAGAAAAATGTATTTTATTGCAATTACACAAATTGGTGTGTTTATCACAGGCTTTATGATTGGAATGTACATAAAATCAAGAGAAGACAGAAACATAATAAAAAAAACTCCAATATCGACTACTAGAACTCAAAATCGAACCCCAATAGAAACATTTCCATGCACACCAGACGGAAGAGACACGTCATAAGATGGATAGCAAAGGAAAAGTACTTATCATTGACGAGCACAGGTCTCAAAAATATAACAGCACGACAGCAATATGAATGTTAAAGGTGTTATGCTGAAAAATTAAATTCTGTTTATGGATTCATGGAAGAAATATCGTCTTATTTCTTTTACATGTTTGCAACATATAGATATAATCACGTGCATATGCATATACGTATACATATATATATGTCATACATATCCATATCCATATACATATCCATATCAAACTTATCCATATATATATCATACATATCCATATATATTGTACATATTCATATACATATCATACATATCCATATACATAAATATATACAAACACTCTCATACACACACATATATATACAGTAGAGCGCCGATTATCCGAACTCCAATTAACCGAACTTCCAATTATTCGAACAGCCTATTTCTCTTATATATATATATATTTTACCGAACTTTCAATTATCCGAACAGCCTATTTCTCCCCCCCCCCCCCCCAAAAAAAAAAAAAAAAAAAAAAACGAACTCCCAATTATCTATTGGCTTCGAATACAATTTTAGATAAAGAAAAAACTGATAGTGGATCAGAAAATGAGGAATGTAAAACAATAAAGGAGATGGGAAGAATCCCAAGCTATGAAGAAAATGAAATTAACGAGCGGTTAAATAGTGACGTACCTGACCCTGGATATCAGATTTTAAATGATGATGAGATTGTGGATGAAATTCAAGATGAAAAAGAAAGTGAAAGAAAATGAAAGCGAATGCTCTGAAAATGACCCGTGTCCATCAAATAACGAAGCCTTTGAATGTATGGAAACAGCTATGAAATGGCTCGAACGGCAGAAGAGCGCTGACCCTATTCAACTAAGGTATTTAACAAGAATTTGAGATATGGCAACATTGAAAAGAATATCTTCGTTGAAACAAGCAACAATCAAAAGCTTTTTTGCTTTAATTATATTCTCTAGAATTCAGAAAATGATAAATAGAGAAAAAACAAGTTTTTCTAATGATAAAAATGTAAACAAAAAAAATTAAAAAGACAAAAAATAAAAATAAAAAAAAACATTTTTTAAACAAGCCAGCACTAACTGGCTCTGCCAGTCCTAAACTTAGATAACGTGTGAAGGTTTTAGTATAATCAGAACCCTTCCTTTAAGAGGCTACTTCAGTCAAACGAAAAGACCCGTTCGCCAATGCTAATCCTATGGAAGAAATTTATAAATATATCTCGGTCGCATTTCAATATTTTTAAATGATTATTTTTGAATTGAATAGTTAAGATCGATCGGAACAAAGGCCGTTGTTTACTTTTTTGATTTTGTTTACAGGTATTTCTTATGAGGACACTTTCATTTTCGGAACCGGTTTCGAAAGTAAAAGAATCCTCATAAAAAATATCTGCAATCAAAATTGAAAAAGTAAAAAACGGCCTGCATACAGATCGATCTCAACTATTCAATGCAAAAGAAATCATTTAAAAATATTGAAATGCGACCGAGATATCTTTATAAATTTCTTCCATAGGATTAGCATTAGGGATTCCGTCTTTTCATTTGACTGAAGTAGCCTCTTAATTGTCTGTCCATTTATCCGAACTTTTGCTTATCCTAAGTAGGGTCTGTCCCGACTTGTTCGGATAATCGGGGCTCTACTGTATATTCATATATTAAGAAATAGAAACAAGGTAGAATTTATAAACGCACTCGCATACACGCATACATGTATATATACACACACATAGACATATGTAGATAAACCAGGTATTCCAAAATTCGACCGGCAAATTAAAAGGGGTGATAGAAGACATCAAGAGGATGAAAATTTACTATAGAACATGGTGTCGCAAATCACGTATGTAATCCAAGGTAAAGGCGTTATGTCCTAATTCAATTTCTGTTGACGGTAATAACTTTCAGGAAACTGAACTATACTATAATAAAACTTTTAATGGATACTCTCAGCGTTGATGTAAATGTGATAATATCGAAAAAAGCGGTAGAAGATTCCATTAAGAGCACCAGCAGTATGCACTCGACGCTCCATATTTTGGACTGCGATTGCCAGTTCATACGGTATCATCGATTGCTTGAGCACCCAGTTTTTCCAGAAATTTTCGAGATGTTATAACATTTCACACAAAATAATGTACATATTGTGTTGCATCTTCATTGTGATGTTTTGATTTTTCTCAAAAGTATTGCTGTCAACGCAAGTTCAGTCAGGAAGAAACACGCTGTATTCGTGACTAAATACGTGGCTTGCTATCCCATGTATTATGGTAATTTTTCATCGTCTCGCTGCTTTCTAACACCCCTTTTAATTTGTACGTCGAATTTGGGAACACGCTGTATATCTGTATGGAGGGTATGCGTTAGTTTCAACTTTATGCTACTTATGCAGACTAGTTTAACTCAAATTAACTTATTTTATAAAAATTTGAAATTTGCATATTTCATTTTATAATTTATTGTTCTACATTATTTTTTACAACATGTTTTAAATAACTATCTGTCTGATCTAAATTAAATAGTTTCTTTAGTTTTTTCATGTTATAAATATAAAATATAGAATTTATAAATATTTTCTAAAATAATGTTAAATATAAGAAGACGTTGAGGACGAAATTTACTTCTTTGTTTATAAACTAATTTTACTGACAAGGAATATCTATGAAAAATAATGAATAACTGACAAATTCTCATTTACTGATACGGAGATACACATTGTAATTATTTCTGTATTCAATTATTTTTAAAAATTGTTGCGAAAAAAAGATTTTTTCTTTCTCTAATACTATATTTGTATAAAATAGTTTCACTTGATGCATTTAAGTTGTTAAGCTTAGCGATTGTAATTAAATTTCTTCTTAAAAAACCGATTGTCAAAAAATATCGAACAGAATATATCGATGTATCCAATATATCGATTTTTCAATTTACCGACATTGTCTTGTCTTAATGCATGTAATTATTTATTTCCGTTTATTGTTATTAATGAAATGATTATTTAAGCGACTTTGAAGCTTGTAATATATATTTTTTTAACATAAATTTGATAATAAACTGTCACTTGAACGATTTCTTTTCCCCCTGTTTGAATTTACAGCCTTAGAAAAGTGTATTCTCAGCTGAAACATAAATTGTAATAACAACTAACACTTGTTAAAACGTAGTTTAAGATAAAGGCTTTGCAAATTTCCAAGCTATTTACTTTATGATTTTTTTACTAAAGGTTTTAATAATAGTTTAAACAAATTATAATAAAATGCTGTTGTGACTGTAGGAAATATATTTTTACATTACTAAAATTCTTAGAAACTACTAAAATTACTAAAATTCTTAGAAAATAATCACAAAAGGTTTTTTCATTATGCTATTTTCCTGAAATAATATGATCGATTTAGTTATATTTAATTAAATACATGACGAATGCGTAAAGTTAATTTAACTTTAAAAGTAATAAATTCTCAATGTCGATGTATAGGATGTAAAATATTTGACATGGCCTCACATTTATAGTCATTGATATTATATGTCAGATATGTCGTTACCAACAATAAATGATATAGGGTAATTCCGGGATTTATGCCGCACATTTTTTTTTTTTTTTTTTTTTTTTTTTTTAAGTATAAAGTCGCATAGTGAACATAAAAAAAAAAAAAAAAAAAAAAAAAAAAAAAAAAAAATCATGCTGTGCTATTTAATGTTAAATGTACAACGCGTGTACTGCAACAAAAAAATTCAAAACAAATTATTAATATTTTTTAATATTTTTTTTTCTAAACCATTACACTGCGGCACGTCATCCGTACATTCAGGCTGAGACGCCGCACTTGTGCGGTAGTTATGCCACGTTTGTAATAAGAACAGAATGAAATTATTAATAAAAATATTTAAAAAAATATTCATATCTGAACTATAATTAACAATGTAATAATAATATGAAACTAAATGACAACAATGAAGCGTATTAGTGTATTCAAATTAGTAATTCTTGCCTACTTTCACTATTAAAATTATCGACTTATTTTTTTTACATTAAATTTTAATTGTTATTTCAGCAACAACATAAAATCAATGTATTAGAAAAGAAAAAGAAAAAAAGTAAAATTGTGTTTACATAATTTATTTATTAACCCTTTTCGGACCGGTGGCTTTTACACAAATTTTATTCAGTTGGTACCACTTTTTTTAAAACAAGTTAACTTTACTTAAATAATCATGAAAATCCTCTAATTAAACAAAGCATATATTACTTTTTTTTTACTGGTGCCAGAAACATATATTGTAAGCTCTTTATGAAGGTGTTTATATGCACCTGTAGTCCCGAATGGGTTGAGACCTGTTTTTTCGACAACAATCTACAGAAAAAGTGTCGAAAAAGTACAGTCTTTATGTAACTACATTTAAACATATGATGCAACGAAGCCAATTACACTTCTTCTTTTTGGAATAGTTTGAAAAGAACGTCTACGTTACACGTAATCCAATTTCTCATTATTATCATCTTGACATGCATCTTTCTTGCACTTCTTACTTTTTATTTTCCCATTTATCTCCTTTGGTTTTAATAAACTTGATAACATGTCTAACACGATTTGTCTGTGCAAAAAGAAAAGGAAAAGTTAATAACACTTAATCATCCCGTACAAAAGAAACTGCGGCATGTATACCGGAATAGAAGTGCGGCATGTATGCCATTTTGCATGATGCAGGCGTCGGCCATCACAGTTACCTGCCATCGCTAAGGGGAATGGCGTAACCATACACACAGGACTCCATATAAACGCTACACTTAGTTTTGACTTCGAAATCATGCATGCATTTAGTAATTAGTGTATGAAAAGTATTTAAACAAAACGTGTTTAAAAGTTTGGACAGTGAAATCATGCAATTACGTCAAATTAAGGATTGTACTTCTACAAGTAAACATCGAAATGGGATTCACGTTATACAGTTGTTAAAATAATCTCATTGCGCACCTATACTGTGCGTTTGACGACCATTTATCGATAATTACAAGAAATATAAGGGGTGCGGCATCTATCCCGTATGCGGCGACTCTCCCGGAGTTACCCTATTGTTTGCTTGTCAGTAGATTTTCTATCAGTGACAGAGAAGTAAACTAAAGTACCTCTAAAAATCTGGCAGAATGGTTACTCTGTTACTTTTGCAACTTGCATTATATAACAAGTAATATAAAAATTTTGTTTTTAAAGTCAATTCCTACTTAGGCCATCAAAGAAAATATTAATATAATTCCTTAAGCTAATATTAGTTTTTGTTGCAATAAAATATCTTAATTTGTTGATTTTCTATAAGCAAGTAGGTTTACAATGGAACTCTATGGGAATTTGGCGAAATATTAGAGATATCGCCAAGTTGGCGACAAAATTGGCGGTATTTGGCGACAGAACAGGGTCCCCCCTATGGTAACCCTTTATTGAAAATATTTTCATTGATCATCAATAACCAATGGCCGCCATTTTGTTTCCCATGCAAAACTAAAATTAATTAATTAAAATTTAATTAATTAATTAATATTTGAAAAAACTGTATTAACATCAATTGTCATCCAGTACAAGTTTAAAAAAAATTATTTCAACTTGATAGGATGAATAATGAGTATCTATATTGTAAAGGACAAACATATCTGTGCGTAATGCATACGTCATTTTGCGAATGGCAACACTTTGAAATTTGAAATAAAATTTTAGTTTTGCATTTTCTCTACTGCAAATTTTTAAACTTCTATGCATCACACATTTTAACTTTTTACACCGTCGTATAAGGAAAAAAATTCTCTTTTAAATACTATTTGTTTGAAAGCTGTATCTCAATTTGTTTTTGAGATATTAATTTTTTTGTAGTTTTTAATACAAATTTTGTAATTGTGGCAACTGAAGTACTCCATTTATATTGAAAGTAAAGGGAAAATATTCATGGTTTATTATTTTTATTCATTATATCCTTATTGATGCCATTTTCACATTACAAATAAAAGTAACTTTTTTATAATTTTTGAACAGAAAATGATGTCAGACGTTAAATAAAACACGCATTCTTTTTCATAAATCAGCTACATTTTAATATTTTTACATTACGCTGATAAATGAGTTTAAGGCGCTCGGCAAAATGATTGATTGAGTAAAAATGATATATTTAAAACAAAACGATCATTTTTTTTTTTTTTTTTTTTTTTTTTTTTTTTGATAAAACTAAATATTTGACCAATACTATAAATGGCGAATACTATGACAACTAAAGTCAAATTTCTGAATTTTTTTTTTCGCGGGTACTAAGATTAGAACTTAAGGTTTGTGCGAATGTTCACATGGAAAGTTGTATCGGACAAACGTGACTTTAACTTTGGAAATGCATTCATTAATAATCTATTCTTTTGCGCGTTAAAATACTTTCAAATTGTGAATTTGAGTGGTGCGTATGTAAATTACAAGAATGTGAAAATAACGTACAGTTTAGATTTTATGGGGGGGGGGGGGATTTTATGATGTGACAAAGCGAAATCCTTTTTACTGATTTTTCATCCCGTAAAAACAAACATAAGAGCTCCATCGATAACTTAATCATAATTACTCATCTTGATTACGTAATCTAATACAGTTTAATTTTTCAATAATTTAAGCAGTTGAAGTTTGTAGAAATAATACTTTGGTAATTTTGGGTTTAAAATATTATTTGTTTTAAGAGTTAGACAACCAATGTAAGATGATTTTTTTGTTGTAATTATTTTTGTAGGTTTATTATAATTTCGAGATGACAGTTCCTTTCAAACATTTTAGTACGTCGAATTTCGATGGGTTGTAACTCGTTTTATTAACGATTGAAAATTTGAACAAGATATGGAGAGTGTGAGCTAATAGTAGGAATTGAAAAAAAAAAACAAACATATTACACGAATCTATAATAATATAATATAATATAATATAATATAATATAATATAATATAATATAATATAATATAATATAATTTAATATAATATAATATAATATAATATAATATAATATAATATAATATAATATAATATAATATAATATAATATAATGTAATATAATATAATATAATAATATATAATATAATAATATATAATATAATATAATATAATGTTATATAATATAATATAATAAAATATAATATAATATAATATAATCTATACTTCTATACTCATCTTATAAAGAGGTAAAAATTGTTTATTTGTAGGAGGTAAGCTCTGGAACTACCGAACCGATTCCAAAAGTAATGGTATCAAAATGAAGGTGTTAGCTTAACTTAGAACATAGGCTATATCTTATGTCCGTGCCACTGGCCAAAAGGGGTGCAGGAGCAAAAAACGTTCTAAAAGTGCGATTTTTGTGTTACTGAAAGGCCTAGAAACATGAAATTTGGAATGGTAGTTACTTATTAGATGTAAATTATCTCTAAGAACATGTCTTAAAAAATCGAAATTATAAAGGGGTGAAAATAAGTGTAAAGCGTTCTAAAAAACGTTCTAATTAGCGATTTTTACGCAATTTCTGGAAGTACCAAAACGATTTAAAAAATAATGGTGTCAAAATGATGGTGATAACCCTTGCTCCAATATTGGCTGCATTTTATGTCGGTGCCACTACCCCTAAAGTGGGTGCAGGAGCAAAAAAACGTTCGAAATTGCGATTTTTGGTGTTACTGAAGGGTCCAGATACATGGAATTTGGCATGGTAGTTACTTATTAGACATAAATGAACTCTAAGAACATTTCTTAAAAAATTCGAAATTTAAAAGGGGTGAAAATGCGCAAAAAGCGTTCTAAAAAACGTTCTAATTGGCGATTTTTACGCAATCTCAAGAAGTACAAACCGATTTCAAAAATAATATTGTCAAAATGATGGTGATAACCCTTGATCCAACATAGGCTACATTTTATGCAGGTGCCACTACCCCTAAAGTGTGTGTAGGGGCAAAGAAAAAAAAACTTTCGAAAATGCGATTTTTGTATTACTGAAGGGCCTAGAAACATGAAATTTGGAATGGTCGTTAATTATAAGATATAAATGATTGCTAAGAACCTTTCTTAAAATATTCAAAATTTAAAAGAGGTGAAAATGCGCGAAAAGAGTTCTAAAAAAACGTTCTAAATGGCAATTTCTACGCAATCTCAGAAAGTACCCAACCGATTTCAAAAGTAATGGTTGGAAATTGATGATGGTAGTCCTTGCTCCAATATAGGATCTTCATGTCGGCGTCACTACCACCTTGCGGTTGCATTAAAAAAAAAAAAAAAAAAAAAAAAAAACATTCTAAATTGTGATTTTTGTAATAGCTGTGTGGGGCTAGCAACTTGAAATTCGGCATGGTAATTACTTATGAGATATAAATGCTCTCTGAGAAGAGTTACTTAAAGATTTAAAATTTAAATGGGGTGAAAATAAACGAAAAGCGTTCTAAAAACGTTCTAAATAGCGATTTCTACGCAATCTCAGGAAATATAAATCGATTTCAGAAGTAATGGTTTCAAATTGATAGTCTTAGTCTCCGTTCCAACATAGCCTATATTTTACGTTGTTGTCACAACCACCTGGGGGTTACAAGAGCAAAAAATGTTCTGAATTGCGTTTTTTGTGTTAACGAGGGGGTCTAACATTTAAATTTGGATTGGTAATTACTTCAAAGATGCAAAGGCTTTCTAAGTATTGTCGAAAGAAAATTCCAAATTTAAAAGGATGAAGTGAGCGAAAAGCGTTCTATATTACGATTTGTGTGCAGTCGTATGAAATACGAAACCGATTTCAAACATAATGGTTTGCAAATTGATGGCGATAGAGGCTGCTCAAATATAAGCTATATTTTATGTCGGTTCCACAACCTCTAGAGGGTTGCAGGAGCAAAAAACTTTCTAAATTGCGATTTCTGCGGTACTGAAGAGGCTAGAAACTTTAAATATAGCACGGTAGTTACTTATAAAATATAAATGTCCTCTAAGAACAGTCGAAAATAAATTCGGAATTAAAAAGAGGTGAAGCGAAGGGAAGGAGCGAAAAGCATTCTAAAAGAGTCCTAAATTACTATTTCTATGGAATCTCAGGAAATAATAAACCGATGGCAGAAGTTATTGGTTGCGAATCAAGAGTGATAGTCCCTAATCCTACACGGTCTATATTTTATGCCGATATCACTACCACCTGATGGTTTGCAGGAACAACAAGAGAGCCTTTAAAAACATCTAAATTCCATTTTCTATAGTTATATTAGGAAATACCAACCGATTTCAAGATTAATGTTGGCAAATTAATGGTGACAGCCTCTGATGTTTCAAAATTTTTTGAGAGATTCTATTTCAACTCTGCTTCGGCATTTTATGTTAGTGCCACTAACACCAGAGAGGCGGTAGACAGTTAGACAAGAAGCTTGGAATTTGACATGATGGTTAATTTTAAGATGTAAATGTGTTAAGATGGTTTCTAAATAATTCAAAACTTCAAATGAATACTGAAATGAGCGTATGAAATGAGCACAAAAGTCTCAAAATACTTTCTAAATTATCATTTATTTGGAATTAGTTTTAGTTCTTATTAAATAAAATCTCATTTCTGTCTATTGCACTTTTATAATGAAGTTTAGCCGAACTGTGGCTTAATTTGTAATTTTTGAATTATTCCGAAAAGTGTTCTTCTAATAAAAAATAGTCATGCAAATATCACTTGGCATATTTCAACTATTACGCGAGCAAAGCCGCGGGGTTTGCCAGTGTATACTAATGTTATAAAGATGTAAAAATTGTTTATTTGTAGGAGGTAAGCTCTGGAACTACTGAACCGATTCCAAAAGTAATGGTATTAAAATGATGGTGTTAGTCCAACTTAGAAAATAGGCTATATGTTATGTCCGTGCCATTGGACAAAAGGGGGTGCCAGAGCAAAAAACGTTCTAAAAATGCGATTTTTGTGTTACTGAAGGGCCTAGAAACATGAAATTTGGAATGGTATTCTATACTAATATTATAAAGAAGTAAAATTTGTTTGTTTGTTAGAGGTAATCTCTGGAGCTACCGAACCGATTTCAAAAGTAATGGTATCAAAATGATGGTGTTATTCCAACTTAGAACATAGGCTATATTTTATATCGGTGCCACTACCCCATAGAGGGTGCAGGTGCAAAAAACGTTCTAAAAATGCGATTTATACGTTACTGCAGGGCATAGAAATATGAAATTTTAAATATTAGCTACTTATTAGATGTAAAGCATTTCTAAGAACAGCTCTTAAACAATTCGAAATTTAAAAGGGGTGAAAATGCGCGAAAAGCGTTCTAAAAACGTTCTAAATGGTGGTTACTACACAATATCAGGAAATACCAAACCGATTTAAAAAAAATGAAGGTGTCAAAATTATGGTGACAACACTTGCTCCAACATAGGCTATGTTTTATTCCGGTACCACGACCGCAAAGGGGGTGCAGGAGCAAAAAACGTTCTAAAAATGCGATTTATGCGTTACTGAAAGGACTAAAAATATGAAATTTGAAATATTAGCTACTTATTAGATATAAAGGATTTCTAAGAACAGTACTTAAACAATTCGAAATTTAAAAGGGGTGAAAATGCGCGAAAAGCGTTCTAAAAAACGTCCTAAATTGCGTTTTCTACACAATCTCAGGAAATACCAAACCGATTTAAAAAATAATGGCGTCAAAATGATGGTGACAACCCTTGCTCCAACATAGGCTATGTTTTATGTCGGTGTCACTAGCCCAAAGGGGGTGCAGGAGAAAAAAATGTTCTAAATTGTGGTTTTTGCGTTACGGAAGAGCCTAGAATAATGAAATGTGGAATGATAGTTAGTTATAAGATATCACTGATCTCTAAGGACATTTCCTAAAAAAACTCGAAATTTAAAAGAGGGTCAAAATGCGCAAAAAGCGTTGTAAAAAACATTCTAAATTGCGGTTTCTATGCAATCTCAGGAAGTACTGAACCGATTTCAAATGTAATGGTGTAAAAATGATGGAGACAGCTCTTGCTCCAAGATAGGCTATATTTTATATCTGTATCCATTACCCGAGAGGAGATGCAGGAGCAAAAATCGTTCTAAAAATGCAATTTTTGAATTATGGAAGGACATAGACTCATGAAATTTTGTATTGTTTATATTTATTAGATATAAATGATCTCTAAGAACATTTCTTTAAAAATTTGAAATTTAAAAGGGGTGAAAATGCTCGAAAAGCGTTCTGAAAACGTTCTAAATGCCGATTTGTCAGCAATATCTCAGGAAGAATTAAATTGATCTCAAAAGTAATGGTAGGAAATTGATACTGACAGCCTCTGCTCTAACATAGAAGCTATTTTATGTCGGTATCACTATCACCTACAGGTTGCAGGAGCAAAAAATAAACATTCTAAATTTCGATTTTTGTGATCAGTAGGGGCTAGCAACTTGAAATAAGGCAAGGTACATATTTATTAGATATAAATGATCTTTAAGAACAGTTTCGAAAGAACTGGAAATTTAAAAAGGGATTAAAATGCGTGAAAAGCGTTCTAAAAACATTCTAAATTGCCATTTCTACACAATCTCAGGAACTACCAAACTATTTCAAAAGTAATGGTTGCAAATCAATGGTGACAGTCCCTCCTCCAACATAGGCTATATTTTATGTTGCTGTCACTACCATCTGGGGGTTGCAAAAGCAAAACATGTTCTAATTTGCGTTTTTTGCACAACTGAGGGGTATAACACTTTGAAATATGGCATGTTATTTACTTACAAGATGCAAGTGCTTTCTAAGAACAGTCGAAAGAAAATTCCAAATTTAAAAAGGTGAAGTGAGCGAAAAGCGTTCTAAATTATAATTTTTATGCAATCTTATCAAATACCAAACCGATTTAAAAAGATGAAGTGAGCGAAAAGCGTTCTAAATTACAATTTTTATGCAATCTTATCAAATACCAAACCGATTTAAAAAGATGAAGTGAGCGAAAAGCGTTCTAAATTACAATTTTTATGCAAACTTATCAAATACCAAATCGATTTAAAAAATAATGGTAACAAATTGTTGGTGATAGAACCTCCTCAAACGTAAGATATATTTTATGTCTGTGACACTACCACCAGAGAGTTGCAGGCGATTGATTTCTATAATACAGAAAAGGCTAGAAGCTTTAAATACGGCATGGTATTTCCTTATAAAATATAAATGCCCTTGAAGTACTGTCGAAAATAAATTAGAATTAAAAAGGGATGAAGCGAAGGGGACGTGCGAAAAGCATTCTAAAAAGGTCCTAAATTACGATTTCTATGCAATTTCAGGGAATATAAACCGATTATAAAAGTAATAGTTGCGAATCAATGGTAAAAGTCTCTGATCCTACACAGGCTATACTTTATGCCGATGACTCTACCACCTGGGGTTCACAGGAGCAACAAACGTTCTAAAAAAGGCCTTTAAAAGCTTTCTAAATTACGTTTCTGTGGAATATTAGCAAATAACAAACCGATTTCAAAATTAATGTTGGCAAATTAATGGTGACAGTTCCTATTTCAACATAGCCCTTTATGTTGAGAGAGGTGGTAGGACTTGGAATTTGATATGATAGTTAATTTTAAGATGTAAGAAGATGGTTTCTAAAAAATTCAAAACTTCAAATGAATACTGAAACGAGCGTATTAATTGAGCATAAAAGTTTCAAAATATTTTCTAAATTATCAATTATTTACTTTTATTTCGTTTTATTAATTTAAGTCTCATTTCTGCCTAATGCAGTGTAATAATGATGTTTAGTCTAACTGTGTTTTAAATAGTAATTTTTGAATTATTCGTAAAAGTAATAAGTACCTTTTAATAAAAAAACTTTTTAATAAAATAAAATATTACCTTTTAATAAAATAAAAATTTAGTTTAAAATTAAAGTTTAGTTAAAAATTAGACATATAAATATCACTCGGCATATTTCAAATATTACGCGAGCAAAGCCGCGGGGTTTGCTAGTAATATTATAAAGAGGTAAAAATTGTTTTTTTTTTGTAAGAGGTAAGCTCTGGAACTACCGAAACGATTCCAAAAGTAATGGTATCAAAATGTTGATGTTAGTCCAACTTAGAACATAGGCTATATCTTAGGTCCATGAAACAGGCCACAAGGGGGTGCAGGAGCAAAAAACGATCTAAAAATGCGATTTTTGTGTTACTGAAGGGCCTAGAAACATGCAATTTTGAATGGTAGTTACTTATAAGATATTAATGATCTCTAAGGATATTTCTTAAAAGAATCGAAATTAAAAAGGGTGAAAATGTGCGAAAAGCGTTCTATCAAACGTTCTAAATGGAGATTTATACGCAATTTCAGGAAGTACCAAACCGATTTAAAAAATAATGGTGTCAAAATGATGGTGACAACCTCTGCTCCAACATAGGCTACATTTTATGTTGGTGCCACTACCCCTAAAGGGGGTGCAGGAGCAATAAAACGTTCGAGATTGTGATTTTTGGTGTTACTGAAGGGTCCAGATACATGGAATTTGGCATGGTAGTTACTTATTAGACATAAATGATCTCTAAGAACATTTCTTAAAAAATTCGAAATTTAAAAGGGGTGAAAATGCGCAAAAAGCGTTCTAAAAAACGTTCTAAATGGCGATTTTTACGCAATCTCAAGAAGTACTAAACCGATTTCAAAAATAATGTTGTCAAAATGATGGTGATAACCCTTGATCCAACATAGGCTACATTTTATGTATGTGCCACTACCCTTAAAGGGGGTGTAGGAGCAAATAACGTTCGAATTTGCGATTTTTGTGTTACTGAAGGGCCCAGATACATGGAATTTGGAATGGTAGTTACTTATAAGATATAAATGATCTCTAAGAACATATTGATGATTACAGCCCTTGCTCCAACATAGGCTCTATTTCATGTCGGTGTCACTACCACCTAGTGGTTGCAGAAGCAAAAAATTTCTAAATTACGATTTTTGTGTTACTGAAGGGCCTAGAATCCTTAAATTAGCAGGGCAGTTATTTATAAGATACAATTTAACTCTAAGAACATTTCCTAAAAAATCGAAATTTAAAAGGAGTGAAAATGAGCGAAAAGCGTTCTAAAATCTTTCTAAATTGCGATTTCTACGCAATCTTAGGAAGTACCGAACCGATTTTAAAAATAATGGTGTAAAAAAGATGTTGACCGCCCTCGCTCTAAAATAGGCTGTATTTCATGTTGGTGCTACTACCCCAATGGGGGTGAAGGAGCAAAAAACGATCTAAATTGCGTTTTCTGTAAGAGTTCAGTGGCTAGCAACTTGAAACTAGGCATAGTAGTTACTTATAAGATATAAATTATCTCTAAGAACATATCCTAAATAATTCGAAATTAAAAAGGAATGAAAATGGAAGAAAAACGTGATAAAAAATGTTCTAAATCGCGATTTCTACGCAATCACAGAAAGTACCGAACCGATTTCAAGAGTAATGGTTGGAAATTGCTGATGACAGCACTTGCTTCTATATAGGATCTATTTCATGTCGGCGTCACTGCACCTTGAGGTTGCATTTTAAAAAACGTTATAAATTCTGATTTTTGGGATACTGAAGGGCCTAGCAACTTGAAATTTAGCACGGTAATTACGTTCTAAATAACGATTTCTACGCAATCTCGGGAAATATAAACCGATTTCAGAAGTAATGCTTTCAAATTGATGGTGACAGTCCCCGCTCCAACATAGCCAATATTTTACGTTGATGTCACTACCACATGCGGGTTACATAAACGAAAAATGTTCTAAATTGCGTTTTTGTGTTACTCAGGTGATATAACATTTTAAATTTGGGATGGTATTTACTTCAAAGATGCAAATGCTTTCTAAGAATTGTCAAAAGAAAATTCCAATTTAAAAGGATGAAGTGAGCGAAAAGCGATTTATAAGCGTTCTAAATTACGATTTTTATACAATCGTGTGAAATACGAAACCGATTTCAAACATAATGGTTGCAAATTGATGGTGATAGAACCTGCTCAAACATAAGCTTTTTTTTATGTCGAAGATTACAGGACCAAAAAAGTTTCTAAATTGCACTTTCTGCGCTACTGAAGAGGCTAGAAACTTTAAATAGAGCAACGGTAGTTTCTTATGAAATATAAATGTTCTCTAAGAACAGTTGGAAAACAATTCGAAATTAAAAAGAGATGAAACGAAGGGAAGGAGAGAAAAGCATTCTAAAAGAACCCTAAATTACGATTTCTATGGAATCTCAGGAAACAATAAACCGATTACAGACGTTATTGGTTGCGAATCAAGAGTGATAGTCCCTGATCCTATACGGGCTATATTTTATGCCGATGGCACTACTACCTGGTTGGCAGGAGCAACAAGAAAGAGTTTAAAAACATCTAAATACCGTTTTCAATAGAATATTAGGAAATACCAAACGATTTCAAGGTTAATGTTGGCAAATTAATGATGGCAGTCTCTGTTTCAACATTTTTTGAAACATTCTATTTCAACTCTGTTTCGGTATTTTGTGTTGATGCCACTAGACTAGAGAGGGGGTAGACTGTTAGACAAGAAGATTGGAATTTGACTTGGTGGTTAATTTTAAGATGTAAATGTGTTAAGATGGGTTCTAAAAAATTCAAACTTCAAATGAATACTGAAATGAGCATACAAGTCTCAAAATACTTTCTAAATTATCATTTAATTGGAATTAGTTTTAGTTCTTCTTATTAATTAAAATCTCCATTCTGTCCATTGGACTTTTATAATGAAGTTTAGTCAAACTGTGGCTTAATTTGTAATTTTTGAATTATTTCAAAAAGAGTTCTTCTAATAAAAAATAGCCATGCAAATATCACTTGGCATATTTCAACTATTACGCGAGCAAAGCCGCGGGGTTTGCTAGTGTGTTATATTTTCTCCCGAATGAAATGTGAAAAACGTACAAGTAAGTGAACCGCGCTTCAAAATTTTTCATAAGAATAATATATATCGGTTTTTCTAAATTGTGATATGCACTGGTGTTCATTGTATTGTTCCAAATCATCAGCGCTCATTTATACATGTACATTTATGTGATAGAATATTAGCAAAAATTTAGATATAATTAAACTCTGAGGTGCAATTTATGTATCGTTTCTAAAATTTTTGTTTGTTTATTTTTCTATTTTTCCAAGCATATATTCACATTTATTTTACATTTGATGTCAATGATTAAAAAAAAAAAAAAAAAAAAAAAAAAAAATGTGGTGGCTTATCTTGTATATTTCAAACGAATTTATTCACAAGATACCAAACTTCTAAAACATAAACCTTTTTTTAAATATTATAAATATATTGTGGCTAAATTATTCATACGTACAGGAGTTATTTTGAGAAAGACATGATATATGCAAAGAGTATGTTAAAGCACTACAGTAATAAAAATGTATTGTTAATTTTAGTCATATAATAAATTAGTATAAAATGAAACTTTTAAAATAAATCAGACTGACCATAATTTGCTGTATTTCGATAAATTTGATTACGATTATTTCGAAAGTTTAAAACTGTTAATTAGTCCTTATCACGCAGCAGTGATTTGAAGAATTGTATTAAACTACAAACTGATTAAGAAAATTACAATTTCTGATGAAATCGTCTTTAATATCTGTCAGCCTGGTGTATTTTTCAAATGATAATGAATATATAATGCTAAACATTATTTTAAAAGAGGGAAATGTTTTTAAAAGAATAAATATACGCAATCTCTATAAAAAGTATGTATAAGTCTTGCTTTAATCGCTTAAAAATAACAACAACCAAAGATATGTAAAGACGTTTAACTCTAATAATATAGAAAAACTAAACAGGTGTAAATGACATGTAATTTACAAAATTTAATTAAAAAACCCAAAAGAAAAATATTAATATCCCAGGTTTTCCTTACATTAATTTTTTTTTTTTTTTGGAGAAAAAATTTAAGATTAAAAAAAAGTTATTTTTTAAAGGATTTTAAAATGTGAGACTTTAAATGTACATTTTATTCATTTTATAATTTCTTTAGATATTTTAATGTTCAATAAAACTAATAAAATTAATAGATTTTTTAACAAGTACTTTCTAGAAATATAAAGTTGTGTTTGTTTGATTTTGCAATCACTTTAATTAAATGCTAAATGGTTTTAAATTAATAAATTCCGCTAATAATTGTTTTGTCTTTAATAGTGATTTAAAAGTAAGCATTTTATAGTTTTTAGAAAAGTAATTTAAAGTTTCATTTAATCTATGTACAAAAAAAATGTATTTTTACTCCAATGTGACACGAAACTTTTTCTAAGATAAGTAAACATTTGTTACATCGTTATTTATACTGTTTATCTGTTAATTGCTGGCTCTAGGACTTGACAAAAAAAATTAATGATTGAAAATTTCAAAAAAAATTAGAAACATGAGTTCTCAAAAGTGTAAAATTACACTTTATTGGGAATTTTACAATAAAAATATGAACTATATACAGGGTATTCCAGGATTATTGAGACAGACTTTAAGGGAAATAGGGGATATCACAAGGATTCAGATTTGCATAGCCACCCATGGTCGGAAACGCCATGAGAATATAGTATGGCAGGTACAAGAAACGAAGAGACGCATGTCTGAGATCATTTGAAATAATTTATTGGTCAAAGATATTACATGTGCTGTGGTAGATAATAAGTGAAAATGCCACAAAAAATATTCGATCTTTCCGCCATTGCTAGCATTGAACCGCTGGACCATGGATTGGTGGACTCATTCAGTTACACCTGTATTTTCTTGAATATCTGCAGCAACACAGACGAGTTCTGCATCCAGATCCATATCGGAATCCACAGACGTTGCGTACACAGGACCTTTCCCCACCCCAAGTAGTTTTCCCTTTGTAGTTTAATATAATTCTTCAAATCACTGCTGCGTGATAAGGTCTAATTAACAGTTTTAAACTTTCGAAATAATCGTAATCAAATTTATCGAAATACAGCAAGTTATTGTCAGTCTGATTTATTTTAAAAGTTTCATTATAATACTAATTATTATGACTAAAATATGACTAAAATTAAAGAAGAGAAAGAAATAAATTTATGTTGTTTACATCAGGAGAGCATGATGGTTAACAGCGTGGGTCTTGTGAAAACCACCACCTAACGACGAATAAAGTCATTTCCGACCATGGGTTGCTGTGCAAATCTGAATCCTTGTGGTGTACCCTATCTTCCCCTAAATTTTGTCCCAATAATCCTGGGACACCCTGTATAAGTATAAATATATAGTATCATGTCGTTAATTATATTTTAGTTTTTAAACGAAGTAAATTTGTATTTTAAATAATAAATGAAAATATTTGTTTTCAAATACACGTAAATCAAATATCATTGAAATATTTTTTTATAATTATGCTACAAAACGAAAGAAAATTACGAATGTTACAAAATATTTCAGCGTTATTAAAACAAGTCAGAAACTGTACGTTAAACGTGGCAAATAAGGTGCTTTCGTACTATAGCGAATTCTATAAATATTCAGAACTTTGTGCAAGAGCTATTGCACTCTTATCCAAAAATGCATGAATACAAATTTTATTACAATTATATGTATTAAATTCAGTAATAGGAAATAATATGACTCGAACTGAAATAGGGCGCAATCACCATGGCATGTAATCACCACCGATCACAATAGGATAGAACCAACAATGATTATATCATTACCTATCATTGGATAGCATTGAATAAATTGCTTATAATAGGATTTAATAGAATAATCACAATGGCAACTTAGAATCATTGCCTGTCATTAGATACCATTGAATTAATTAAGTATGGTAGGATTTAGTAGAATGAAGACTTTTATTAATGCCTTTTTAAGTTTTGATTCGATTTTTATAAAATTTGAAATGATTCGACACAATTTTGTCATGATTATATATATTAACTCTTAAATTATTAGGTTGGGTAGTTATTGCGCTATTACATGCGGACAGACGTACGGACGGCTCAGACGACGACTATAGCTGCTACGTATTTCTATAATTACGAACGCACCTAAAAACGAAATCTGATAAAGGAAATGGAAACTTTCTAAATTTGAAGAAATCACAAGCTACTTAGAGTTTACGAAACTCTAGATGAGAAAAGGATTAGATGGCAAATTTAGGAATTTAAAAATGTGATTGGTAGACCATAAACGGATAGTAGGGTAGGCCGGGGCTAGTTGGCCATAGGGGCACGTTGGAACTGTCGCGATATTTTTTAAACTTTGCGTTTAGATGACATTGTCAGTCCAGCCAAGTACGCGTTGCTTTGCTTTCCTCCTCCAAAATAAGCACCATTGAAGTCGGAGCGCCCGTTTAAAAATTATTGAGAATTTTCTAATTTTTGCAAAGGTGAGTAAATTTCCTCTCTTATAAATAATCGTTTTTTATTTGTTTGTAGATTACATTTTAGGTTTTGATATATAACAATTCAGAAAAATAATTGTTCGTTGTTATTGTGGGGCATGTTTTTTTATTGAAATACTTTCAGAATAATTCCTTATAGTCATGAAAAACAAAAATGTCAATACGGGTTTAGTTGGCCCGGCGGGCCAACATGCCCCGTAGGAATTTGGCTCTGGGGTATTGGAATTTCGATATATGTAATGAATTATTTTAATAAACATTTATTATTTTTTAATTGATTTATTATTAATTAATAGTAAGGAATTATTTTATTAATGGAATTCCTGGATACTTGTCAATCTTTTTAAAAAAATGAAGTTATAACGTTGTTTACCTCCTCCCCAAATTAAATCAGCTGCTGCTGTTGTACAAAAACATTTATAACTTTCATAATTATAGAAAAATCTCTGTTGGCTTGGGTTACAGGCGCAGGTAGATTTCGAAGTTAAGTACCAATTTCACGAAGAATTTAACGGATTAAGGGAAATGTCATATTTTTCTTATACAATCTCCCCCCCCCACACACACACACACAAACACACACTTCTTTTATAGTTTTTAAGTTCTTTTTGCTGTAAGAGTTGCTCTTATCAAAAGGTTGTCAATACAAAAATTGTAGATAATATTAAGATATTTATGATAAATTTAAGTGAATTTGATATCTTGTGAATTGACGAAGTTAGGAATTTTTTTTTTCGTCTGAAAACCTATTTTTTTTTGCACTTCTTGAAGCCATTTTTAATTATATCAAAAATCTGTCGCGCATAATTTTTTAGCCCTTTTCCTAGAAGTTTTGAAAACTTCAAACTGATTGGATATGTTATCGTGTCCATAGAAAAGTAATATATATATAAAGTTTCGAACTGGGGTAATTTTGGTATCTAGGGGTCTTGATCGGTGTAGATCTGCAAAAGTTTTTCAAAAATTCCAACATATGGGAGATTGCAATAGGTAGTATTTCTTACGAAATCTACCTAAAAGTTCGGCCTCCTAGTGTTACATACTACCGCTAAAAGTAACAAATCTAACATTACATACTACCGCTAAAAGTAACAAATCTAACAATCAAAATATATCCGACTCTGATATTTCTCAATTATTAATAAAATCCCCCTATTCCCCCGTCCAGAGAACAGTTTGCCACAAATAATCCTTTAATAACATCACATTTTATGAAGGGAAAACCTCTTACCTGGGTAGTTACTCGTTGAAACTAAATCATCCTTTCTCTCTTCATAATCCATAAAAAGAGCAGTTTCACGGAAAAAAAATTAATTATCAAAAGCTATATTTTCCTTTGAGAGACATGTTGTCCCTTCCACAGACAGAATAGAACTACACTTCCCTATCCGTTGATAAAGATCAGTAGTTCAAACAAAAAATATAAAAAAATGATATCATCCAACATAATTATATAAAGCACATTGCTATATACTAACTTATTAGATTATCTAAATCTCATTATACCAATAATAAATCATGAATGTAATCAATAATATATATATTTCATGATAAACAAACTGTGTTTTTTAATACTTAATTAGGAATTAAAATTTTATATAAACGAAAATTATCATTATTTCACAAAAGCTGGCACTAACCAAAGCATCATCAAGAAATATTACATTTTACTGACAGATATTTGAAGGGAATGATGCGCTAGAGGAACATGCGTTAGAGAAACATAATAAGAGAAAGAAAAGAATTATTGAACTTAACAGATGTACAGAGGCCTTGATACAATTTATTTATCATCTGGTGTTTATAATAAATCACCTAATTAACCCTAGAATGCTCCTCGGGTCTTTTTAGACCCATACACATGTTTAAGCTTGTGTTACTCAAAAACTACTCGTAAGAATTTTCTGAAATACAATGACTTTTCCTGATTTATTTTTAACTAACACATACTAAAATTTTAAATTAATGCGACTTTTAGATTTAACACAACAAAAAAACACCTTAATCTGTCCCTCGGGTCTTTTTTGTCCAAGCATACAAATACATTCACATAGATTTTTGAAAACGCCGATATTGTTTTATTTCTGCTGTACAGCTGCAAAAAAGGTAAGGGGGAAAACAGGGGTAGGGTTGTCGGAGAGGGAATGAAGTTATGGGACATCTGGAACTGGACAAATCATAGCGGAAATTCATTTTGTTTGTTGTTTTTCTCTCAGCTAGAAGTAATAAGTTCACCTTTTAGAATCAGTTCGATTATTTATTTGAGAAGAACGTTAGTGCATTTTTGTTCGTTATATGAAAGTTTTATTTCGCTTCCATGGAAGGCTATACAGATGATGAAAATTTGTCTCATGTGGGGGAAGCAGTTTTGGAAGGAGAGGATCATATATCTATTGATAATTATTCTTCATCAGATGAAGAAATAGATACTATACATAAAGTACATGAGATAATGAAGTCCAGAGATGAAAAAATAATGTGGCATGCAAAGCCATATCCATGTGCTGGTCGATTAGAAAGCAGTAATATTTTGAAAATAACCCCTGTTCGAACTCGATTTTCAACAGCACGAATAGAAGACGAATATAGCACTTTTGAACTGCTTTTTCCCCATAATTTGAAAACCATGGTCATAAATTATACGAATTTAGAGGGAAAGCGTGTATATGGGGAAAATTGGACTGATCTAAATATCGTAGATTTGGATGCATACATCGGCCATTTAGTGGTCGCAGGTGTGTACAAATTAAGCAACGAATCAACAACAAGCCTATGGGATTAATTCAAGGGAAGACATTTGTTTAGAGCTGCAAAGTCTCTAAAGAAATTTAAAATAATATCAAGAGTAATACGATTTGATGACCGGGAAACTCGACAACGAAGAAGATCAAATGACAAATTTGACGCAATTCGAGAATTACGGGATAAATGGGTAGAAATTGTGCCCAATCATTTCAATCCAGAAGTATATGTAACGGTGGACGAACAACTTATTGCTTTTAGAAGTAAGTGCCCTTTTAGGCAGTACATGCCTAGCAAACTTTCTAAATATGGTATAAAAGTCTGGATTTTGTGCGATAATGACACTTGCTATGTATGGAATATCCAGCCATATTTAGGAAAATAACCGGGAAATGCACCCGAAAGAAACCAAGGATTGAGAGTAGTTTTGGACTTATCATATGGTTTACGAGGGCATAATATAACTTGTGAGAATTCCTTTACATCTTATGATTTGGGTCAAATGTTGCTGAAAAGAAATATAAGAATGATTGGTACAACAAGAAAAAATAAATCATCTATTCCTGTAGAAATTTTAGAAACAAAAGGAAAATAAAGAGACAGTTCAACATTCGCGTTTACTAAAGACACAACGCTTGTGTCTTACATTCCAAAAAAAAAAAAATAACAATAAATGTGTTGTTCTTCAAAGCACATTGCATAAGAATGAAAAAAAAATTGAACGAAGTATTCAAAGAAAAACAGTGATCATCATTGATTATAATAAAACTAAGGGAGCAGTTGATACGCTGGACAAAATGGTAGCTACTTACGCTACAAAAAGGAAGACAAAACGTTGGCCATTTGTTGTATTTTGTAATATTTTAGACACATCTGCATATAATGCTTTTGTACTTTATTGCAAAATAAATAAATCATGGAAGAAAGACTGTCCTTATAGACGAAGAATTTTTTTGGAAAACTTGGGTGAAAAACTTGTAAAAAAGAATATGGAGACCAGAGAAAATCTTCCAAGAGGGCAAGGAGCAAAACAGGTGGTTCAAAGTACGAAGCGAATCCGCAAAGAAATTGCTAGTATTTCAGCTGAATTGGAAATTGCTAAGAAGCGAGGAAGGTGTCACCTATGCGAAAACACGGACAATAAATGTACATTTAAGTGTGTAGCATGCCACTGCTTTACATGCAAAAGCATTTTAATACAGTTTGCCATAACTGTTATACGGGATAATTACATTTAAATATTTAAAAGATTCATTTGTGTTTTTTGGATGTACCTGTAAACAAGATTTTGTAAGTACTTTTTACTTTTATTTCATCTTTGTACTGTCATAATTTATTTTTTGTTTTAGTATTCGTCAACTGTTATTAAAAGAATAAATTTATTACTTGTAGATTGCCGAATTTAACCGCGAAACATGCATGGGTCTTTTTAGACCCGAGGGACTAATTCGTAGGTACGGACGGAGGAGCGTTCTAGAATTAAGGATGAATGTTTTTTTAAGTTAACGTACTCTAAGATTTAAGGTGTTTTAACACCTAGCATGCCCTTATTAAAATTTATTACTGTTACGTAATGTATTAAAGACATTTTTTATGAGAAAATAAATTTAAATTTTAAATCAATTTTTCGTCGAAGTTAATAATTTGAATAAGCCACAGTCTTAATATTTAAAATTTTTATTTTAATTTTGGAGGCTATATTGTGTTTTCATTCGCAAGAAATAAAAATTAAGATTTGGTAAAATTTTTATCATTAAAAACTTCTACACTATCAGAACATTAAAATGTGTCGTCAAAAGTGGCGGGCCAACTTACCGCGCAATCGGGGCAGGTTGGCCCAAGCGACTTGGTGTCAGTTTGAGCTTCTTAACTAATACTTATTGTTAATATTTTCAAGTTTTATTACTGTGACTTCTTCCGGAAAGTACACTGATAGTTGTAACATAAAAATAAATTTAAAATGTTGAATTATAATTTTTAAAAAATTATTAGAAAAAAAAGCTGGCCAACTAGCCCCGGTCTATTCTACTGTTAGTAAAAACAGGTTTTGCTTTATCATTTCTGAGACAGTTTTCGTGTTCACGTTCTCATATAGCTGTCAGCTTCCGTGGTTTTTTCTTTGTTTTTTTTTTTTTTTTTTTTTTTTTTTTTTTTTTTTTGAAGGGGTATTTTGTTTAATGATTTTACTGAGGTATATGCATTTCCATTTGGTTTTTCGCAGTATGAATACAAATTTTAATAGATTTCGTAAATTTAAATAATTGGTTTGTGCAATTGCTCATTTTCACTTTCTTCTATCTTCAATAGATGAAAGTATTGTAATCGAATTTCTTTTCGACTTCCGGTGTTCGACGGATTTACACGTTTTAGGGATCAGATATCCCCCAAAACAGGTTTATACATAATGTCTGTCTCTCTGTCCCTATGTCCGTATGTCGCCATTGTACCATCAAAAAGTGTATGAAGTTATAAATAGAATTGTATGCCGCCATTGTACCATCAAAAAGTGTATGAAGTTATGAATAGAATTAAAGCAAATTTTTTGTGTAAGCTTCTGGCTATAGCAAACAAGTCATCCCTGTATTTGGAAAAATTCCTCTGGAAGAGGGCGCTATAATTGCGATGTCTGTGTCATTTTCATTATTGTGCCATCGAAAAGTGTATGAAGTTATGCATGTTATGCATAGAATTGAAGGAAATATTTTGTGTAAGTGTCTGGGTATGGCAAACAAGTCCTCCCTGAATTTGAAAAAAATCTACCGGAAGAGGTCGCTGTAATAGCGATTTTTGTGTTATTTTCATTATTGTACCACTGAAAATTGTATAAAATTATGATAGAAATAAACCAAATTTTTTGTGTATGTTTTTTCCTATGGCCAGCTGTTCCTCCTTCAATCAGAAAACAGGAAAGGGGAGCTGTAATAACGATGTTTGTGCCATTTTCATTATTGTACCATCGAAAACTCTACAAAGTTATGCATAGACATGGACATTTTTTTGTGTATGATTTTGGCTATGACCAGCAGTTTCTCCTTGAATTTGAAAATATTCCACCGAAAGGGGTCGCTGCAATAGCGATGTTTGTACCATTTTCTTTATTGTACCATCGAAAACTGTATAAAATTATGCATACAATTGAACCACACTTTTTGTGCATGTTTTTGGCTATGGCCAGCAAGTCCTTCTTGAATTTGGAAACATTCCGCGGTAAAGGTTCTCTGTGATAGCGATTTTCTATAATTTTCTTGATTTTTCTTAGCTCTATTGTCCATCGGCGGCTCGTGCAGCGACGGAAACTCGCGTCCTACTAAGCCGGATATTCCCAAACAGCTGATGACAACAGTATAGGGACAAACTATTATTTTCGATAAATATCATGATATAGATTAATTCTTTTTTCGCCGGATTCATTGACTGAAGCAGAAATTTAAGCTGAAAATCAAAGTTGGTATAGTTTTGAACTAATAAATTGAAGTATTAACACGTGCAACAACTTTTTGAAATATTAAGATTTATGAGATAAAAGAAAGCTTTGGGATTGGCACATCCAACTAGTTTTGAAAGTTAAATGATTTTTCTGTGCAGTTGAATTTTTCATATAAGTAAGAATAATACTATGACTAATGACTAATATTGAATAAGAGATAGAAATATTAAATAAAAATTTTCTAAACGTAACTATTGTCTCCAACAACCATTAAAAAATCTATGTTATTCAAAAGTTTATAGATCACTATTTTATATTTGAAACATTCGTATTCTAACTTAAAAATTTATAGTTTAAATCTTCTACAGTATAAGGCAAATATACAGACTTTAGAGCCATAAACTTGTTACCCTTATGAGAAACTTTTTATATGTTAATTATAACTTTAAACGTCTTATACGTAAAAAAATAGCTATTTATATTAGTTTACACACACCGAAAATTGAAAAACAAAAAAACGAAATTTATAAAACCATCGTAAAGGACTCCGGAATATTATTTTCGCGCAAATTTCGAAGATATAAATTCTCATAAAAAGTGTTTGCTAAGAAATAAGAAGGTTAAATTATGCTTAAAAAAGATAAAATTTTGTGCATAATGTTTACCTAAAGACATTCAGAATTTCAGATTTTTTTCATTTGTTTAATAAGTGCAAATGAGCAAACATTAGTTTTAGAAAAATTACAGACAGGCATATTAATATTGTCTTTAAAGGAAAATATTAGCAAAAAAAAAAAAAATCAAATGAAATTTATTAATCCTTTCTAACACAACAACTCTGATTTGAAACAAATATCTACGAAGATGTTATAATGCTTTATTCGAAGCATGTAAAAATAATTTTAAAAATTTAGAAAAAAAAAATATATTGTCTAAAATGTAGATTTTGCATATCTGCAATAAACAGATACTTCTCATAAATACTGTCAATTTTTTAATGCAATAATGCAATGTATACGAACCTACCTTTGTAAAAAATCTTCTTTTTAACGTCTACAGTCTTCAATGAACGTCTACAATGTCACAAAATGTATGATGTTCATTTTAAAATTAATGATCTGAAACTGCTCAAATGATAAAAGAAACATTGGCGTGGAAAAATAACACAGAATTGCCGTTTGTTGGGAAATCTAGGACCAATATCTATTTTTAAAGTGGTTTTAACGTCCACTGCATAAGTAACATTGTCTTGTGAGTATGTTGCAGATATGCATCGTGATGATACAAAATATTAATAAATACTTTAAAAAAACTTTGAAATATTTTGTCAAAATATTTTTATTTAATAATATTAAACCATAACAATTAAGAAAGAGAAAGAAACTACAGGGAAAATACTTCACTGACAACTTTGTATTCGACGCAGCAAACCACGCATAGTGCATATGATTGGCATCGGTTGTGCGAAAAATTATTGCAATTGCTTTGTTTGCATAAAAAATCATTTCAACTATAATAATGTAAATATATAACAATTTAAAACCTTGTAATAATATATAACAGTAGACTCCCTTAAATCCGCACAGCTCGGGACCAGAGGCTGTGCGGATTTCTGGTCATTGATTTGTTTACATTTTGAAACATTAAATTGATTTGTAGTTAAGCAAGGGAAATTATCATGAATAGTACTTACAATAAATGCAAACATTAAAATAAGTAAAATATTAAAATAATTTATTAGTTTAAAAGTAAGTAATTATTAAAATAATTATGTTAAATAAAAATTTAGAAAAATATCATATTATTAGGGATGAAATCGATTCAATTCGATTCCAAACGTCCTGTGCTGCCATCTTGTGGTCAAGCGATCGTAAGATCGATACGTAACTTGCGTTCTCTGTAACTTTTTTCATTGTTATTTAGAGTCTTGAATGCTTTTCTTATGTATACTTTGTATGTTTAGAAATAAATTCGTCTATAATTAAAAAAAAAAAAAATTCCGCGAACAATAATTTAAAAATAGCGTTCCGGTTCGTGGATTTCTTCATTTCAAACCCTGGAATTTTTTATATAGATATGCTAATTTATATCAAATAAAAAGTAATGTAAATTTATTTAGAAATAAATCAGCTGCAATAGCCAAAAGAGAATGATTAAACAAAACATTTAGTAAAAAACACATTGCGGTAGTCGCCGATTTCGGCGCCATCTAGAATTTTATTCCTGCAACATAACTGTAAATTTCATTGTTTACGTCTGAGAAAAATACGCGGATTTTAGGGTCGCGGATTTAAGGGTGTCTACTGTATTTGTAATTGCTAAAAAGGCGTAAGAATAAAACTTTAAAAACAGTAAAATAGTTTTATTGGACTGTTGACATGTTTGAACTCTTCCTGAGTCATTTTCAAAACAAATAAATAATGATATTCTGAAATTGCACGGTCTATGATGCAATGAACGGAAACGCAATCATTCAGTTTTTCATGTAACGCACGTTACTTTTTGTTATTTTACTTGGAGGTTTATTTCTATTTTCTAAACCCTTGAGCACCACGAGTCACAGTTTTGGTAAATTGAATGATGCTATATCCGTTACATATGTTATTTTTACGTGTTAGAATATCCGTTGCTTCTCTTATAATGGATGGATAATATTGGTTGGGGGGAAAAATTATCTTACTTTCGTTGTTACTTTTCTTGATGTAATCTTGCCAAGGCAGTGGTTTATATATTATATTTAATATCAGCTACATGCTCCTTTTTTCTTCACTAGCAGGAAATTTAAATATAGAAAAAGGAGTATGTAGCGTTATCGGTTGTGGTACGTGTTTTAGGTAGATTTCGTATGAAATACTACCTATTGGCGTCGTTCCTATGTTGGAATTTCTGAAAACTTTTTGCAGATCTACACCGTTCATGACCACGAGAATCCAAAACCACCATCAGTAAAAAACTTTATCTATCTATCTATCAAGGCTCAAGGGGCGCAAAAAATAGGGTTTTTGGGAGAAAAAAATGCATAACTTCGTCAATTCTCAAGATATCAAATCCAATTAATTTTATTATACATCTCCTCAATATTATCTACAACTTTTGCATTTCTAAGTTTTTGATAGGACCAATTCGTATCGCAAAAAAAATAAAATAAAATAAAAACGAAAACAAAAAAAGGGGGGTGAAAAAGAAAAATTTCTATAACCCCGTCAATTCACACGATATAAAATCCCCATTAATTTATTATGTATCTTCTTAATATTGTCTTCAACATTTATACAGACAAGACTTTGATAGGACCAATTCTTACAGAAAAAACAAATTAAAAATACATAGCGGTTGAAGAAAAAAAGCATCTCATGAAGAATGTATTTAAATCGAAACTCCTTATTTTCTTACTCATTTTTAAATTAATTTTTGCTCTCAAACGCGTCCAATTGATAGATGCTCTTCTTCAGAAACTATATAATGTACCGTAATGATCGATTTTTTGATAGAGGCAGAATATATTTCAAAAAATTATGTCAAAGTGGGCATTTTGAACAGAATTTCCCGAAGCGATTGTGTTAGAAACGAAAAATATTGCCCTACTGAGAAAATAATTTTTATTAATCAAGTTTCAATTAATTGAAAGAAAAATAAAAACACATGTCGCTTATAAATCTTTTCAAAAACCACGTCAGCAAGTTTCGTATTTTTTCTATTAAAAATTAATCTGAAAATGTGCCAGAAAATTTCGAGTTTTTGAGCATGGAAAAGTATTTTTTTTTAATACAGCCTTAACATGATTCTGATAAAACCAGCTATTATATAAAAATGAAATAAAAACTCGTCAAAAGCGGCCAGATAAAACTGTTAAAGTGGATTTATATCTAATCATGATTTAGTTTTTGTTGGTGATATTAATATACTTAACTTCGAAATCTACCTCCGCCTGTAGGCCGGGCCGCGCCGAAAGGGCGGCAGGGATTTTTTTAATTTAAATATTTTTTGTACAATACTTGTCGTGTATAAATTCTATAGGTCATACACAGGAATTCACAAAAGATCTCAAGTACATTGACGTAAATTTCTAAACGTTAATTTTTAACTGTGCTATGCGTTTAACTGTACTAATATTTAGTATACGATGTAGCATACATTCAGATATATAGATCATATACAGGATGAAGAAAAAAATTCAGATTTATTCCCGATAATTAATGATAATTGTAAAAATTGTGTTTAAAATTAATGCATTATGGGTTTTCCAAAAAATACTTTCATTTGTAAAAGTGTTAATTTAGTTACAATATTGCTTTATAAATTATTAACCGTTATATTACAGTGTAAATACTAGTAATGTGTGATTCATTGTATTGTTAGTGTATGTTAAAGTAAGCAGTGTATTTGTGTTTTCAGCCCGGGAATGCACTTATACTCAACAGTGAAAGTTGCGTTCCCGGTAGGGTCAACCCTTGTTTATTTAGACATCATGGTTCACTTTAACCATCCAGCCGAGGTAACGATCATATCGCGTTTCATATATTCTACAAAATCCCGCGGAGCACGCTGTTTTCGCGTTCCAGTGTTGCCAATGGGCTACATTTTTTATATTCAGATTGCTTGATTCCCACCACTTTTATAAAAGTGTATAATTCGGATTATCCTCGCATTTTGTAATCAATAATTAATCAAAGTGACCATTTCTTGTTAAAAAAAGTGGTGGGAATCAAACAATCTGAATTTTTAAAAAGCAACCCACCTGCAACACTTAGAAATATGCCGGGGTTTTAGCTAATAAAATGAAAAAGTCGCCCACGGCTGAAGGGTAAATAAGCCACCAAATTTTATTTCAATATTCCAAATATCTCTGAAAGACATTGGAAATATTCAATTAGGCTTTAAAATATTGAATTCGTATGATAACTTTACCAATCAGTTTGATTGTGTTAAAATAATAATTTGTCTTGGAAAGAGTTTTATAATCTATACTCGGCACATAATTTTGCGTTCTTGTTAATCGTTTCAGTGTGTCTTGTAACTATTAAAAAGGAATTTAATATTCAGCATTCTAAACTGTAAACCGGTATAATCCATAAACTACTTGAACGACTGACTTTCCGTTAAAAATCCAAATCCATATAAGTTGTCAAAATTAAATGTCAGCATTAAAAATTTTAAAGTTTTGTACATTTTATAGATGTACACGACTGTGTAAGTAAAACTTATGTATAGCATCAATTTATAAATGTAATTGCTAATCATATGGAATCACTCAGATTTTTATATCATAATTTGTGACAGAGTTTTTATAGGTGCATCCTTTTTTTACGACTGTTCTATACAGTTTACTGCTTGAAACATGTAATATAGCGAGTAAATTGTGACGTGGAAGACAATTGCAATTGTTTTCTCTTTTTTTTGTGATAAATACTTATTCTGTTGACTAATTTATATAGGAAAAGGGATTAAAACTTCAAAACAAAGTATGTTTCATTAAAAATTATAAACGGAATACAACTAAAATTTTTATTAGCAAAATTTCATATACTCTCATACAAAGGTACAGAAAAAAGTAAAATTACGTTTG
This sequence comes from Maratus speciosus, assembly GCA_963932465.1. NCBI lineage: Eukaryota > Metazoa > Arthropoda > Arachnida > Araneae > Salticidae > Maratus > Maratus speciosus. The sequence continues at coordinate 525,876 of CAWVRF010000006.1, read as the reverse complement.
GTTCAAGATAAAATTAAGTATTATTTATTTTTACTTTAGTCAACCACAACTTTTTACGACAGTTTCAAAATTTTAAGACGTAGTAAATTCCTGACTAATGAAAAATAAATGTGCGCAAAAAGGTCGGTATCAATTATAACTTCTGTACATTTTTTTTAAATAAAAGGACCTTTATATATTCTTATTCATGTTTTCATTCGACTAAAACTAATAGGATTCTATAAGTTTTTTCTCATTTATAACAAATCGGAGATATCACCCAGAAATAATGTACTTCATTCATGTTACGTAAAAAACAGATAAATCATTATTATTTTTTTATATATAAACTGTCTATTTGCTTCGGTTTCTCGAATTCTTTTTCAAGACAAATGAAAATTTTCTGCAGTTGCACGATGCATAATATACTTCATTCATGTTCAATAAAAACAAGAAATATTTAAAAAATAATTTTATATATAAACTGTCTACATTTTTCGGCTTCACCGAATCCTTTTTCAAGACAAATGACAGTTTTCTACAGTTGCACAGTATATAATGCAACTATCTGAAGCGTCATTGTTCACGTTATCACCATTCCTCTCTTTATATTACACAAAATAAAATAAAATAAAATAAAATAAAATAAAATAACAAAAATTTAAGTAAAAATAAAAACAAAAACAAAAATAAAACTAAATAAATAATAAACAAATTAAATAAAAATAAGTAAAAACAAAAACAAAGTTGAAAAAATAAAATACAACAGAACGAAATTAAATTAAATTAAATCATAAAAATTAAAATTTAAATAAAACTATATAAAAAAAAAAATAAAAAAAAAAAATAATAAAATAAAACGAAACAAAAAAATTGGCCTCGGAGTTTTAAATCATTGTATTATAAATTGTGCAACTGTAGAAAATTCTCATTTTCTTTTAAATGATGAATCCGAATGATGAATCCGAAACACGCAGACAGTTTCGTATAAAAACATTATTGCTGTTTCTATGGTTTTTACTAAACACCTCTTAGCAATTAATCAATTATGTAATTTTCTAACTAACAAAACAAACAAAAAGTAAATAAAACGAAAAAAAAAATATATATACATATATATAAATAGCTTAATATTTCGAATGATTTTTTAGGAGAAACGTACGTCACTTTTGCATTTGTTATACACCCGTTAACAAACACCGTTCTATACTTTTATCTGATTTCATAGTTCCGATAATATTACAAAAATCAGAGTGCATTGTTGGAATATCTTTAGAACTTAATCAAGAAGTATTGCTAATAACAATATTAGAAAGACCCCCACGAAGGGCACTCACCTCCCTTAGGACCTATATCCCTTGTGTTGATAATTGGCCGTCATAAACACAACCAACCAACTAATAAAAATAATTACACATTCTTAAAAAAGAATCATTTGAAAACTCCTAAGCTGTAAAATAGTGTGATTAAAGATTTATAATATTCCTAAGCCACTGTGCACTACTTCTCAAAAAGTTCAGTACAATTATATTACTGAGAATGATTAATAAGTCAAAAATAATTATTATATATTAAAAATTTAAAGAACATTTTATAGGGGTTAATTGTTATACTTGAGTGATATGAATGGTTTCATATCACTCCTTCCCTCCATCCCTTTCATGAAAGATTTATAATTTTGTTTGGGAAACATTATATTTGAGTTTATTTTTGTTAATTATCTACTAAAAAAATAATGAAAAATTCATTTGGACATAATTTCATAATGTTACTCCTGAGTTATATATCAAAAATTGTTTAAAAAATAATAATTTTAAATTATATACTTACTTTAAAGTGCTTGTACTGCACAGCTATTCAACGATGTAATAATTATATAATGCTTTGAACAATTTTCAGAATTAATAATTACTACCTTATAAAGATAGAGAAAAAACGTCAGTCTAACACATTGCAATCACTATAAACAAATTATTGTATCACCTCTCCGTAATAACAAATAAGAACAAAAACGGACTTCACGACCTTAAATGCATGCTATCACATTTAAGTAACTCATAATAGTTCGCCAAAAGACCAATAAAAAGCGCCAAAATGCCAAAAAAAAAAAAAAAAGATCATGGAACTCCTGAGTTATACTATGCAATTAAGGGTTAAATTTCATATACCACATGCTTTTTAATATGATAATTTCAAATCATAAAATATTTATAATATTAATTTTTCCTTTAGAGGTAAGCGTTTTAATTTTCTACACAAGTGATAGTAATGATTCTATTAGTTTTAATGTTTTCTCATTATTTATTAATAGTTGCTTCTTTTTATTTATTTTTTTATTATATTGATATTGTTTTTTTTTTTTCATTGCCGAGGATTTTTGCTGCAGTATGTTCACCGGACTAGTATTAATAATAATACTTATTGGGCGGAAGAGAATAAAATATATACATGACTACCGCCGTTTCTTGTTACACAAAAAACACAGGATAAAATATCAATCACATTAATGTCTTGAAGTCAAGCATCTGGATTTTATGCTTAGCGATGTAGATTATTATATAGTATTGAATATAATAATCGGTGTATTGGATATTCAGATATATATCGATAAATATATTAATTTAATTATGTTTCAAGAATAAAATTGATTAACGTTATGCACATTATAATCACAAACTGATATAAAAATACCATCAATAGTGTAATATTGTGAGGATAGGGAAAAGTGATAAAAACCCTTAGTAATAATAAAAGAGAAAAGTGCCCAATTAAACTGATGATTGTATAATTTACTCCTATTTGTCTATTATTCATAAAAAAGAACTATCTTTTTGAAAAAACGTAAAGAATCAGAGAAGCGCCTTCTTGAAAAAATCGGTACCAAATTTGAAGCAAATAGGATAATTCTGCATGATAAGCCCATTTATCTAATTTAAGGTGTATTAGGCAGCCTCGATCACCCCTTCATACTTAAGCAGTGAACCTCCAAACCTACTCAAGGAAGCTCCTTATCAGAATAAACTGGTATACCAAATTTCAAGCAAATCGGATAATTCTGTATGAAATACCCATTTATCTAAATTGACGGGAAATTAGCCCCTATTCCCGCTTTTATACTTAACGAATGAGCCCCCAAAACTAATCAGGGAAGGGACTTATCAGAATGAAGAATGTAAACTAGAAACTAGAAATTTGTAGAAAAAAATGCATTTTCTTTAAGGCGTTTTGTTTATAAGTTTCGAAGCGGAAAGGCGTTGAATATGGTCATTGAAAATATGTGCTGTAAATAAAGTAGGGATGATTAAAATTTTCGAAAAAATAAAAATATATATTTTTTTCCCTAAAAAAATTCTATGCCATTCGAACGCCGTTTTACACATTTCACATGCAAATAAATCTGTTATATAATTCTTTCACATACCTCTTTACCAATATTTAAATGCATTTTTTTAAGGTTTTTTTTTACTGGTGGGCAATGCACAAAATTTAAAACTATAAGTTTGTAATCAGGAATGCCCAGAGACGTGTATTTTTCTGACGAATCATTAAGTTGGTCTTAACGATTCGTCTTAATGATTCGTAATGATAAGAGATGTGTGAATGTGGTGAATCATTAAGTTGTATTTATTGCTCCATTTTTCTTCAAAAAAATCTTTTGCACTGTTTATCTAAAATGTATTAAATGACCATTGGACATATGCAATAAATGAAAGGGAGATTACAGTATAAAATTTTCTAAAAAAAAAAAAAAAAAAAAAAAAAAAAAAAAAAAAAAAACCTTGAAAAAAATTACATTATTTTCCGTTTTCAATGACGTTTTACACAGCACTCAATTAAATAAATCAGTGCTTTAGTTCTGACAAATACCTGTTTAAAAGTATATAAATGCGTTTTTCTCAGTGTTTATTTTTTAATTAGTATTATTTATTCATGTTGTAACTGAAGGGGAATGTATAAAATTTAATAGTATAAACTTTTAATTTGGAATGTTATGAGACATGCGTTTATCTGACAAATCATTAAGTTGTTTTTAATGATTTTTAATGATGAGATATATGGGAATCTGATGAATCATTATGTCGATCTTTATTGCGATATTTTTTCTTTCACAAAATAAAGCTATTAAAAAATATTTTGCACTGTTTTCGTATTAAATTATCATTGAGCATATGCAATAAATGAAAGTGTGATGTCAATGTAAAATCTTCGAAAAAAAAATATGCTTACAAAATTTACATTATTTTCAGTTTTCAACGAAGTTTTAACCATCAATCAATTAAATAAATCAAATAAATATTAAATTAAATTAATTCTTTCTTCCAATACCTGTTTTAAAATTGTAGAAAATCCGAAGTAGTTAGCCGTGAGTTCTAACTGCCATTGGCAAAGTGACCCAGTTAAATTATTATTCGTAAATAACAGTTGAAAGAAATAAAATTTTCCGTACCTGAAATCATCCTCTTCTTCAGTAGCAGTCGATCCTTGTTTTTAATGCAGTGTTGTACGTATCCGTAATTGGCTGAAAATTACTTTATTTAACGATGAAAAAAAAGTGAATTCTTTACGCATTCATGGAGCCGAAGAGAAATCAAGGGATGGTTCCTTGGTATGCACTCTGCCTTATTTGCATTTTCTAGACTAAAATGATAAATATATAGAACAAATTAAATATAAATATAAAGCATAGATTATTCAAGTTACGGCTCTTTTAAGCTGGTTTTAAGTATGTATTGGCTGCAGTCTCATACGACGCAAACAGTGCTTTCGTAGACAAAAGAGATCGGATTTTATCAGCTAAAAGTCTAGTTTTATCAATGTTCAACCAACAACTGAACGCCCTTGGGGCAGTTAGAACTCACGGGTATCTACTTCTGTTTTCCTGCAAAAATACATGTTTGTTTAAGTTGTAACCAGTGGACAATGCACAAAATTTAATACTAATTTTTTAAAATCTGGAATGTCATGAGACATGTATTTATCTGACGAATCATTAGGTTGGTTTTAAGGATTCGTCTTAATGATTCTTAATAGCGAGAGATATGGGAATCTGATGAACCATTAATTGGTCTTTATTGCTATATTTTTCTTTTCACAAAAAAAGCTTCAAAAAAATCTTTTGCATTGCTTTCCAAAAACGTATTAAATGATCATTGAAGATGTGGAATAAATGAAAGGAAGATGCCGGTATAAAGTTTTCAAAAAGAAAATATGCTTAACAAAATTTATATAACTTTCCATTTTCAACCACATTTTACTCAGAATGGAATAAATCAGTGCTTTAGTTCTGAAAATACCTGTTTAAAAATATATAAATGCATTTTTCTCAGATTGTTTATTTTTTATTAGTATTTTTTATTTTATTTTTCTTTATTATTATTATTATTTTTTTTTTGTAACTGGTGGGAAATGTACAAAATTTAGTACTATAAATTGTTAATCTGGAATGTTATGAGACATAATATTTGTCTGACGAATCATTAAGTTGGTCTTAATGATTCTTAATGATGAAAGATGTGGGAATCTGATGAGTCATTAAGTGGGTCTTTATTGCTATATTTTTCTTTTCTCAAAATAAGTTTTAAAGAATATTTTGCACTGTTTTCCTAAAACGTATTAAATTATCATTGAACATATGCAATAAATAAGGGGGAGATGCCAGTATAAAATCTTGGAAAAGAAAATATGCTTAAAAGAATTACATTATTCTCCGTTTCAGTGACGTTTTCTCAGCACTCTAATAAATCAGTGTTTTAGTTTTTACAAACACCTCTTTAATAAACAATTAAAAAAAAATCCGACTGCGTAAAAAGTGAGCTAATTAATTATTTCCCTTCAATGGAAACTATTTTTTATATTACTTCCCTATTTTTTTTTATTTACTTGTATTGATAACTTTTAAGTTGTGTTTAATTGTTAGTTCTTATCTATAAACACTGTTTTGTTGAGGCCTCCTTTATCTCAAGTAAAAATTAAAACGTACCGACATTAGCTTCGGCGAATAGAAGTATTAACCAATTATGAATAGTGGAAGATTTCTCTTTTGTCACATTCTGTTACACTGTTAAAAATTTTGCAGCATTCTGGCAAGTCATTCGACCGTTTTTTGAAAAAACGGTTTCATAACCATAGTTTAACTATATTCTGACCATAAAATGGCCAATAATATGGTCAGAATAGTGTTAAAATTACGGTTGTATAACCGTTTTCGGAAAAAAAAACGGTCAAATGACCTGCCAAAATGCTGCAAATTTTTAACAGTGTATATCTAATATAACTATTGAAAATTATACGTAAATACGTATGTACGAAGTTTTAAATATAAACTAACGACCACGACTATAGAAAATAAAGGCAAGAACGAACTTTTAAAGGCACAATAATAGTAAGACTACTTCAAAATAAACTAACTGAATAATTATTTTGCAGATATTTCACTTTTGTCTCTGCTCAAAAGTAAATTTCTAAGTTACTAGATGTAAACATATGTGTTTGGAAAAGTCTCTTTTAATTACATTAATGACAGCCTGAGTAAAGCTTCTTTTAATTTAGGATATTAAAAGTAAGTAATTTATCTTTGGGGAGAAGAAATTAGTACTTTGAAGTGAATAATTACTTACATGCCAGCTCTTTAATTGGCACTTTGCGCTTTCACGTCTGAATGCTAATTCTTGGATTATGAATAGATAAGCTTCTCATTACAGAGGAAAAAAAGAAGATTCATTGTTAGTGTAATCACTGTTGCAAACTTTTGAGATACAAGTTTCTAACAATTATTTTAGAGTTTTATGGAAAAATCGAAAGGGTTGTAAATTTGTCAAGCAATGAGGCTACAAATCTATTTATTCTCCGAAATATTTCGAAAATCTGTCTATAGAATTTGTGATGTTGAAGAAATCTTTTCTATAACATCTTTAATGTGTACCTGGGAGATATTTGTGTTTATTATATTTGGTATATGTAATTAATGTAAACTTTTTTATTAATGTAAACGTTTACAACCGTGTGCGTGTAAAACATGAAAAAACATGTGAAAAATTACAAAAAGATTGGCACATGTAAAATAATGTATATCTGCAGTTTACAATGAGATCTCTGTACGCATAACAATTTTTATATATTGATGAACATCAGTGTGAGAATAAAATGTAAGCAGTGTTAAACATTCATGAAACAGGTAGCAAAAATTAAACTAGAATAATGAGAAAATGTAACATAGAAATGTCTACATTTTTGGGACGTAAAATGTCATATAATGAAACGTGAAAAACATTAATATTCATTATGATTTGTATTTTATGAATAATAGTAAAAATTATGCAATTGATCGAAATTTATGACAAGACATGTAATGGCAAGAAAAATCTTACATAGAAACATTTAACATAGAAATATATATTTTTGGGTGGTGCGTGAAAATATCATATAAGGAAACGTTAAAAAATCAATGTTCATTAAGATTTTTATTTTTTAAATAATAGTAAAAAACTATTGTATTGTATTTAAAAAATGTTAGAAATATTTTCTTTTAAATTAAATGTATAAAAATTCGTTAAATGTAATAAAAAATGACCAACTGGGCTAGATGGTTAAGAATACTTATTTTAACTAAGGTTGTTTTTTTAAAGTTGACTTATTGAAAGAAAAGGATTAATACATACAAGGAATTTTTATTTAATGACAAAATTTAAGAAAGGGTTATGCACACATAGAAAGAAATTTCGTGTATGGGAAATCCATTTTCTCTCTCAAAACTACGTGGTATAGATTAAAATCCGAATAAAACTGCCCCTGATAACTTAATCATATAGACATATTTACATACAATTTTCATCAAACGTTAATTTATACGTGACAAAAATAATGATACCATGAAAACTGGTAGAAATAGGAACAGCATTTCGGTAATTTAGACATGTGTGAATTAACCTAGTTCAGCGCTCTTTCGATTGAAATAATAGAGGTATCTACCATTCCACATTATACCTTACATATCATACAAATAAAGGTCAGTCAGTCTGTTTCACGTTTCGATAAAATAGCTTCATTATTGTTAAACTTTACAATAGCAATCTGAATTCAGAATCGACAGATCTTCTGTTTTTGACTGAATAAATGGATTACGACAGCAGATATCTATGCAAAATTAGTTTGTTCTAGTTTATATTGCCACTTCTTAAAGATTCTGTTTCGGTGTTTATTAAAAAAAAATCCTGCAATATAATTAATTATAAAGATTTTTAATGACATTTTACAAGACAAAAATAATGTTTTAATCACATGGTCAAAGGTGGAAATATATTGTTTTCAACTTTTCTCACAATAAAAACATTGACTTAGACTGTAAAATTTAATATTTAAAACACACTAGATACTAATAAAAAAAGGTAAATGGTGAAGGTTGCAAGGAAAATGTTTCATTTCGGGTTTCTGACGTTTGGATTAACAGCTTGAATGAAGTATATTTGTAAAATAGATTTAATTTAATTTCAGACATAAATACTGATGTTTTGATCTGCGAGCAGATGATGCCGGTCGGTGCAAACGTGTTTTGAAGTTTGTGCTTTTTGGAAGAAATGTATTTCGTTAAAGCAATTGCCTTTGTGATGCATCCACAATGTGCTCCACATGAAGGTCGAACCCCTGAAGATGACTTTACAGACAAAATTTGAAACGGTGGGTATATTTTAAATATATATTTTAAGTTTTAATATTTATTTTATATATTTATAAGCTGATTATTATGTAGTGTGTATTAAATATTAACTTTCTTACATTTTAAACTTTTTCTGAAGAAAGTTTCACAAACAATTTCAATTTAATTTTAAATGCAAAGTAGTATTTTAAAATATACTTATAATAAGTATTCGTTATCAGGATAAAAGTTTACTCTCAAAATATTTAATTCCACTCAAATATGATTAAAAGAGACATACATACATAAGACACATTTGTAACAAGGTTTTTTCTTTATTTCCATGTGCTATACGAAAACTGTACATTATAATTCATTAGAACAACATGCCACCATTTCAATAGTAAAGAGATTATAGCAAAAGATGCAGATCGTTGAAAATTTCATTTATATCATATCATCAGCGTCGCCAACTTATATTGGCCCATGGGGCATAAGCCCACTTAATAATTTGATCTCTCCGTCCACCCAATATCAATTGATTTAACTCGCAATTTATTTATTTATTTAATCGTTGAAATGAAATGTTGTTTTATTGAGATTCTCAAAATAATTTTGTTTGAAAAATTGTAAGGACATCAATTAGACTTACAACAGCACTGAAAATCCCTTCAGCGGATGCACAGTTAAATTTCTTACAAAAACAAATTTCCTGCATATTTTGCCATCTGTTTTGATGTCTTGAGCTGATAAAGCGTTTAGGTAACTAAATTGTGTGCTTTTCTTGACATTTAGTTTTTTTACACTTTCAGTGGTTAGCAGTTCTAATGTTATTTAAAGTAAATATTAATGTTTTTATAAGGAAGAATTTATAAGAATATAACTTATATATTTTTTTATATAAATTTATAATTAAATTATAATAATTTAAAAATTTGCTTAGAAAAAACGTAATTTAATTTCAAATTATCATCTTTAGTCATCTTTAGGTCTTCCCTCTCTCTCTCTCTCTCCACATACATACACGCTAGAGGAAAAAAAAATATATGTATTATTTTACCCAAAACGATTTGATCCCACCTAATATATTTGAAAAGTTGTCGCTATTGTATGTCATTGGTGAATATGAAGACATATATCATAACTGCGAATCCGACATCTGAGAGCAATAACTTTTGTGTTCAGCATAACACAATGTGTCATTTAGACAATTTAACGAGCTAAAAAAATATTGTTGGTTCTTCATACTTTCTTCTTCATAAATCATGTTTAAAGATGCTAAGAGGTCTCTCGAACTGAAATATGATGTTTCTTTTTAGTATTGTATCTCATATTAAACTCATCAGATTCGCTACATTATTTTTTGTATTTGGCATTTTAGTTTTAATATACGAGTATTTTCTTTCTATCATAACTATATAGACACGGATTTCTTCAGACATTTTTCTTTAACATATTGCGATGCACAAAAATACATTATTTTTCAGTTAAACACAAAATGTATTAACGTTAAATACATTTACACCGTAAACTACGCTCGCCATGCAAACTGAACGGTTGTAAAAGGTTTTACCTTCTTAAAAATTGTCTGAAATAACAACAACAACAAGCATCACGCGTGTTCTTAAAATATATTAAATTAGTTGAATGTTAAACCTCAAATTCATAAGAAAAATAAAAATTTTACAAAATGGCGCCTGTTTGAAATTTGAGGTTAATTATTGACATTAATTTTTCATTTACATTTTATTAGGTTTTGAAAGTTTGCCCTGAATGAAAAAAGGTCTAAATCTCATTTTCAAAAAAGGTGAATGTACACAAGATTCATTAAAACTTGTTTCAAGGAAAATGTGTTTAACGTTTTTTCCAGATCTTTTATCAGCTTTGTAACTGGTTTGTTTAAGTGATTGACATGTCTTCAGCTTTGTAACTGGTTTGTTTAAGTGATTGACATGTTTAAATATTCAGGGAAACTAAAAACAGCTTCACGGCATATTCTAGAAATGATTAAGGTTAAAAAATGTACAAATGAAAATGTGACTTTTTGGAAGTTTCCTTAGGAGAACATCCACTTTAAGTAACAGAAAGGTCCCACGAAAACTTTGAATAATATTCATAAAGATACACCAACGTTCAAAGAATATAGAGTTGTTAGAGTATTACGATTGAAAGTAATCCTGACATAAAAGTTTGTTTAATTTAGAGGATCATTAAAAAAAATTAAACTACACATAAAAGTTTTGCTGTTATAGGGATAAATCCGATTGCGCACATAGCATGTGACAGGCTATTCAAAATTTTCTTCATTTTGAAGAACGTTTACATTATATAACTCAAGTTATTATAACATATTTTTCGTGAGTTGCAGGATTAAATAATTTACGAGATTACAAAAAGAAATCATTAACATTTTGAATTAGGCATTAGAAGCATTTACACAACGAATTATATTCGACTTTATTATAAATCTAAAATCATTATAAGTAAAATGTATTATAAATCTCTTGATCTTTCAAAAAATTCGATAAAAAATACACATATATACATTACAAGGTAAAGATTTCTGAAAGTTTTAAAATAAAATGAATGAAAATCTTAATAGTAGTTAAATATGGAATACTTTTAAAGAGAGAACTTTAACCCTTTATGTACTGAATTATGAATTAATGAAAATTTTATCTTCTAAAGCATTTTTCGTGAATTGTTTAAATTACATTAGAAGATTTACATAATCATTTAATAAATTTTTGAAGGATTTTAGAAGGATTCATTAAATTTGAGTTTATGGGGATTTTGTGCACTATTTATAACCCCACACAAATCTTTTATTTTAAAGATTTGTCTTTATTATTTTGTAGAATTAGGAAAATTTAGAAATATGATGTTCGTACAATAGAAATATAGAAATATTACTGAATTGAAAAATTCATCCCCCCCTCCCCCCCCCGCACAAAGCCAAGAAAGCTGAAAAGATGCAAAGGCAAAGTAAATCTATCTTTTAAAAATATTTTTGCTTTGTGTAACCCAGAATGCTTTTGAAACAAGATAAAGTAATGTATATATAACTCATTCTAAACTGTATTACTACTAATCGAAGTATTAAATGAATTTTTTAACAAGTTATTTTAATGGTACTTATAAATACCGTCAGTAGATAAAGAGTTAAAGTGATTTTTCTCAAAACATCTCGGAATTGCGCGGAAGGTAGTTAAAAAACATTTGAATATTTCTTTATAAAATTTTTACAATATATTGTCTATGGTGAGTTGTAATATGTGCATTACACGGTAAACATTTCAGAATTTTTTTTCAATAAAATTAAATAACACTCTTAATAATTGTTAAATATGGAATATTTTTAAAGAGAGAACTTTAAAGTCGTTTTCCTCAAAATTTCTCGGAATTGTGCACGAAGTATTTAAAAAACTTTTCAATATTTCTTCGTAAAATATTCATAATATATAGCCTATAATAACCTATAATATGTATATTACAGGTAAGCATTTCTGAAAGTTTTAAAATTAAATTAAATGACACTCTTAATAGTTGTTAAATATGGAATACTTTTAAGAGAGAACTTTAAAGTCGTTTTTCTCAAAATGTCTCGGAATTGTGCACGAAATATTTTAAAAACTTTTCTATATTTCTTCATAAAAGTTTCAGAATATATAGTGTATGATAAGCTATAGCAGGAATATTACAGGAAAAACATTTTAGAATGCTTTAAAATAGATTTAAATGGCTCTCTTAATAGTAGTTAGCAATGAATTATTTTAAAAGGGAGAACTTTAAAGGCATTTTTTTTTCAAAGTTGCGCGCAAAGTCCTTAAAAACATTTCAATATATATATATATTTTTAATTATGTTACAGGGTGACAATTATTTAACTATATGAAATTAAACCGTCATAACTTCTCAACGATTTGCACGACGAAGTTCAAACTTCGTGGTTGGACGCAGGGCATGATGGGAATTAGTATGCGCATGCGCACGCAACTTATTGTTGTCGGCCATTTTGGTGCATTTGGGGAAATTGGGGCACTGAGAATCAGCATTTCGCAATCGAGAAGCCTCTCCACGCTCAACGGGTGACAGTGTGGTGTGCAATGTCCAGTCACGGAATAACTGGTCCGATATTCGTTGACGGCACGGTGACTACTGAACGATACGTGAATGTTTTCGAAAATGGTTTCATACCCCTTCTCCAAAGTGACCCTGATTTCGACAAGATGTGGTTCATGCAAGACGGAGCTGCACCCCATCGGACAAAGAAAGTTTTTGATATCCTGGAGGAGCACTTTGGGGATCGCATTCTGGTTCTGGGCTACCCAAAGGCCACTGGAATGGGACTCGCTTGGCCGCCATATTCTCGGGATCTTAACGCATGTGACTCATTTTTGTGGGGCTACATTAAAGACAATGTGTACATAAATGACCCCAAAGACATTGCTGAGCTGAAAACTGCCATTCGGGAGGTCATCGAAAGCATCGATGTTCCAACACTTCAGCGGGTCATGCAGAATTTTGCTATTCGTCTGCACCACATCATAACCAATTATGGCAGCCATATCGAACATGTCATAACCTAAATCCGAATATCTATAATGACCTTTACATCTCGAATAAAGTTTCTGCACTCAGTAGTTTTTGAATAATTTACGTTTTATTTCATATAGTTAAATAATTGGCACCCTGTATATAGTCTATAAGCTCTACAAATTTTCATCTTTTAAAAAGTATATTTGTTTCTTTGTTTTAAGCTACTAACATTTTTAAATCTTTATATAAGCAAGATATAGTTTGTTTTTAAAACACAAAAATGCTATAAACAAACAGTTTATTTATATTTAGTGTAAGCTCCAATTTCCCATATATAATAAGAAACCAAAATTTTGTTTTATAAGAAAAAATCCATTTGTCACCATGCGGTCAATCTGCGATTCGCATTTTCTGCTTGACAAATAACTAAAAGTTTCAAAACTCCTATAAAAACTAACTTTCCTCATTATGATCCGAAAAATGTGAAATAAAAGTATATATATATATTTCTGGTTTTAAAAAAATCTGTTTTGCAATGCTTACTTTTAAAAATATAAAATGACAGATACGAGCATTTTTTTCACTTTTCGACTTTCTAAGATTCTCAAGTTCCCTTAAAAATACTTAGTATGTTTGACATTTGTTGAAATGGTTTTATACAGTTATTCAAAATTTAAAAAAAAAGTAATAAATAATTGAATTACCTTAACCACCCCACCAAAATAATCAATTTTCTTTGCTGAGTTATAAAATTGCACTAATGACTGAATTTTCATCATCTTAGAATTAAATGCAATAATATTATTTCCGAAGTATTAGCATAATTTGGGGAAATCTTACATTTTTGTTCATGTTGCCAGTACTTGATATTTGCATTAACATTTGGATGTTTTAAATTATTGGAATTTTTCCTTTTTTAAAAATATATCTCACAACGCTTCAATAAATAAAAATTCAATACATTCAAAATGAATATTTGAATCATTAAGTAATTCCTGGCTAACTTAACTACAACAGTATGTCAGTTATTCAAACTATTCTACTTCTCGCTCGACTCGATATATTTAATTCGTATGATAACTTTACCAATCTGTTTGATTGTGTTAAAATAATAGTTTATTCTACCTCTGTCAAGTATAGTAATATAAAGTTATGAAAAGAAATATTCCACGTTATATTTACTTATATATAACTTCAACTCATTAATGTATGTTCCTTGACGCAGATTAATATACGTCTCTGATCTTGTTTTGCAGGTTACCTTCAAAAACATCTTTATAAAATCTAAACTTTAGAACATATAATGGAACGTATCATGATGCAAATGTTCGTGCGTACTCAAGTATATGTAATTAAAATGAAATTTGCAAACATATCTAATTTTTTATATCTAATTATTATCAAATATCTAATTTTTGAGACAGCACTTTTCTCATGATACTTTAACAATTTAGTGTCAAATATTATTGTCAAAGTTAATAGTTGATCATGTGCTCTATCATATGCTGAAATGCAAGTGGTAAATAGGAATTGTCTGAATAATTTGCTGAAAACCTGCGCATATGAAAAAAATATATATTTTTTAAATGATGTTATTCCAATTGTAAAAATTAAGTATAACGAAATGATGTAAAATTCTTCCATAAATTAATATTATGAAATAATAGTAAGAATAGTGTTTCATAAGACGAATGAAATTAATTCTAAATCATCCTTCAAACTATAAAAATTGAGTATCTTTATCAATTTATATACCGAAATTTCTTTACACAGACTAATTGTATAAAATGAAATAATAACCAACTGATTTTATTGAAATTGACTGAATTTTACTTTAAACTAATATTAAAAAAATTAAAAGCTACAAATTACACGTTTTATTATCTTAAAAAATATATATATATTATATAATATAAATATATATTATATTTAAAAAATGTTCAGAATAATTAGTAAATTCTTTAATTCTGTTAATTTCGAAGAACAAATCTGATTCTTCGGTCTTTAATTATATTTTAGTTTAAAAGTACTCTAAACTCAAAGGGAGATTCTGTTGTAATGTGGTTAAATTATATTAATGTTTCTACATATTTGGGAAAACAGTTGCAATTTAAAAAAACAAACAAATGTAAATCATCATTAGATAAGACTAAATTTTAACAACAAATTTCATAAACGTACATGTAATCTAATTACCAAGAAGCTGTGTACAAGAAAGAAAATTATCTCTAGTCTCTCTTCTACCTGGTTGACAATGCTGCAAAGCAAAAGTATAGTTCTGAAACAAAAAGGTTTTAATTTTTTTAAATTAAATATAAAAACTTGGCAACCATTGATTGTAAAAAAAATATTAATGAACTACATTTTTAAAAATTTTTAACTGGCATTTTGGAAAAAAATAATTTTTTTTTGTTAAAATCAACACGTCTCACTCAGCAATAAGTACAAGTTAAAAGAAAACAATCCCCGCCGACTCGGACTTGTGGCAAAGTTAAATTTTGAAGTTAAGAATTAATTTCACCAAAAAAATTAATCCTAGTTTAACAATTTTATCTGGCTGCTTTTGAGGAGTTTTTAATTTGATATTAGCGTAAAGATTAGCAGATTCCTTGACATTGACAAATATACAACATATAAGACCTGCCTCGTTATTACTCAGTGATTCTTATAATTGTTATATCGTTAAGCTATAATATAGCTAATTATACTTTTCAATTTAACTTAACTGGGTTTTTTTGTATGAAAGGATGGAATTTTGTAATTGGCTTTTCACTCACTTCCTGATATGCTAGAATTATAAAAATTAGTAAACTTTCGCCAAGCTGTCTTTATCTATGGGGACATATTATTGGTTTCTAAATTTGGCAGTATTTCACCAACCATCGCTAAGTTTTTCAAGAACTTGTCGTTGGTGATTATGCCTAAGTATTTCTATGCTTATAAGAATTGGAATAATGAGTACAACAAAGAAATAAAATTCATGAAAACCACGTTGAATAGAAATGATCAAACGTTTATGATGGAATTTGGCGTTAGTCTAGATTGTGGAAATTCACTAGTTTGTCATATAATAAATTGACATAGGATTACAAAGTAAAGTTTTTTTTTTTACTTTGTATATATGCTATAGGACCAAATGTCAAGATTTTAGGTCAACGGGAGGTATCCTGTCTTACTCTGAAGCCTGTATTTTATGTCGTCCTTGAACTTTGAAATTTGGTATGAATGAAGGTCCTATAGAATATAAAGTAACAAATACGTAAATCGTGAATTTTTAAATATGTGGTAATTTAATAGTTAAACTTTCCAGTCTGGAAACATAAGTGTTATTCCCAATTATGGAAATCCACGAGTTTTCCACGCACTAAATCGTCATAAAATTATAAATTAATGATTTTCGGAGTTATTTATTTACATGTACTTATAAGATATTTCTTTGTCAATTTTCCAGAATCCAGTTTAACGGGGAAGTATCCTGGAAGATTTTTTTATGGAAATCTACAGGGTACTTTACCCTGAACTTACAATCTTAACTTACAAGTTGGTACAAAGCAAGTTTTTATATTACATGTAAAAGAACAAAATCAGATAATTATTATTGTATAATTTTATGTTAATATATTACGTGAATCTTTATGCCAGGATTTCCTAAACGTTGTTTTATTTCCGTAACTGTTCTATGCATAAAGTTAGAAGATCAAAAATGTTACATACCAGTGGAACCATGGACCTGTTATTTTATATTAATTACATCATGCCAGGATTTCCTGAGAAAAATGCGTTTCAGAGGTAGACGAACAAAAAGCGGACAAAACCTTTTTTTTTTTTTTTTTTTTTCAAAGGAAAACACCTGCAAAAAGAGAATTATAATCACAAATTTAATGGTTCATTAGATTAGTAAATGTTTCATGTAGTTTTAGTACATATTTGAATTTGATATCTTAATAAACTAGTCTTAAAAACACTAATATTTTATAGGTTTTACATCAAAATAATCCTTAATCGTAATTTATTAACTTTATAAATTTTTGTGATTTAAAATTCATTAGTAGATATTCGAGGAACAATCGGAATTATATTTGAATTATTAAATAGTTTCAGGCTAACTACTTTAATACTCTATAGTTCAAAATAAATCTATGAATATAAGTCTATCTGATCTGTTGTTTCTACACAACAGTTTTAGTTTTGTGTTTATAAATCCATTATCATACACTGTACAAAAAAACAAAAAAACAAAAAAAAAAAAAAAAAAAAAAAATCCGACCAGTTTTCCTGTAGGAATTGGAAAAATAGTTGTCCTTATCGTACCGGAAAGTTTTCCAACCCAGCTCGGAATAAAATCCGTAAAAAAAGGAAATAGTCAATAAAACGGTATTTTACGGATTTTATTCCGAGCTGGGTCGGAAAATTTTCCGGTACGATAAGGGCAACTGTTTTTTTCCGATTCCTACAGGAAAACTGGTCGGATTTTTTTTACAGTGTAGGATAACTCTATTAGAGGCATTCTGGCATTTGATAAATATTGCATGCTATGCAGTTTCTTTGGAATTTTCAAGATCCACGATAATGTAGAAAAGGAGTTTTTAAAAGATAAAAAACATTATTCTGTGAGAAAGGTTTCGTTAGAAAATGAATATACATAGAATTATTAAGAAAAAAAATCACTTTGCAAGAATTACTTTTAACTCTTCATCTAACTTTTGAAACACAAATGACATAGACCAGTACGAAATATTACTTATACCTGAATTAAAAACATACTATGATGGTCTTAACGTACAGACGTTTTATTTTTCTTTTACGAGTATAAATGATACCTTGCAATCTAAGAACACGTATAAAAATAATTAAGCATGTTTAAGAAGAATATTAATAATTTTTCATTGAAATTACCTTAATTTTTTAAAAGTTCATTCAATAATCATATTTAAACATATTATTATAAGAATATATATGCAGAAAAAGATAAGAGAAATATGTATTTACAGATTAATTAGAGATAGTATAGTTGGTTGTTGTATTTTAATTCAAAACAATTCAATGGGGGTATACGCAATTCTATATTTTTTAAAGGGATTTTATGCAAATTACTAGAGTACTGAGTAATATTATTTTAAATTGTAATAACAACTACAGTCAAATTATTATTGCATTAATTATTGTATTAAAATTACAATCACAGAACCTAATTGATGCCAACAACACATATTGTTATTTTTCATTTTAATTATAAGCATATTTTTAATATTAAAAATAACAATAAACAACCAAAAATAATTTCCCTGTCTGATACATTTTATTGGTATTTCTATGAGGCAAAGATTATTATTATGAAGAAATTATAATGTATATAGCTTCATTGTTCTGTAAAACGGATTTTAGAAAAGCTTTTTTTTTTCTTTTCTTTTATTCCTTCCAATTAATAAAATAACATCTTCAAATTGAATTAATTGTGTTTTAATCTTCAACATCTAAAGTATTGAATCATAAATAACGTAATTAAAATCATAAACAAAGTAGTTTTTTCAAGAGACCTATTAACTATACCCATAGTTATAGAAAACAATTACGTATGTTTATTATTGCGTAACATAAAAATAAAAGTGTCATTAAAAATAATAAAATATTTTTTCTATTTAAATAATTTTTTATTAAAAAAAGAAGCAGACTTAGTTATACGACTGCTAAAATTCAAATAATTGATATTGAAATTTCGTTAAAGTAAATTTTCTGAAGCCTATTTCTATTTTAACTTCTTTTTATTAGTTGTTGAAGCATTTTAATATTAATAATAAATAGTGAAACAATGAAAACTAGAAAAATTGCTAAATCAATAGCTATATTATTATTATGTATGTATGCAAAATGTAATCATTATATACTATTGAAATTAAGAAAATAATTATACGATTTTAATCGAAGTATTCAATCGTTCTACTAAAAATTTTTTAAACATTTGCTTGGTAAAATAATAATTATAATTAGGAAAATATCTCAATTAATGTTTAAAAGTGAAAAAAAAATTGCAATTGTAAGGAAAGATCAAAATCTAGCAAAAACGTTAAAATATTCTAATTTTATTATATTAAATGCAAAAAATATTTTAGCTGCTGAGAATTAAACGTGAAATTCCCTTTAAATCTACAAGCTGTTTGCCTTAAATTAATATATCTTTAAAATGCGACGAAGAAATTCTAAAGGTTTACGAAAAAAGATGTAATATTCACAAAAAGATGAAAAAATACAACAGAGAAAATCTGAATATGGAGAGTTTTCATTTCCTTGTAAGGTAAAATAAAATGTGGAAAATTTTAGAAAATTTCATAACTTTTAGAAGAGGATTCCATACTTTTATTTCATTTTCTTTTCCATATTGAACATTTTTTACTAAGGGGCTAAATGTATTGCGATGAAGACATTTTATATATATATATATATATATATATATATATATACATTTTCGGGCAGATATGTAAAATATTTCAAGGTATAAAGTATTATAATGAATATGACATTCATAAGTATAATTATCCTAAATAAACTTCCGCTAAATATGTATTGCGCTTATTATGCTCTGTATAAGCCATCAAAGAACACAATTCGTTCAAGCAACTCTAAAGATAATGTAAATGTAAATTTGCAACAGCTGATTTTCGTGACAATTATAATTAAAATCGTCGATAAAATTGAAAATGGCAAAAATCTATTTCATAAATACACTTTTAAGTGATCATTAAAGGAGGAGTTATATGGTTAAATCGACTTCCAAAAGAAAAAAAAGTATGTTTTATAACGTTAAAAATCAGTGTTCCTAAAAAAATAGAATTTGTGTACAGATAAAAGAAAATTAATATATTACCGTACCGTCCGTTACACACGGAATTTTTACTGCTGGATGTAATCACATGATATACATAGGAATCAAGAAATATATTTAAAGAAGAAATTAAAACTGAAAAGTGTTACTTAACCCTTTGTTACACAGGTGTAGAAAGTTACGTTGTTACACAAGTGGCGCTCATTGTGCGCCAGCCAATTTTCAAGCTATAAAAGCATCGCTTTTTATATTATTCAATAAATAAACTATTTAATGGATTAACATATATCATAAAAGATGTAATAATGTATATATTTCTCAATTTTAGTTTTATATTTTGTAAAATAATACTTCAAATTCAACTAAATGAAATCATTGGAATAAGAATAGAGTTCATAAAAAGGAATACTTACTTTACAAATTCTTTATTCAGAAACATCATGATCTTCATTAATTTCCTGGTTAATACATTTTATACAAGTGTATTCAATATTATACATATGATTTTTACAAGTGAAATTTTTACAACGTGAACAAATTAAAGTAGTGTTGTTGTTCTTTGCGCGACCAAAAGGGTTGCATCGGCCTTTTTTCTTCGGTGGTTCTTCAGCTTTTGTTGTCTCTTTTTCAGCGATATGTCTCTTGATTATCTCTCTACTTTTGATGGGCAAATTCATAATAGAACTTCGGCTTTCTAAATGTGGCTTGATAAGTGCTAAAGATAAATTCTTCAAGAAATATCTTCTTTTCAGTGAAGCTGTATTTGGCGCTGAAGCCAAAACTATCTGGCTGTTTATCCCAGCTATGTTCAACAATGCATAAAAAATTGACATTGGCCATCTATATGTTTTCCTTGAGATAGTATAATTTCCTCCCAGCTGATCAACTGCATCAACGCCAGATTTTGTTTGATTATAATCCTGTATGACACATGAATTTCCTGTTTCTTTGTCAATACTTGCATCGTCGTGCATTGTACTTAAGAGAATAACAGCTTTATTTCGTTTCGGTACATATGAACTAATGCTTATATCGTTTTGAAATCCAAACAGAGTAGAACCAACTTGTCTTGATTTTGAAGGAAGAAATTCACGAGGAATTTCCTTTTTGTTCGATCGCATTGTTCCTAACAAAGTGATATTACCATTTAGCAATGACTTTGCTAAAGGATAACTGGTATTCCAGTTATCGGTTGTTAAATTTCTTCCTGATCCTTTTAAATGGGCAATTAGTCTGTTAACGATGTCAAAAGGTTTATTTGAAACAAAATATGGCCCATCAGGCTGCTTTCCGCAATATACTTCCAGATTGTTTGTATAAAAAGTCTTTGCATCAACTAGTGCAAATATTTTTATCCCATATTTCGCTGGTTTCTTGGGGATATACTGAATGAAGGAACATCTACCACGAAATGGCTCAAGCTTTTCGTCAATAGTGATGTATTCCCTTGGTGAATAAGATTCTTTACACCGTTGTACAAAAGAATCCAAAAAATCTCTTATTGGGGCTAACTTGTCTTTTTCTCTTCTTATCTTTCTCGTACTTTTATCATAAAATCGAATAGCACTGAGAAGAAACTGGAATCTATTTTGAGACATAACACCACGTAATAGCTGTATACATGTGCCATCATTTGCCCACAATTCACGTAGATTTATCTTTCTAGCTTTTTTCAAACCTATCAGGTATAAAATTCCAATCACAGCCATAATTTCTTCTCTACTGGTATTTTTCCGACGAATTTATAATATTGTTTGTCATTTCCATTCTTACGTCTACTCTCAATATTTAAGTTTGTATTAGAAACTATTAGATCAATCATCCCTATATCAATAATTTTGAAAAAGGCTGAAATTTCATCTATAATATTATCATTTTGTTTTACAAATGGCAATATCTTCTTTAGAATATTTTTCTGTCGTACTTTCGAATATTTACTTATGACAGGAGATTTTTTCCATTTGTAGATTTCACTTATTTTTTTTTTCCTTTTCCTTTTATACTTTCATATATTGTTTTAGTAAAATAGTTTTCATCTTTCTTTGAATCTGATTCTGTAATTTCTGTATCAGAAGATACCTCTATTTCAGATTCAGAATCATGATCACTCTCATTTACCTGCTCTTCACTGTCACAATCGAAATCTTCGACATTCAAATCGCTTAAATCTTCATCTGATAACTCTTGAAGAAGTTTCGCATAATCATCAGGATGAACTATATTTTTTTTTCTAGCACTCCTGAAATATATACAAAAATGTCAACTTATTTTGGGCTTATACTTATATATAATTTATATATATATATATATAATTTTTAATATTAGCAAATTAATTACTTAAAAAATACTGTAAATATTAAAACGACTTATAATCATGCAAAAATAAAATAGCAAACCGAAAAGAGCGAAATGAAAAATACTTACATTGTCACACAGCTGTAGCACTCAGTGCGCCAAAAGAGACTAACTGACAATAATCTTGAAAATTAACGCGGAAAACTGTGACCTTCTACTTTTATCCAATGCACTTTCTGAAAGGAACAAATGAAAAGAGGTTAGGTTGAGATGAGGTGTTAATCACGTGATTTTCTAGGAATTCATGAAGCATTTTTCAAGGACTGGCGCACTCAGTGCGCCACCTGTGTAAGTGAGGGTTAATAGAAGTATTGCAGCATCTGTATTTCACTCCTTACACATTTTTATACAACAGCGCTAGTAACATTATTTAAACGCTAATTTTATTAGTGTTGGAAATAAGTTTGACATTCACATGCGCGTCGAATTTATTCGTCCTTTTTTCTTGTAAAGTACGAAATGCGCGTTATGCACGACTAAATACGGTATTCATTTTTTTGTAAGTATAAAATCGTGCATTGATGGTAAATTAGAGTCATTTTGATTACATTTTTACTACATTTATAAATAGTTAATAAATATTTTTAAAGTAAACTTGAGGATAGAATATTCTAAATGTGATAAAATAGGCAGAACGTGATTTTTTTTCAAAGAAAATGCTTTTATTGGTACAATAAATTAATCTTTTTGCATTACACAGTATGTTGTATTGCTCGCCACTCCCGATTTCAGACTGTAAGCATATACAAGACCCATGATTGTCTTTGAAAAGTATTCGGCCACCATAAATGGTTACGTTAAGTTTTTTGTTTAACCATTTGGAAAAATGGTTATTGTTCTCGTCAGGGTGGGACATTAAAAGCATATCTGAAGGTTTTTATTGGTTTAATCCGCATTTTATTCGTTTTCTCATTGGTCTATCCACTAACATTTATTTTCAACAGAGATGGATACTTCTGTTGTCACTATGAAAAAAAACTACAAAAAATAATTAATAACTTAGAAACAAATTGAGATACAGCTTTCAAACAAATTGCATTTAAAAGTACATTTCTTTCTCTATACGACGGTGTAAAAAGTAATATTGTGGGATGTTTAGAAGTTTAAGAATGAAATTTCATTTAAAATGGGTTGTCAGATTTCTTTGAAATCTGACGATGGAAAAGCCTTTTCCCGAACAGCCAACGAAATGCTTGGATAATACATAAGTTTCAGGTGGATAATATGTACGAGTCGCAGGCGATTTCCGCCGCTTGCAATTTTTACGTGTTATACTATACGTGTTATAATACACTATTAAAGTTTAATTCATGGCGTACGTAATGTATAATCAACTCCGTGCTATTTTTTATGTCTTAAATTTTAGTCTTTGAAGAAATCGTTTTCCAAATGGTCGTTGTAATTTGTTATATGGCATTTTTTTTTTTTCAATTGAAAATAAAGCACAGTGACGTCAGTAGTTTCTGTGGTATTTTCATCAGCAGACTCTTCCTCGTTTTCGTCGTGATTATAAATTACAAACTTGTTACCGCTGTCATCTGCCGCTTTGCCGTGGTCGTCGTCAGGCTAATTGAACGTTTGTGTTTTAAAGCTTTTAGTAAACCTCTGCTCAGCCATGAAAAAAACGTTTATTTTTATTTATTAATTTTGATTTTCCAAATGATTTTCCAAAAGACATCAACGAAATAAGGCAGGACACAATAATACATGCCTGTGACCTAGTACAACAATTTGAAGGTATTATAATGTATATTTCTTTAATTATTTTTTTTAAAAAATGTTTAATAGCGATCGATTTTTATGAGTAAAAAATGTAAAAATTCAAAAGTACAACTCAGATATTCTTAAAAAAAATAACCTGATTGAACTCCCTTTTTTGAACGACTACGATTGAATTTTACATTAGAAGTTCCGAAATTTAATCCTTAATAATTCCTAAATTAATTAATGGATTAACATCGTATTTGTTATCCAAAGATACAATTTGTGGAAAATTCTATGTAAAATATCAAAATCACGTGTTTTTATTTTTTTCGTGTTTGTATTATATATATGTTATATATTATATATTATATTATATTATATTATATATAATATAAATTATTATATTATATTATATTACATATGTTATATATTCACGTGTTTATATTTATAAAGGCACACTTTTATGCCTTTATAAATCGTACCATACATGTTTGCTCTGATTCTCAGTCATTTAATAGTGAAATTCAATACATTAAATCCATTGCGATTGACAGAGGTTACAACCCTTCTATAATTGATACTGCTCTATTTAAACTTCAGCATCCTCGTTCCCCAAACTCTCCTCAGTCTTCTACTCTTTCCAATATTAGCATTGTGTTACCCTTCTTTTCTAAATCAACCTTTCCCATTGCTAAAATTCTTAGACAATATGACTTCAATATAATTTTTGCCCCTGCCAATAAACCCACCCTTTCCAAACTCAAAGATCCTAGTGAATTATCCAATTCATGGGGTATCTACCGTATTAATTGCCAGTGTAGCCTTTCCTATATTGGACAAACCAAACGCTGCTTAAAATTTCGTATCAAATAACATCAACAATATATTAGAAAACAAGAAATCAATAAATCCTCTATTTCAAAACATTGCTGCGAGATGAATCATACTTTTGAATTCAATTCGGTTAAAATAATCTCTGAACCTACTTCTATACACGAACTTAACTTCCTTGAAGCATTTCATATTTATAAAAATATAAAAAATATTGTTAATTGTGAATTCGCTAATCCCCCATTATCAGACTGTTGGAAATATTACATAAAAACTTCTTTCTCTTAATCCCCCCCCCCCTCACTACTTTGGTTCGATTTCCTATCTTTTTTCCTATTGCCTGTAATCCTCTGTTTTCCTATTGGTCAATAAACCTTTAACTGGAATCCCCATCTCTCCTATATATGTGAGCAAATTTCCGCCATATTTAGCACTGAGGAAGGTATGCTATATGCTACCGAAACCGGTATGCTTAAAATTTCAAATTTTGGTGCTTTTAACGTTGCTATTTTTTACGCTTTTATCACGTGTTCATATTGAAAATTTTAGTGTTTAGCAGAATATCAGTATATAGACGAATTTCATAGAATTTCAATATGGAAAACTTATTCTTTTAAGGGGTCTCAGGCCTCTTAAAGCTTTAAAATTTTCGAAATTTTAAATTTTTTAGATATTAAACTACTATCTTTTCTGAACATTTTGGTATAAATGTTTTCTTGAAATTCCTATTAGAACAGAAGTTATGGCTTTTAGAATTGTACACGCTCATTAGCTGAAGCGGCGTTTCCGAAACTTTGAAGTCAATTTTCTCCAAATGACGTTTTTGGGCATAACGCGCATGATATCTCAAAAAATTCTGAAATTTTTTTCGTGAAATTTTCAAAAAGTATGTTTCTTGTTAGTCTGTATAAACTGAACCTAAAATTTCTTTCTTATTGTTCAGAAATGTATTCTTTATAGCAGTGACCCGGAGTTGAACAATTTTTGATGCTCCAGCTCCAGCTCTGCTCCTAGAGAAAATACTGTGGCTCCAGCTCCGGCTCCGGCTCCAACTCGACTCCGACTTTGCGCTTTTGAGTTGCAGATTTTAATTTACACGTTTAATTTTTTGGTCACAAATACTTTCTACCTTCATTAAAGATCTGACAAAATGCATTTTTCTTCTCATCAAACTTCAAATGCTTGTTCAGAAAGTATGACATCTTTTAGCATTTGCTTTTAAAATAGAAAGTTTGGTGGAATTTTAAACACAAAAATCTTAAATTTCTTCTATACTTTTCAAACAGCCAAAGTTGTACAACTACACATGTAAACAACAGGCGGCCATATTGGTTTTCGAATAGTGTTGTCACTTAGTTCAAGTAGAAAGTAGAAGTAAAGTAATGTTACCATGTTTTGAGAAGGTTTCCTTCTCTAATAATAATAATAATAACCTAAAAAAGATATAATTAAAATACTGAATAATGATGCAATTAAAATATTTTAAGCCTAGAAATTTAAACTGGAAAAAAAAAAAAAAAAAAAAAAAAAAAAAAGATTTCAAAGAATATTAAAAACTAAAGGAGCCCTGGAGGTGGGGAAAATTTAGAGCTCCAGATCCGGCTCCGGGCTCCAGCTCCAGCTCCGGGTCCGTGCTTTATAGGTGATTATACTGTTGAAAATTTCTAAATTTCGCATTAACTAAATACAACTTTGTATTAAAAATAGAAAAATGCTTTACATACAAATTTATTTAGGTTCAGAGTAATTATTATAATGTGAAGCATAAGTAGGACTCAAAAATTTCCTTCTACTTGCAAAATTTATTTTGTAATCGTGCGCATAATCTGTTATGTCGATTTTCCGCTCGTCAAATGTCTGACATTTTGGAGCCCACTGTATATTCTAATTCTGCATCTTGTAATTTTTCAAATACATGAAATGAAAGAACAATATCTTTCATCCCAATATAAAATTTTGTCTTAAAATCAATTACATTTTAAGATATTATATGTTGAAAATGGTCTTTTTTTTTTTTCAATTTTTCCAATTTTAAGAGTCCTGAGAGCCCTTAACCCTTTCACGGGCGGTGTCCTTAAAAAAGGACTTCTAATTTTTTTTTTTACTGGCACCCAGAGTATTTAATTAAAATTTTCCTTTTAAAACGTTACTTGAAAAGGCAAACTTTGTATTTCTTTAATGTGTAAAAATGTATGGGACCTGAAAAGGGTCTTTTTGTTAAAGTTAGCTTTTCTGGCCTTCTTAATACCCTACCACCTGCTTTTCCTGTGCGAGGGGTTTGCCCCGATCAATTCCAATTCATGGCATGCTGACGGCTGTTTCTTTACTAGTTATGTTTTGACTACCAGTTATTTCCTTCATTTTCTTTGTGCTGGGGATGTGGGAGTGATCTCCCAGGCACCCAGAATAAACTGTCTTCGAAACTAAGCAAGTTCGTATTTTCTAATAAATTTTAAAAATTCTGGCGTCAGTTCATCATTTCATCAGTTTATAAACAGAATTACTCCGCACCGGAAAGGGTTAAAGATAATTTCCCGTTGAAAGACAATTTACTTTTTTTTTCTTTTTTTTATTTCGTTGGTGGAGGGGGGAGTTTTGTAATTAAAATGTACGATTTTTTTTCCACAAATTTATACTTGAATTTACCTAATTATGTAAAAAATCATGCAAATAAATAAATATATATTATTGTTTAAAACAAATATTATCTAAATTTATACCATAAATCTGTATTGAAATATGAAGTCAATAATGCTTACTTAACTTCGATATAACCTATATAAATGTCATCCTTTTATTTAAAAGCTATTTTAATGCCAATTATAGCCTATTGATTTCAAACTAAACTCTGTGTAAACCAATTTAATTGGAAGCCCAGTTCATGTTATAATAAATATTGTACTCTTTAATTTAAACATATGAATATTTGCGTATTACACGTTCAACCCATTCAAACAAACACTGCTAGCAAAGTACAAGAATTATGTATTCCGTATTCAAATATATTGCAAACATCTGAAAATCACATTACAGTAAAACGGAATATATATAATACAGTAGCTTTTACATGCATTGTGAAAGTTGCTCTCATTTTATAAAATTGATAATCATATTTCATTTTGGAGTTTGTCAAAGTATAGAAATGCTTCATTAATTCATAAATAATGTTAGAATTGGTTCAAATCAATAGCTACTGCAGCATTTTCTCTACGATGTTCTTTATCAAAATTGATTTAATGATTGCGTTTTTTATATGAAAAACATACTTGACATCGTTTAAACCTATAATATCGTGAGATAATATCGTCCGTATATAACCAAATAATATCGTGATCTAAAAAAATTACGATTATATTAGAGTAAAGAAATCGAATTGTAGATTTATAGAAAACTTTATGTTATTTTTTCAGCAGTTCAAATATTTTATGTTGTAATATTTCTCAATTTTTTTTTTAATTTTTTCTAATTGTTTTTATTATTTTTTGGACGGAAACTATTTTATAGACATCGAGCGGCACCATCTGTACAATGTGTGTATGCTATTATTTACAATTTTAAATTTTTAAACTGAGTTTAAATATTATTTACTATTAGATAAATGTGTTATATAATCTTAATGAAAATATAAATTTCTATTGTAAGAAAATATATAAGCTTGAAATTCTCTTGTTTGAAACATACATTTTCTTCCAAAGAAAAAAAATATTTTAACTGTTGAGAATTTAACATAAAGTTTTCTTTAAATATACAATCCGTTTTCTTTAAACTAATATAACTTCAAAATGTGACGAAGAAATTCTAAAGATGTAAGGAAAAAATGGAATATTCACAAAATGGTGAAAATTGTAAAAGAGATATATTCAGAATACGGCGTGTTTTCATTTCCTTGTAATGTAAAGAAGAAGGTGGAAAATGTTGGAAAAATTAATAACTTTTGGAAGTGGAATATGTTCAGTATTCTAATTTGAACACTGTTTATTAAAAAGCAAAAGTGTTTCGGTAAAAACATTTTTTTTATAAAACTTCCACAGGGATATGTTTCAACAGAATACAATAATTTAACGAATGTGATATTGAGAAGTAAAATTAGCCGAGATATTCTTTTTTTAGTTTAATTTGTGCAATAATTCGAATTAATAACATCTAAAAAATCTCATATATTACAACATTTAAAAATTAACACATTAGTGCCTGAATTTTTTTTCAACTCAATATTGTGCTTACTCATAGTAAATGGAGTAAAATGAACGTAAAAAATAATGAAAAAAATTCTCTTTGAAAATATATTTACTTAATTTATAAAAATCTAAACGTCCCAATTTTGGGACACTAGGCACGAAAGGGTAGGGGTTTTCTCCGTTATTGTCTAAGCATTAAATGTATGTTTTATACCATTTATTTTGTTACAAAAAGGTTATATATCATTCGGGTTATTATTTTACTATAAAACTTTCTTTATTATTATTATAAGGGGGAAGGTGGTCTGGGCTTGATTCAAGAACAAGACTACCTAACTTCCCAACCTTGGCCACTGGCATAGTAAAAATTCATAATAATCTATAATTACTAATAGAGTACATATACCATATATAGTCGCATATGCGCCGACCCCGTAACTTTCTAATGCAAATTCTGCAAAAAGTCGCGTGTAAATCGATCCCGTAACTTTTTACTTCAATATTGCACAAAATCAAACCAAAGATTTGACTTACTAATGCGAAAAATTAGTAAGTAAACAAAAACATATCGTTGAATTTTTTTAATAATAAATTATTATTATTTGTATATTTTATATGCAAATAATTACCCGACCCTCGTTTAACCGGAATTTTCCGTAAACCGATATCGATTTCCTAATTTTTTTCCACCTTTTTTTTTTTTACTTTCACATTCATTGTATATGCAAGCGTTCCTTTCCAAACCACGAGCTGAGATAAATATTTTGGTGTTCCCCTTTCTTCAAATTCCATTCAAATTAGCTTGAGCTCCCACAAAATCCCGGTGTAATTGTACCCCCCCCCCCCTTCCCCCCTGTGTACACATCCCTGTTCTGAACAAATAAAATTATTTTCATGTATAATTTGAATTTAGATATTTATTAAGCAGTTTAAATAGTCCTCGTAGCAGTTCGACTACATGATCATTGATAAATTCTTGATTATCCCGAAATTTCGATTATGTAGGGGGATACATTTATCCCAGTAGGATAGTTGTATCCCAATTACGTCGCATAATCGAGCTACTACTGTATATATATTAGTAAACATATTAGTAACCTCAGGATGTCAAGTACTAAACTAGTACAAAACATAACAGTATGATATAAATTTTCACTAAGCCAATAGCTAAGGGTGGGGAGGGCTGGGCGTCTTGTTCTTGAGCCGAGCCCAGCACCTCCCCCCTTCCCTATAGTAATAACAAAGAATAGCCTAATAATAATCTGAATAATAATTTTACAGAAAAATAATAATCCGAATTCTACGTAACCATTTGTAACAAAATAAATGGCATAAAACATAGATTTAATGCATAGACAGTAACGGAGAAAACCCTACTCATTCGTGCTTAGCGTCCCAGAAATGGGATGGTATTTAAATGTTCAAATTTGAACAAAAAATAGAAATCTGGAAAAATGCAAAAATACGTATTCTAAAATAATGTTTCGTCTTATAAATAATACCACTTATAAAATGATTGATTAAAAAAAATAAATAAAAGAAATATCTTACTTTTTCTTACGCGCCATTTTATTTTAAGAAAATCCAACTTTGTGCTACAAAAAACAGTTATTTCACCTTCTTATTCTTAAAAATGCGCTTCCATTTAATAATAAATATTGAAAACAAATACTAAGGATGTATTTTTACAATATTTTGAACGGATATCATAACTCCATTTGTAATGGGATTTTTTTTAAAGAAAGCATCCCAAAATTAGGACTCCAGGCACAAATGGGTTAAGTATCCACATTGAGAGCACATCAAAGTAAAGATTTTCAGTAACGAAACCATCTCACTTACTGAAAACTGTAGACATTTAGGGTCGCAAATTAAAACATGACCAAATGTTGTGTCATAGTGTTAAATAATTAACTTAATAAAATGACAATTCACTCCAAAATAAACAATGCTTTTATACTGAATTTTTAATGCAAAACAGTGAAATATCCAACTATGCTATAACTTATTTTATATTCTGTGTTCAAATATATTTAAAAGCATTATGGCAATCATTTAGTACATATGCCCATTGAAAATGAATCTTGAAATGTGCTAGACATTTATATCTAGATCTATAGCTTTTTGTTTTAAGAATAGTCTTTTCTTTCCGGCACTTTACAGAAAAGACAAGTTTTTAATATCAGATTTTTTAAAAATCTAATTGGATTCAAAGTAACATAAAATGATAAATTTTTGTCTTAAATACATGACATATTTTTTTTTATTATTATTTTGCTTATTAGAGAATGGAGAAACTTTTTTAATATAACATTTTTAGGTCTAACAGACCATATACCAATGCAAACAATAACATTTTGTAACATAAAAACTGTTTTAATGTAAAAATATGAGGTGTAAGAGCATTTGCAAACGGAACTATACCCCAAAAACTAAGGTGTGAAGGTCTAGCTTTCGGAGGCACCTACACTCTAAAAGATACTGGAGCAATAAATATTTATGACATTAGTAACTTACTTTAGAATACATTTTGTTCCTTTTATTTTCAAGATTCCAGTGAAATACAAATTACAAAAGAATGAACACATCTACGATAATATTACAATTTAATATGAGAAAAAGGAAAGTATTTATTATTTTGAAAGTAGATATCCAGCTTTACTTTTCTCACTAAAATATATTTTATCTCATGTTAAAATAGTCAAGAAAAAACGTTTTCTTTCTAGTTGAAAATAGCTGATGTTTTTATTTAAACAAAAACTCTTTTGAACATGAATCAGAAATATGTTTTGGAATTGTAGTGAACAAATATATTTTAAGGCCTATCTAGAGCGAAACGTTACTACTGATATAAAATTATATAGGGTTCTTTTTAACAGCTCATTTTTTAAAATATAATTTCATTTTTAATGGATTTAATTAAAAAATAAAGAAGAAAAAGACCGAACGATGGTTATTACTCCAATTTTAAAACTCCCAGAAAAAACGGCGAGAATCGATTCAGTTCTTATTTATGTTTTGCTTCTATCATGATACAACGATTCTTGACCGTATTCTTGATGGCAGGACATATATATATTTATAGAAACTTTTAAAAACTGAAAATTAGAACGCTAACATCTAGATTTGTTTCGATAGATTTCGGTTTAAAAAAAAAATAAATAAATAAATAATAATAATAATAAATAATAATAATAATAATCACACAGGCTTATTGCCGCACTCTAGCGAAGGCAGTAGTGCATTCAACACTGTGATTTGTGTACCCAGGTTCATAAATGAGTAAAAAACTCCAACACAATACTTTAGGAGACTTAAACTTTTTATTATAAAGAACCTTTAAAAGGGAGGCCGTGAAAATACAGAGAGATGGGGAGAAGTTCGTTAACTGCCCAGCGGCAGAAGCCCACAGCTGGGCTTGATTACAGCCTACACATCTCTAGGTCAGGAGCAAGAGTGAGCGAGATTTTGTTACAATTACTTACACATTGGCGAACATAGGATAACCATATGTAAGATATTAAGCGATAAAACGAATCGGGTAGACAAAGGAATCAAGAAGTTTTACATTCAATAAATTATACGCCATGGCGTGTTTATAGGATTATTATTAACTAACATTCTTGTGGCTAAGGCGGGGAAACTGAAAGCATAGCTAACACGTGATATTACATGTACGTTACAGATTTAATGACAGCTGAAATTAGTCAGCAGGGGCATATGGCTTTTATCTGAGCAACTAAAGAGTGGGAAATAATAGGAATGCAAGCCAAGAGGCTGAGAAAATATGCATTACATATTGCCGGCTGCGAGGCAAAAGAAATTCACTTCTATTTTATTATTTTATTTTATCTCAACGGAAAATCACTGTGGTTAAGATATATAATCTGTCCGTGTGAAAGTGAAAGAAAAACGGAACTGGCTGATAAATGATGTATGCATTTAAAACGTACTTTTAAAGTATAAATGAAACTTACAATAGTGTGAGGTGGAGGGGGGAAGTCAATGAATACCGACATATGAAATTAAGTATTAAAATGTCAAATTTAAACTAAATATTTTATTTGAAAGGGGAGGGGGAAAATAATGACAATTTATAAAGAGCCAGTAAAGTTAAATGTTGATTTTGAGGGGAGAGGAAGTTCAATGAATATATAACGGGAAAGCCGTTGAATTTCTTTCGCCTCGCAGCCGACAATATGTAATGCATATTTTCTCAGCCTCTTGGCTTGCATTCCTATTATTTCCCACTCTTTAGTTGCTCAGATAAAAGCCATATGCCCCTGCTGACTAATTTCAGCTGTCATTAAATCTGTAACCACATCTAATATCACGTGTTAGCTATGCTTTCAGTTTCCCCGCGTTAGCCACAAGAATGTTAGTTAATAATAACCCTATAAACGCGTATAATTTTATTGAATGTAAAACTTCTTGATTCCTTTGTCTACCCGATTCGTTTTATCGCCAAATATCTTACATATGGTTATCTTATGTTCGCCAATATGTAAGTAATTGTAACAAAATCTCGCTCACTCTTGCTCCTGACCTAGAGATGCGTAGGTTGTAATCAAGCCCAGCTGTGGGCTTCTGCCGCTGGGCAGTTAACGAATTTCTCCCCATCTCTCTGTATTTTCACGGCCCCCCTTTTAAAGGTTCTTTATAATAAAAAGTTTAAGTCTCCTAAAGTATTGTGTTGGAGTTTTTTACTCATTTATGAACCTGGGTACACAAATCACCGTCACACCCACCTTTAGAAAAATGTATGAATGTAAGACTGGTGTTAGATATATTTATGTTTATAATACTGGGTTATATATGTTGGCAAAAAAGGCACCTTTGTTTTGAGCAGTACAACACGCGCGCTAATATTTAGATATCTGGCCTTTCTTAACCCATTAACCGCCAAAACTATGACGATAGAAATTTTCAAATTTCTTGTTGAAAGTAGTTTCCCACCACAAATTCAGTAAGGTAAATTTCGCTTTACTAATATAGCAAAATTCCTGTCAATAAATAAGACATTTTTTTAAATTCTAAAATAGTGGTGACAATGTAATTAATTCATTGCATGAGCAATTATTTTGACTGTTGCGTGAACGCAACGTCAGCGGTTAATGGGTTAATAAATCAAACAATTGAATAATATAGGTAAATTTCTTACCTTTATGTTTCTGGCACAGCAATTCCTGGTTTACTGTATGGGCTGCTTTATCCAAGTTCCCTATTCTTTGGTGAAAGTTTTATTATTCACTTCACTATGGTGTTAAAAGTAGAAAAGAAATGTGTTAAAGTAATTTGAGCACATGAAGTAAATTCACTGATTTCTGTCACTCACTGTAGAAAAAAAATCTGTACAGTTAATAAAATTTTTCTAGGAAACTGGGATTCCTAGAACTTTTTATGTAACGGCAACAACATAAATTCCTGTAACAGCGTCTGTTACAGGAATTTTTGTTGTTGCCGTAACATAAAAAGTTCTAGGAATCTCAGTTTCCTAGAAAAATTTTAGTAACTTTACAAATTTTTTTACAGTGTTCTTGGTTAAATAATTATGTATTTATATTTAAGAAATATTATACAAATTACGCTGCATCTTACGGCAGCTTTTACTTATATTTTTACATGTTTTCAGTACGAAATCTAAAAGCATAATAATATAATAATAAAAATGTCTTAGAATCATTTTCAGTTCTTTTCGGTAGCTACGTCAAACTCTTGCATCATGCGTGGGAAGGAATAAACAGGTTTTATTAATGGATATTACTGTTCACTTATTATAAACATAATTTAGATATTTTAAACAGTTTGATAATTGTAAAATGATTAATTGCAGTCTAATATATTTTGATAAGAATTAAAAACAGTTATTGGCCTTGAAAATTAAGGTTTCAATTTCCTATATTTGTTATTGCTTATCTGAGTATGGTTATACTTCCTTCACGTTCAACACTGAGTGGATCAACAAATTTTAACATAAACACATCGGTTGAACGATTTATTTTTTCGGGATACATGAAAATTAAGTTATATATCGCAGAGACCGGTATAGCGAATTGCCACTATTTCACATAAGATATTTATGGATAATCATATACTGTATAACTTAGATTGTACCATTGCGATAATTATGAATAGAGAGACAGTGCTGTTGACTCCTGTATTTATAAAAAGTTTTGTTTACCTAGCGCAGAACACATTTTGCACAAATATGCATGTTACGATATCGTGTTTGGTAGAGAGTCACATTACCTCATCACCCATAGAATTTGTTAAAGCCCATACACTGTTAAAAAAAATCCGTAGTTCTACAGATGTAAAGTTACATGCTTACTAAATTTTCATCTGTAACTGTACAAAAAAATCTGCAAATCTAAAAAACCAGTTTTTGTAAAGCTACAAAAATCTGTAATTTTACAAATGAATCTGCTAAAATTACAGTAATCTTACTAAAATTTTATCTGTAACTCTGGTTGTAGTTACATGAAAGGTTCTAGGCATCCCAGTTTCCTAAAAAATTCTTAGTAACCTTACACATTTTTTGATTTTCGGGCCAAAAGTGTGTATGTTACATGAATTGTTGTTGTTGCCGTTAGATAAAAAGTTCTAGGAATCCCAGTTTCCTAGAAAAACTTTAGTAACTTTACAGATTTTTTTTACTGTGTAACACACTAGTTCTGTTGAAAAAGACATCTGCCCCTATTAACTCTGTAACCTGTGATAAAATAGATTTTAGAAATAGTTTTAAAGGTTTTGCATTTGATTTCCCACACTGTAAAAATAAATAAATAAATAAATAAATAAATAAATCTGTAAATTTACTTAAGTTTTTCTAGGAAACGGATTTCTAGAACTTTTTATGTAACAGCAACAACAACAATTCCTGTAACAGACGGTGTTACAGGAATTTTTGTTGTTGCGTTACATAAAATGTTCTACGAATCCCAGTTTCCTAGAAAAACTTTAGTAACTTTACAGTTTTTTTTTTTTTTTTTTTTTTTTTTTTTTTTTTTTTTTTTTTTTTTTTTTTTTTACAGTGCACTCATAATAGCTCGTATAGCTCGATCATTTTTAAGTTTCATTAGTTGCTTTTATTATAGAAGATATATAAACGTCTTATACAAACTTTACGCTTATTAAAACCATTCCCCTACGAGCTACGCTCGTCAACCCCCGTTCGGACACCGCAGACTCTAAAAGTACGCTAATTTGATCGGCTTTGAAAAGATTTCGGAAGATTGAATTATAATTTAAAAAACAGTGGCGATCTCGCTATAAACGGATTTCTATTCATTTCTCTTTGACTCGGGAATTTTAAGGCCAAATCCGCTGCGGTACTACTTGATTAACCCGTCGACCAATTTCGCCAAATTATATAAATCGCCAAAGCACTCTCCAAATTATACAAATTGACATCATTTTTATTTTAAATAACGAAAGAACAAATAAATTAGTGCAACATTAATAAAACTAAAAATAAAACGTTGAAATAAAAATAACTTGATGACGTAGACACGTGTAACTTGCTCAGTCAAGATAATGT
Source organism: Maratus speciosus (assembly GCA_963932465.1). NCBI lineage: Eukaryota > Metazoa > Arthropoda > Arachnida > Araneae > Salticidae > Maratus > Maratus speciosus. The sequence goes on along the minus strand of CAWVRF010000006.1, from coordinate 489,298 downwards.
GACATTTACGATCAACCATTATTGGCATTTAATCTTATAGTTTGGCTAATGATAGATTTTTGGTCGACGGGGTAACTAAGTAGTACCAAAAATACATATGTCAATCGCTGTTTTCGTCTTTGATTAAGTAAAATAAATTAAACATTTCAAAATAAGCTAATATAAAAGGAATTAAGTAAACAGAATCTTTGTCTCCCGGTATTTTTTAAGCGAAAAGAAAGTTCTTTTAAATAAGACATTTTAAATTAATCGTTTTTAATCTGACGTAATTTTGACCAAACTATTCTTTCTCGTTTTAATATTCACGTGAAAATACTTGTGTTAGAACAGAAATATTATTTGCGCTTTCCTAACAAAAATAGTTGAAAAGTATCCTCTCAAAATATCAAATAAATGTCTAGCGCAATTTCTAAATTTAAACTGTCTTGCAATATTAATTTGTGTTCATTTTATTTAATAACTGTAATGTGACGTAAATATGACGTAATTTCTCCTATTTAAGACTTCTAACGCATGTTAATAAATTTATTATTTTACAAAATCCTTTCTCTCTTAAAATTCACGTGTAATTATAGTTTTTATGACATAATTTTTAATAAGTTCCTGCTTTTTGTACATAATTATTTAATTCTAATTCCAAATGTTTTTGTTCTGTTTATAATAGTCACGTGTAAATAAATTTTCAATTTATTTACACGTATAAATATTTTTTTTTTTGAAGCAAACATTTTGAAGCAAACATAGATTTTTGGTCGACGGGATAACTAAGTAGTACCAAAAATACATATGTCAATCTCTGTTTTCGTCTTTGATTAATTAAAATAAATTAAACATTTCAAAATAAGCTAATATAAAAGGAATTAAGTAAACAGAATCTTTGTCTCCCGGTATTTTTTAACAAAGCGAAAAGAAAGTTCTTTTAAATAAGACATTTTAAATTAATCGTTTTTAATCTGACGTAATTTTGACCAAACTATTCTTTCTCTTTTTAATTTTCACGTGAAAATACTTGTGTTAGAAATGAAATATTATTTGCGCTTTCCTAACAAAAATAGTTGAAAAGTATCCTCTCAAAATATCAAATAAATGTCTAGCGCAATTTCTAAATTTAAACCGTTTTGCAATATTAATTTGTGTTCATTTTATTTAATAACTGTAATGTGACGTAAATATGACGTAATTTCTCCTATTTAAGACTTCTAACGCATGTTAATAAATTTATTATTTTACAAAATCCTTTCTTTCTTAAAATTCACGTGTAATTATAGTTTTTATGACATAATTTTTAATAAGTTCCTGCTTTTTGTACATAATTATTTAATTCTAATTCCAAATGTTTTTTTTTCTGTTTATAATAGTCACGTGTAAATAAATTTTCAATTTATTTACACGTATAAATATTTTTTTTTTTTTTTGAAGCAAACATTATTGTTTCCGCTTTTTATACAGTTGGCAACAGTTTAAATTAATATTACATTCTAAAATCTGTCAAAAATATCTCTAGAAATGCTGAAAATTTGAATTTAAAATAGAAATAAAACCTCAAAAATTAGTCAAATTTAAAAAAGAAATATAGTCTGCAGACCGGGAACTTCAAACGTATAAAATGATCTAAAAATGATTAAATTCCCATAGATATTTTTTGCTCCTATAAAACTTTTTTAGTGGAACGATTTTGTCCAACTTTAGCATTAAATATCTCTTAAAATAATTCTTCGATTTAAAAACTGTCTGCATTAGCGTGTTTATCAAACATTTCTGTATAATATTACCGATTTTCATATTTTTGTATGCATTATTTTTCTTAATATTAACGAAGAAAGACCTCCGGTCATAAAAAAATTCAAAACCGGCGGCGGTGACAGCGGTAGTTACTTTTTTTAGGATAGAGGGATACCACAATATAAGTAAAATATCTCTTTTAAAAAAATATCAACTATACATCCGAAAGCCAACGGTACCGGGAAACACGGGGTTAAGGTCAAGGGGCCAGCTCTCCTATGAGGGTCGTGTACATTCGTGGTTCTTGGGGCAGTGGTGTAGTGCTGGATAAAAAACTGGAGGGACGCTCACAGTTTCGAACATTAGGGCCTGTATCACTATAGGCAAACTTTATTTTGAATCTTGCTTTTTATTTTCAATTGCAGAGAAAAATAAGTGGAAATTTAAGTTAAAAAATTATAAACGTAAATTTAAATTAATTTAATTAAAGTTTCTTTATCTGTTGGACATTAAAAAGCTTGCTATAGAATTCAAAAATTTAAAACCTTATGTCATGACTGAAATGTTTTTGTATTAGAAGCCGTTATTCAGTAGCAATAATTCAAGCAATGAAAATTTTATAAGAATTTGTTTTGCATTATTTATTTTGGAAATATAGTTATAAAATAACTGCTTTCTATTGAGAATATTGAAAATTATTGCATTTTTACTTTATGGTCAGATAAAGAGTAAGGAATTTATTGTAATTAAGGCAAGGAAAAATAGGACTTTAAAATTTTGGTATATCTTTTCGTCTTCCCCTCCCTCCTAAAAATCAATTTTTAGAAAAACGTCCACTTAGTCCTTTTATGGTGACTTAAGAAAAAAAAATACTAATGCGGAAAAAATCACCGCAAAACGCTAAAAATCGTGAGGACAAAATTTACTATAGTGGGATAAAGCATTCTAACAGAACTTTTACCAATGTAAAGGAAATGCGGAAAAACGTTAAACTCATTGAAAATCGGATTAAAAATCACTAAAAATTCAAAAATTAAAGAGGACAAAATTTTCTATATTAAACTACCAGAAGATTGAAACTGAGTGACAAAAAATCGCCGCAAAACACAAAAAAACTGAAAAATTATATAAAAAATTAGCAAAAAAATTTAAAAATCATGATACGAATTCCAAATAAAATCCCTGCCGGCCCGGCCTACAGACAGAGGTAGATTTCGAAGTCAAATATACTAATTTCACAAACAAAAACTAAACCATGATTAGAGATAAATCCACTTTAACAATTTTATCTGGCCGCTTTTGACGAGTTTTTATTTCATTTTTATATAATAGCAGGTTTTATCAGAATCATGTTAGGGCGGTATTCAAAAAAAATACTTTTCCATGCTCAACAACTCGAAATTTTCTGGCATAATTCCAGATTCATTTTTAATTAAAAAAATATGTAACTTGCTGACGTGATTTTTGAAGAGATTTATAAGCGACCTGTGTTTTTATTTTTTGTTCAATTAATTAAAACTTGATATATAAACAATTATTTTCTCAGAAGGACAACACAATCGCTTCGGGAAATTCCGTTCAAAATGCATACTTTGATATCACTTTTTTGAAATATATTCTGCCTCTATCAAAAAATCGATCATTACGGTACATTATATAGTTTCTGAATAAGCGAATCTACCAATTAAATGCGTTTGAGAGCAAAAATGAATTTAAAAATGAGTCAGAAAATAAGCAGTTTGGATTTGAGTGCATCCTTAATACAATGATTTTTCCAACACAATCCGCTTCGGTAAATTCGGTTCAAAATGCCCTTTTTAACAGCATTTTTAAAAACATATTCTGCCTCCATTAAAAAATCGACCATTACGGTACATTATATAGTTTCTGATTAAGAAAACGTACCAATCGCGAAATGACAAAATCTATTACATTAGGGTTGAGAGTTCGAAACCGATTTCCTTTTTCGAATATCATAAAATTGAAACAAAACGCAAAAAAAGCTGAAATTCGCATAAAAATTCGCCAAAAATAAATCGCTGTACAAATTCTGAATAAAATTTATTGAAAAAGCTGAAAAGAGGACAAAATTTACCACTACTTGGCTAAAAAATTGAAACGGAATTCCTTTCATCAATGTGAAAAAAAATCACAGTCAAAGGTAAGAAAAAAAAATGGCTAAAAATCGCAAAAAAAATAAAAAAATTATTAAAAAAAATCCGAAGTGCATAATTTTAGACAAAATGGTACCTCGCCTCTATCTCATAGCTGTTACAGTGGTCTTTTCAGCACTTAGACCACACAGACCAAACTCTATTTTTAGGGTTCCGTATTTAAAAAGTAAAAACGGAACCATTATAAGATCACTCCTGTGTCTGTCCGTCCGTCTGTCTGTCTGTCACAGACATTTTACTCGTAAACTATGGAACATGGAAAGTTCAAATTTGGGAAAGTAATAAAGACCATTGACCCACATATTTTCAGATTAATAAACATTCATAAATATATTTAGTAAAAAAGTAGAGGGGCTAATTATGCTACTTGAATTTAAAAAAAAAATATTTTCCTGTGAAAGCTTTTGTAACGCTGAATACAAAAATACATTCCTTTTAATTTTAGGTATTATATTTTCAAAGATATTGTTGAAAATGTAGCGCAAAAATATGTCCCCCCCCCCCATCTAATTCTGAATCTACTGAAACTAAAATTATGAAAAAAATAGAGGTAGTAGACGTTAATATAAACCTTCCCTGAAAATTATAGCGATTACCCTAGGTAGGGTTGGGTTTTTGACGTCAAAAACTGGTTTTTGACATGACAAGCGTCAAAAACTGGTTTAAACTGCCATAAACAGGTTTAAACCGTCAAAAACTGTCATAAACTGGTTTAAACCGTCAAAATCTGCCAAATGCATGTAACACACTAAAACATTTTAACAACAATAGGTAAACATTAAATAAGTCAATGATTTATGTGATCTTTTAAATTTATGGTAATTTAATAATTTAAAAAAAAATAAATTGTTAATTGCCATAAAATATTTTTATTTTTTTGTATTTTCAATCAGAAGAAAATCCTTTTAGTACAATTAAGTAATCTGGGTCAATTTTACCCCCAGCATGCTGCAGCACACAACGTGTTCACATTTATTTACACCCAGATGATTTCTGAGTTTAGAGTGTATGAAGCATTAGAAAATAGCCTGTCTTTTGATAGCAAAAACATTCCTAAATGGGCAAGTTTTGAAACAGGCTGAAAAAGCTATTGCATTTAATGATACCTTTCCACCAAATAATGGGGTCCTCCCAATAGCACTAAAATAACAAGACGAGAAAGGGGAATCTTTAGCTTCATACACAATCAGTTTCAGTTATGGGTAAGCATCCATAAATTCTCTCTATAGCTCAAGCACGAGCTGAATCAACTGATACATCAGTCAACCCTTGCCCCTGATGGTTGAGATGCAAAATATAAGCCAAACAATGGTATTGTTTCATGATTTGATCCCTTCTATTATGCATTTTTTCAATATGGGGCTTAAGTGAATTTTCTTTTAGAAGACAGCCAATTTTGTTCAGTTTTAAAATCGAAAACATATTTTTATATATTTAAAAGAAAGCTGTTTAAAAAGAATTTTGACTTTAAGCTTTTTTTTTTTATTATTATTACTTCTCTTATTTTGTAAATGTTTAAGATTAATAATCCAATTTCAATTTTGAATGGAATGGTTATTGCTTAGACAAGAATAACATTGATGCACATTATCTTGTTATATATATAAAAAAAATCTGCACTTTTCTAAGTTTTTATTTCTTATTTTAAAAAAAAACCTAGCTAGTGCTTTAAGCTCTCAAAAGTAAGAGAAATTAAAACGATTTTAAGTACCGTATTTTATGGAAGAAACGCTGTGGCATTTACGGGTTTAAAAGTTAATTTTCTTTCAAGTGTGGCGTTTACACCATGTGCGTGGTTTACGATTTTTTTTTTCGCACGTGTAAAATTGAGATAAAATAAAAATTCCTTTAGACTGCTTTCAAGTCACCTGCCCAACAACTTTCTGACTTTGCTGATAATGAAAACTGTGACATTTCTGATGATGATAGCGAACCATACAGCATGGAAGAAGAAAATTTACAACTCATGCATTCTGATATTGAAGACTCACATTTTGAGGGCTTCGAATAGGAACTAAAGATCGCCTAAAGTAGATACGACCCACTCATAAAAAGCGTGCCAAGTTGCGCCGGCCACTTAAAAAAAACATGGAACGCCTAAGGAGAGGGTCTGAGTCCCGCGCTCTGGATGTTTTAAATACCAACTGACATCTCCTTCATTTAAAAATTACATAAAAATATTTTAAACACGATTTAAATATTTTAAATAAAATTTTAGATATCTTAAGATATTAAAAATGAGGCACCCTACACTTACACTGTTCAGAAAACTTTGATTAAAGTTAGGTCAATGTGACGCTGTCGACAAAAGTAGCGTTGCCACAGGTTACGATATTTTTAATCTTATTCAGGCCAGTTTTCAGTAGTGCGGCGTTTCCTCCGTAAAATGCAGTAAGAGAAAAAATTTTCAGCTCAGGTGAGCTTAATGTCTACTTTTTAGAAAACACAATTTTACAAAAAAAAAATAAAAAAAAAATTAAATGAAAATTTTACCCTGTTAAAAAATTGCACTTAACAATAATACTTAACTATGTACTAATTATTGATATACAGTAATGTGAATTTAAAATATCACAATAACACTTAACTATGTACTAATTATTGATATACAGTAATGTGAATTTAAAATATCACATATAATGTTGTAATGTGTGACATTTAATGTGAATTTTTACAGATCACTATATAGTATTTTAGGTTTTTGACAGATGGTTTTTGACAAGAGGTTTTTGACATGACGGTTTAAACGATGGTTTAAACTGTCATAAACTGACACATGTCAAAAACCTGCCAACCCTGACCCTAGGTCACATAGTTTTTGAGTAATTAACATTTTTCTGTTATACACAAATTTCGATTTACGGGCATTCAGAAAAATTGTTGAGCATCGCTGAATATACCTATCGTTGCACAAGAACAAAAGCATTGTTGCTAATGATTTTCGAAAAAAATCATCGGTAATTAGCCGAGATATTAAGCCTTAAAGGTACGGTCAGTTTGGACATACACAGGACAGGGGCGGCGTACTCTATGCCTAGTTAACAACTCTTAATGATACATATGTGTAATGTAATGTCCAGTAACAGTATAAAAGCAATAAACGTGAAATTGTTAAAAACATACTAATTTAAGGGGTCTCGGGACTCTAAAAAGTGGAAAAAATGTAAAAAAGACCATTTTCAACATTTAATGTCTTAAAATGTATATGATTTTAAAACACAACTTTTATTCGGATGAAAGATATAAGTATGTTCTTTCGTTTCATGTATTTAAAAAATTGCAAGATACAGAATTAGTATTTATAGGGGGCTCGAAACTGTTAGACATTTGTCGAACAAAAAATTGGCATAACAGTTTACGCGCAGGATTACAAAATAAATATTGCAACTAGAACGACAATTTTGGTGCTTACTTATACTTCAGATTGTAATAATTTCCCCGAACTTAAATAAATTAGTATTTAAAGCATTTTTATATTTTAATGCAATGTTACATTTAGCTAATACAAAATTTTGAAAATTTCAACAGTAAAATCACCTAAAAAAATATTTTTTTGAACAATAAAAAGGAAATTTTAGGTTCAGTTTATACAGACTAACACGAAATGTATGTTTTGAAAATTTCATGAAAAAATATTCAGAAGTTTTTGATGCATCCTGCGCGTTATGCCCAAAAAACGCCATTTGGAAATTAATGACTTTAAGATTTCGGAAACGCCGCTTCAGCTATTGAGCGGGTATAATTCTAAAAGCCAAAACTTCTGTTCTAATGGGAATTTCAAGGAAACAATTATATCAAAATATTCAGAAAAGATAGGAGTTTAACATCTAAAAAAATTTTTTATTTCTTAAATTTTGAAGCTTTAAGAGTCCTGCGACATTTCTTGAGAATCCTTTCCGGCAAGGAGTAATTCTATTTATAAACCTTTGAAATAATGAACTGACACCAGAATTTATAAACGAATTTATTAGAAAATGCGAACTTGCTTATTTTCACGTACATGATAAAAGGAAAATTTTAATTAAATATTCTTGGTGCCGTTTGAATGTTTTGGAATTAAAATTAGGTGTCCGTTTTTTAAGGGCATCGCCCTCGAAAGATTTAATTAGAATGAATCGCATAAATACTGTGGGATTCGCGATAGTTTGCATTGAGTGTATCTCTCAATACGCCTCGAGTGACTTTAAAGTTAATTAAACACCTATCTGGAAAAACGCGGCACTAACCAAGCCGGCGTTGCAACTTTGAGACCTCAATTCGAAGCGCGCTTAGCACAATGCCAAATTTAAACTTTGAACAAAGGTTTTGTTTTAGCTACACTGTAGAAATAAAGGTTATTAGTACGCTGAATTTAATTTCATGAAATGCCAAATGAAGTTTAACTATGCACTGCTTTTATTGTCAGTACCGAATTAAGTTCATCGTAAACAGATTAGGATAATATTAAAAAAAAGAGTTATACGAATAGCTATATATGACATTATTTAGGTTCCATATCTCTTTGAACTTTCATGGTATACCCATTTACACTTTTCTAATATATACAGTTATACCCAAGCCTACGTTGTATAGTTTTTCTTACAAAGTCTTAGTATTCTTTTAGCAACGTTCAATTACAAATTCATATATTTATTCTATGGAACCCTCTGTGCGCGAGTAATGCTCGCACTTGGCTTTTTATTATTATTATAGATTTAGTTTTGTCTTCGATTTTGGTGTCAAGTACTTCTCTCTATTAAAGGAAATCTTAATTAAATATTCTTCTTTTTTTTTGTTATACTTCTTAAATATATTTTTCTCAGAAGAAAGTATTGGAATCTTTTTGATGGATTTACACGCTATAGGATGACCTGAATATGATTTGACAATTTTTTGATGTACGATATATACTCTCTATATGTACGATACAAATTTCTTAACTACTCTATTCCAAAAAGTAAAGCAAGGAATTTCATCAAATGGCACTTTTTCCACTTTTGGAGGACTAAAATGTGTTGGGAGCCCTGATAATATAATTGAAAACATGTTCAAGCAGCTGAACCCATAGATGACAATGTGATGGATTCTTTTGCGTGGCATTGTAAAACGATTATAAATGTTTCACGCACCGTCACGCATCCTATAGTTTTCCATGAATTTCGAATAATTATCGTTAATGGATCATGGTATTTGAAAATATTTTTTAATGTCCGTGTAAACGAACAATATATGCTATTTCCGATAGGGAACATGTAACAAATTTCAAATGCCATTTGCGTTATATTTAAAATATAACTTCATTAATGTCTATTTTAAACAATTTTTGCCAATAAAGCGTAATATGAAAGAACTTTCTTTTTGTTTTCACGTAAACGAAATACTAATGCTATACAATAGAGAATTTTTATATGATGTAAGTATATGATGCTATACAATAGTGAAACATTTACATACTACATTGAACCTAAAAAAAATACATAAAATTTTGCTGTAATTCCAGCAAACTTATGGAAGTTTAGTGAATAGGCGAATCAGCACAATAAACACTTTTCAAGTTTGTTGAAAAGTATTAAAAATCATTATCTTATTTCTAAAATTGTTAATTTATTAGTGTCTTCATTAAAAAACTTTGGGAAAGTCTGCGTCCTCCCACGTCTCTAGGCGTCCCCCTTGAAAATATAAAGTAAGGGGACGCTCGAGATAACATAAAAAAGTGAGGGGACGCCGTCCCCCCTCGACTTCACCACTGTCTTGGGGGAGTCGGAGGTGTGATCAAGAAACCACATGGTTAAATCATTGATTACACGGATGCTATTGCTGTACATTAGAGTCCCGATTATCAGAGTTAATATGGACCATGCTTACCTCGTATAAGCAATAAACTCGGATATACCGGATTTAAATAAATAGGCACAAATTAAGGAGATTAAATATAAATTTCACTTAATTTATTAATTTTTATGGTAATAGTAACATTTTTTAATGTACATTTTTAATGTATATTCCGTTGCTTTTAAGAAAAACGGAAATGAAATTGTTTATTTGAAAAAGCGCTTGATGTTTTTATTGTTTGTTGAATGCCAATTTTGCTGCAGTTTTTCTTTTTTTTTCTTTTTTTTTTAACTGCAGTATAATGCTACTGCATTGATATCAATTTCTAAGATTTACCATTAAAACTTACCAGCAAATTTTGGCCTAATTCTATCACCGAAAACTAACAATCGTCAACGATTAAATATGGAAAAAATTGCATTAAATTTTAGAGGTAACAAAACCTTACAAATTGGCAACTATGTGATTCTATTGGTATCATGAAAATTGCAGGTGTAACCTGAACTTCTTGCTCAAAGTCTTAAATAGGTTTTTACAAGCGAACTTATACCTTTGGAATGGATCATTTTCTTCTGATGTCTTTCATTATTATGAAACAGCCACCATAAAATTAGAGTTCTAACTTTTTACGATTGCTCTTTCATATTCGTCTAACACTTCATTAATAATTGCTGTTTCATAATAATGGAAGCCATCAGTCTATCAGAAGAAAATAACTCTGTTAAAGTGGAAACTCGATTAAGCGGGACTCTATTGTAATTTGGTTTACATTCAAAAATCATTTTATTTAAAACTTTATCACAAATTAAACTACTATTTCTCGAAATAGCTTCTGTTTTGTAGGCCTTTTATAGATTTTTGTTTTAGCTCAGTACATAACTAAACCACGTTTTAAGTAAGTTTTATAATGCAATAGGAGGATTTTATAATAAAATTGTACGAACGGAGCGGTTTTCAGTAACATAAAGGAAACTTTTTACATATTTATTTACGTAACTTCAAGTAGCATAAACAGATCCCTTTCATTTATACTGAAAAAAATTCGAAAGCATATTTAAGCAAGAATTTATAAAAATTATATATTAGAAAAAAAAAAGAAAAAGAAAAAATGCGGAAGACTAACAGAACAAAGAAAGGGATGAGGGTGAGATTTTCGTATGAAATTCTTTATTTGCTTATTTGCTTAATTTTTAAAGCTAAAAACAAATATAATCAATTATTACGAACAGAATAAAGTAGTAATAACATATTTTAATTATAAAAATGCGATTAATATTTACAATAATAAAAGCAAAGCAATTCTTACGAAAATTTAAAAAATAAGAATCGAGGCGCATTTCTTATCTTTATGGTGTTATGCAATTTTTGCATTTATTTCTGTATCACATCTGGTTTGCAACATTTTATTATGTTATTAAGCTATATTATGAATAAAAATATAGAGATGTTAGTCCGCGACCGGAAACTTTATCGTTGTTTTGTAAATATTCGTCCATGACATGACATTGCGTTTTCGCATGTTACAGTTTAGATAATACCAATAATAATTATCTGGCTTTCCAAATATCTGAATTCCGGAAGTTCAAATTCAATGTTAAAAAAAAAAAATAGAATGTAGAAAAAAGCGCAATCAATTGAATTTCGAAGTTGTTCACTCGTTTACAAATGCGGGTCTTTCTGTAGAAATGTTGATTATCATAAACGGAGGAATACCTTACAAAAAACCGGACAAGAACAGGGATGTTATCTTGCGTTAATTTTGTTATTCAAATTGAAAAAAATTGCGTAATTTTAACAGCACGAATATTTGTGGCTTACCGCACATGGAATAATACATGTTGTCCGATTAAAAGTTTCATTTAAAAAAAAAACTAATGGTAAAAAGTATCAACAAACAATCTGAAAGATTGCAATGAAAATGGCACAGAAGACAAATTTTGTTCTCCGTGCACACACAAGGCGCACATTGATGAAATGTTTGGCCTATTAAGGTTTATAGAACTTTTTTTTTTTTTTTTTTTTTTTTGACATAGCAAAATCACATTTCGTTAAAACACATTGTTTGTTTAAAAATTGCAGTTTATAGAAAAGTTTGTTTGTTCTACACAGAGAGAATGTCTTACATAAACAGGTACAAATATGTACCTTGCAATAATACTGGTGAAGAAATTCGAAGAATTTCCACAGCCTAAGAGGCAATTGCCGAGAAGTAGTTAGAACACGTAGTTTTATTAAAATCGCAGCTAATTAATTAAATTAAAGACCGTAGCAGCAAATAATCTCAAACATTGCAATGGAAATTTTTGTCTTACTACTGAATGCATATAACATTACTGACGTCAATATAATATATCTATGCATGTGCAAAGCCCACAACGATGGATGAGCTGTCATACTGAAAGTTTTTGAACAGACATTTGGCATAGCAAAATCGCATCTTGTTAAAACCTTTGTTACGAGCATCAAGGGCACTTTAAAAAAGATTTAAAGACATGACATTTTTAAAGGCAAGAGTTTTTCAGAATTTTTTTTATATTATGTAGTTTATGAACTTCAGTGAAAAGGCAAAATTTTCTGCGAAAAATTACTAGTATTGGAATTTAAAATATTTTGATCAGCCTAAACACCAGGGATATCACCAAACGGATATCAGGTTAAAAAGGGATGATTCATTTGTTGTTAATAAAAAAATAATGAAAAAAACCTACTTGCAAATAATCTCAATGATTCACCGAAATAAGAATTATGTAAATCTACAAAGCTAGGTTTTGTAAAAGCTACTGAAATCTGTCTGTACCGAAATTTCTATCATCAGGGATATCAGCTAAGCACCAGGAATATCAGCAAACGGATACCAGCTTAAAAAAAAAGATGATTCATTCGTACTTAATAAAAAAAAATAATGAAAAAAAACCTACTTGCAAATAATCTGAAAGATTCACTGAAATAAAAAAGATGTAAATCTACAAAACTAGCTTTAGTAAAAGATACAGAAATATGTCTGTACTGAAATTTTATCCGTACATTGTACAGAATAAAGATGTAAATCTTCAAAAGTATTTTTCTAAAGCTACAGAAATATGCACGCGTACTAAAATTTAACTGTACGCTGTACAGAATAAAGATGTAAATCTAAAAAACAATTTTTGTAAAACTACAGAAATCTGTATGCGTAATAATATTTTATCTGTTACCCGGGATAGAGACATGAAATGTTTTTGTTCCAGTTACATAAAAAGTTTAGTCCCAGCATCCGAGTTTCCCAGAAAATTATCAGTTACCTTACAAATTTTTTATAGCGTGTGAACGTGAATCTGATAAATGATTTTTTTTTTTTTTTTTTGCAGTTACTTAAAAAGTTCTAGGCATCCCAGATTCATAGAAAATTCTTGGTATTCTTATAGAGTTTTTTTTTTCAGTGTTTCTACAAGAAAGCCTCAACTTGTCCTCTGGTGATTGGATAAAACTTGTTGATAATATTGCAAGTTAAAATATTTATTATTGAAGACTACAAAATAAATCTGCAAAACTATATTTTAATAAGCACCGTACTCAGATAAATTAATAATACTGAAACTTATTTTACTTTTATATTATTTAAGGCATTAGTTATAAAAATAACCTGTCAAATTCACCATATTTAAATTTATATGTAATCTTTATAGTCATGCAAAAGCTGGTATTTAGTGTATGTTTTAAGTTTTTGATGATTCATATTTTTATTATCAAAATTAAATTACACATATTTTTATCACTTAAGGTTTCTTCAGTCACGTTTGTTATATTCGCGGTATCAGTCAATTAAATCAAATTCAATTTCTAAAGTTAACCCTTACCACTCCGTTGGCTCCGCTGCGGAGACATTATCAGTCTTTGCAAAATTCGTTTTTGGTACCAGTAATAAAAAAAAAAAATAAAATTTACCTTATTTAATCAGAGCATTTTTGAAATTCTGTACTTGAAGGAAACTTCTTTTTAAAAAGTGGTGCCGATCGAATAAAATTTGTGTAATAGATGCCGAAGCTTTAAGGGTTAATATTGTTCAAGTTGTTTATATAACTTTAATACTTGGTTACGAGATAAAATAAGGAAAAGCATTATATAATCTTCTTTAGTAATTTCATCTCTTAGCAATATCTAAATTTGAAATTATTCAATATTCGGTATTAAAATAGTTATCCTATTTATTATTTACAAAATAAAAAGTTATTTAAATTCTAAACAAAAAGTTTCTTTAAAACATATTTATTTGCAATGTTACTATAAAGTTGAAAAGTAAAATTGTGTAAACTGCACGCAGTCTTTTTTGAAAGTAGAAACTGTTCTCATGGAACTAATATATTTTTTGAAATATGACAAAGAAATTCCACCGAATATGAAAAAACAAATTCTCAAGAAAATGAAAAATGTTACAGAGAGAAAAATTCGAATATGTAAGGTTTTCGTATTGATGTAAGGTAGAGTAAAATAAAGAAAATTTTAGGAGAATTCATAACTCGTGGAAGAGAATTCTATACTTTGATTTCATTTTCTTTTCAATATTTGAATTTGAAAGCTGCTTACTAAAATGCAAAAGTTATTGGAAGGAAAATATATTCTAATAAAATTTTGCATGGAAATTAAAAATGTTTTCTAAGAAATTTTTAAAAGCAATGTCCGAAATAAAAATATCGTTGTTCGTTTAATTTAGGTTTAATTTAGGTGAAATGCTCTATTGTAATCTTAATACTTTTTTTCTTGCAAACATGCTATGTGACAGGTAACTTTCCTGAAATATTTTTTACTTTCTTTTAATTACAATAGAAAAGTATGCAATCATTTTTTTTTTTTACTTCCACTTCTCAATGGATTTACAAGTTGGATTCAGCGATCCAGATAAACAAGTTTTTGCAAAATGTACGTCTGTATTCGCATACGAGTGTGTATACTCTTTTTATCATGGAAAAGTGCATTAATTTTCGCACAGAATTGAATCAAAATTAATAAGTAGGGGAGGGTGGGGCAAAATCGGTTACCATAAATGTTTGTTGTTCTCAAATGCAGTCAAATGGGAAAACAAACTATGACCACCGTTTTTAAGATTAAATGAGTCTTTGGCTATAAAAGAACATATTATTATCGATAAATTATATAATTTATTATATAAAATAACTACTTTTTTAGACATATGCAAAAATCCGGTTTTATTCCACTGGTTGGGTAAAACCGGGTATCCATTTAATACGCCTGGAAAACAAATTCTGGTCAGAAATATTCTTTTTTAATATAGTAAAAAAATAAAATTTTGTTATTTTGAACAAAACGAAATTGCACTTGCGCTCTTCCATGTGTCCAAAGTATATCTGTGGCAATTTTTCTATATTGTATATGCCTATCTATATTACACTGGAAGTCTTAGAGTTGTTTCAACTGCAAAAATCACAAATGAATTTGTTATCATATTCTTCTTCATACTACATGCTTCGTGTGTCCATTTCTAATATCGTATCCAAACTTCTTTGGATTTAGAATTGGTGTAAAGTTCAATGAAAAACATTCAGGCTTCGTAAACTTTTTCAGCTTCAGAGGATGTCTCCTTCACTTTTTTATTTTTATTTATTTATTTATTTATTTTTTTAATTTATTATTTCATCTTAAGAATCTTCTTTTTTCGTTTTCCAGGCTGTTTGGCTTCTTTCTTCTTAATATCTGTTACCGCTTCTAATTTGTAGGGCGAAGAAGTCAAAACCCTAGTTTCCCCCTCCTTTAACCAGCTCTTTTCTCAATCCCAAAGCCTTTCTGGGAAGGGGGTAATAACATTTTAGGTGAAATCTGAAATGCAGATTGCTGGGCTATACAATCTGTGATGTCGATAGAAGAGGCTGGATGTTATAAACTGCTGGATGTGTGATGTTCTCTCTTTTAGTTGCGGAAGGATGAGCTTCATTATCCTGTGAGGTTTCAGAAATACTTATTGCTGCAGCTATGTCAACCTATGGCTGCATACAGTGACTTTCATGGGTTTCTGTGATAACGATTTTTGTGCAATTTTCTCGATTATTCGTAGTGAGTTGTACATTGGCTGCTCGTGCACCAAAGGATGTTTTGGATACAGGTAACACGACGGTTCGTAATCTCCCGGCGTACAAAAGATGGGCGAAAAATATTGATTTTAAATAACAAATGTGATCAAGATTAATTTGCATTTACTTAGATTAATAACGTTATTCGATTAGTGATGTCTGTGCAGCTGTATTTTGCACTGAATGCTCGTAAAGAAACGCACACTTAGGCACGTTATTTGTAACAAAAATGCATAAGTAAAATCATATCACGCTTTTTGAAGTATTAACAAGCCTAATATACAATAAAGTTTTAGAATTGTCAAAGATGAAATTTTTAACTGTTAGAGTTGTTTCCGTACGATTTTTTTTTTTTTAAAGAAAAAGAAAGACTTGTAGGAAAAAGAATTATTAAAACGTGTTTTGAAGATTTTTCTATGATTTAATAACAATGTTAACTGACAAAATATTAATAGTCAATAATAGTAAAAATTTTAATTTATTCTATAACAGTATAATTATATTTGATACGTAATCACTAAACTTAAAGTATAATAGTAAAATATCATTTTTTACTTACTTTCAAGATAAAGTTTTAAAAAAAATTCCCTTAGACTATTTTTATGCTTTTTCCTGAAAAGTTTTATATGGAATACTTATATGTCTGATATAAGACAATTTGATGAATAAAACTTATATTTAATTTAAGGTGACAGTGGACTTTCAAAATCATGAAATTTGACGAAAAAATCTGTTTTTCTTTTTTAGAGAATTATGAAAATCGATGCTCAAATGTATCCAAAAGATTCAAAAAGATTTTTTCAGTTTCGAGGCGTCTTTGAAGACATATAAGCTTTTATATCAGTAAAAACTGTATATAACTACACAGTTTTTCTTACTTAAAATACTGATTTCTCAAAATTAAGGATTTTGCACATGTCTAACTTTTGAAACATTCCATGCGCCTTCCTAACAATCAAATTCTTTCGAAATTTATACCGTACATCCGTTATACAATTTTAAAAACAGTTAGCATAAACAATTGCCTTTCAGAGGTATTTTAAAGTTGAAATTTATATACATATATGAAAATCGCTATTAAATTACACTCTTTTTTTTAAGAGGTTGAGAAATTATGGTTTCATGACAATATTTAGGCAATAAAAATATTACCAAGGGTAATTTTATAGAGGAGAAATTTGAGATGATTATTTTCTTATTGATACAATAATGTAAAAAATAGAGAACAGAATGTGTTTAAAATGTAAAAAAAAAATTCAAGATTTTAAATTTTGTAAACTGGGGACTTAGGGGGAGGGGGTTGCAGGTAGAGGGAGTAATTTAAGGACTTGATAACTTATGTATCCATGTTATTTGTTACATTTTTAGGTTTACAAATAAAGCAAAAATAAAATAAAAATCTTGATTTACAAATTGTGTATGCTCGGTATTGAAGAAAGTGTGTGTGGGATGGAGCATAACTTTTTGACGGAGAAGGGAATTTACAGAATAGTTTTTAAGATTTAAATCTTTGAGTGCTCAATAGAAGTCTGCACGGGCTGGAATTTCCAGACCTGGGCCCGATTCCAACGAAAGCTATCTTGGATGGACCCGGATCGTTTATATTTTCATAGTTCACGGCACGGTCCGTACAAAAATCCGTGAAAACAAGATCGCCTCGTGCAACTACGTAAGACAGAATATACACAATAACAATATTACTTATTTTATTCAAATAAAGATTCATTAAAAAATAATGTAGTAAAAAAGTAATGTTAAAAAAAAAGAGAGTTAACAACACCATAACTTTTGAAGCTGTATAATAAACAGAATATTTTGATTTCTGTTGAAAGTATATCTTTATAATTTTATTAAGTTTGTTCAAAAATTTAAAGGGGCTCCTTTCTGTCACAATCTTTGAAGTCACAATGGTTCAGAGACCCATAAATTTATCATGTGATTTTATTCAGAAGCTCAGAAATCAAATGGCATTTGTCCTTTTATGATAAAAGAAAAGATTTTTCAGAAAATACTGCCGAAATTGGCGTTTTGAATTGAATTTTCGGACGCGATAGCAGGGAAAGGAGACAAAACAGTCTTCACGTGACAAGAAGCGTTTATAACTCGATAAGTAATTTATTTATCAAAAAAATTAAAATTGCGAGTAAAATTTACGTAATTTATTTATTTGCGTCATTGTATCCAAACTAAGTGAAATGTATGCAAACGAATAATTTGACGCAAAGAAACTACTTAGATAAATTTTACTTACAATTTTGAATAACGTGACGCAAGAGATAAATCAATTTATTGAAAGCATTTCAATGCATAGCATAAATTCAATGAAAGTTATATATTTAAGAGTGAATTCGAAAATTAAAAGTATTGTTTAGATGTGTAAATATATTTTACCAAATCAAAAATAATTTAAATTGAATTTTAAAACAAACCTTTTAAACCACATCAAGGCGTCCCTTAAATTTTATATCATATCTTTTAAACTCATATTTTGAACTTATGAGAGATGTGGATGAAAAAGCATCAGTGAATAAAGTTTTATACATATTTTCATGTTCAACTTAGCTTTTCATCAGTGATTATAAATAGAAAAATAAAATAAAATGGTGAAATAAATAATACAAATATATATTTTTTAATTAGTAGCATAGCGTCACTCAAAATTGGATATCATTATTTTAAAGATCCACATTTGAAATTCTTAGAGCCATAAGATAGACTGCTGCGTCACAAACTTTTATCCCGTTAAGAGTTTTTATATTGATATGCATTTACACACAGTTTCGAGCAAAACAATTAAAGATTATTTTTTATACACTTTTTTGTAAGCATTCACGAATTATGTTAAAAATCACACCTTACAAATATACTTTAAACATCATAAAGTTCTACAATATACATCTTTCCATTATTCAATATAAAAGACAAAATTGATATTAGAGATATAGCTGCATTAAAATATGAACACCTAGTCATTTTCAAATTAGCCTAAAACTGATTAGTCTCTTTGCAATAAGCCTGAAAAAGATTAGACTGATTGAGAAACAAGTGGCCATTTTTCGATTAGCATAAATCTACATAGGCTCTTTGTAATAAGCTTGAAAATTATCATGCTCAGTGAAAAAGAGAAAATGTTTCACCGATTAGCCCGGTTCTTTGCAAACAACCTAAGCTCTATGGAAAGAGCCCTATTTATCAATTAACCTACAATATATATGTATAATTATTTATATGTTGTAGGATTGATATTGCTGTATAGGAGAATACATAAAGATAACCGTCTGCTGCGTGAATTGCTTAAAATGTGTTTTTAAATCTTTGGCGCATTTTCCATCTAACATATTTTTAGGTATATTTGTAGTATAAAATTAAATTCCTATACTTGGTTGTGGGAAATTTCATGCATTGCTATCTATGGATGTCAGTTTGGATTCTTAGCTGTTTTGTGTGTTTTATAGCTGATTAAATTTTAGCATAATAGGTTTTGCATATGAGAAACAATAGATAATATATAGAGCTGCAAAAAAGCAATCAATTACCTCGCCAAATATGTGCTCTATTAGCGAAATTGTATTTTTTAATTTGATAATTTAGCTATCTTATTTCACTATATCGAAATATAAAGCCTTGAGACAATATTTTCAAACTAGTGCAAATGGATCATAATCTGGGTACGACACGCATTTTTATACATTCTTGTATAAAAATGTATGATTGTGATTATTAATGAAAATTAAACACATTTTAAATAAGATTGGAAAATAATTCTTTTATTTAATGGTTGTTTCCAATTAATGATATTTGCATTAATTAATATACAGGGTGATTCATAAATATCGAAACAATAGGCTATCTCCTTAACCCCTTAGGGACGAGCGACACGTATACGTGCCGGAAATAGGCCTAAGTATCCTCGTTTATCCTCACCAGTAAAATGTTACTGTAAAATTTGCCTTATTTAATCCGAGCATTTTCCCGATTTGAATAGGCACAAACTTCTGTTTTTTAAAACCGGTAGCAAAGTAATAAACATTTCGTAAAAGGATCCCGTCGCGAAGGGGTTAAATATTGCCCAAAGGTACATACTTCCAATTGCAAAGTTTCACAAAAAAGGTGCAAAATTTCATGAGATAAGTTTCAACTCCATGGGGGGTCTATATGAGAAAATACAAAAAATAAATTTTTATACGCCCCCCCCCCCCCCCTAGAGTAAAATTCCCAATCAGGAAATTTTTCCTCATCCATTCCTGCATTAAACACTAAAAACTTCATCTCGATATCTTCAAAATTCGCAGAGATATCAAAATCCAAAATTCGTGATTTACACCATTTATCCATGCCTCTGAGCGACAGGTTTTTGACTCATTTTGAATGCAAGATAGGGATCAGCCAAAAATTGTACATTATTAAAAGACGATATGAGACAGTGCCTCTCTTTTAGACATAAAATAGGCAGCGTATAGATTTTACGTTAAACTTGTTTTCAAAGTATGCTGGTGGTCTGCAGTAAAGGTCTGCACCGGTCGAAATATCTAGGTACGGTCCCGAACCGACCCATAGAAAAAAAAAGTTCGGCCCTGTCTGGAAAAAAGTTCAAATCGTAACCTGGCCCGACCTGACTGAATTTCTACATAATATTTTACATCGATATGGTTAAAAGTTGTTTCGTATGGAGGAGTTCTGACCAAAAATACTTATTATATCTTTTCTTTTTTCATGTTTATAATTATTATTTTTAAAGAAGTGCCAGAAGCTGTGATTATTTGTTTTATTAATGAATCTCTATTAATATGTAAATGATTCACCTCTCCTTTAATAACGTTAATCCATATTCCATGTGTTAGAGACAATGAAAAATGCTATAAAGTAAAATCTTTTAAGATGGAATCACATAGGAAAGAAAAAAAAAGCGTTATAGACAAGTTCCCTTCTTAGGAGTTGTAAATGTAGTCTATTTTTTCTCAGGTATTATTATATTCATTTTCCATGGATCAACAGATTTTTCCGTTTAAGAAAGGATTCCGTCATAGGCAGGTTTTTTTCACTAGTTTTACTGTATTTTAAATTTTTTGCCTTAAAATCTACTATCCTTTAAAAATATGAATTTTAAAATTTTATTGTAAAATAATGGCCATTAAAAAATGTATACATTTGTTGTAAAGGTTTTTGGGCTGAGCCAAATTTTAGTTATTTTTGCACGGGTTAGGTCAGTCAGAGATAATGATTTTAATATGGGTTGTCTCGAGACCCGGACTGTAAATTTCGCCCAGGGGAGACCTAGGAATAAGGAAGCCAGTCCCGGTTCGGTATAACCAGTGGCCGAGAGGTTCTGCTCTCATGCTGGGTTCGAACCCAATCGTGTCCTTCGGCCCAATCGTTCGGAGTTTTCAGTGGTTTTCTTCGAACCTTGGATATCCTTGCGTAAATACGGGTTAGGTTCCCTTAGAAAGACCTCCACGAAAGTCACTCCCTACCCCGTTTCGGGCCCACATCCCTCATACAGATAATTGGCCTTCATAAATCACACCAACAACCGCTTCGGTATGAAAAAATACCATCGGCCCGTCCTGGCGGAGTCTTCAGAAAAAAGTCGCCAATCCCGGGTCTGGCCCGCCCTAGTATACAGACTTTTTTATCGGCCTCGCGGTGGTGATAAAAAGCCTGAATTTGTAAGGGCTAAAATTATGAAAAACCCTTAATCGGCATGTTTGTAAAAACATTGTTTCAAATTCTACATTAAACATTTATTTGTGGACATTTAAGTAGTACAAAAATGTGGTGGAAACGGCAAAAGTTAAACTGAATCGGAAGTTTAAGCTACCGAAAGAAGTGACTTTTTCACATGCAGTTTTTTAAAATGCATTTAAATATTTTATTAGGAGCCAATCAATGTTTAAAACTTTAAATGAGTTTTTCTGCATGATGCTTTTTTAATCGTAAATTAAAAAGGTGCAAACTTGGAACATGACTTTTTTGATTATTTTACATTAATTTTGTTTCGGCAAATTGAAAAAAAAAATTTTAAATATGTTAATTTTAAATATGTTAATTTTAAAAAAATATGATTTTTTAAAAAATAAGTTACAAATTTTTTTAAACAAATATTTTTAATATTTTTAAAATTAAAATTAAAAAAATTCCCGAAACTAAACTAAAATTATACTTTCCTCTTTAATTAAATGAAAAAAAAAATTGAAATCCGATGAATAATGTTTCGAGTTATAAAGATCTTAAATTAAATCCGCTTAAAAAAATACTAAACATTTAAATTTTTAAAAAACTGTATGCGAAATATTAAGATGTGATTTTGTTTGTAAATTATACTGTTAACCATCACAAAAAAAGAAAAAAAAATCAAAATTCTAGCTCAAAAATATATTTTTTTTACATGTTTCCTAGAACTCTTAAATAACATTGTTTCTTCGATTGCACGCATTTCAATTTGTGTCTAATCCCTTAAAACCTGATGAATTATTTAAACGGCCATAACTCTGTGAGTTTTTCAGATATGAAGATGCAATTTTTTGTGCTTGATTCAGGAATGGATAAGGAAAGTTTTCTTGATTGGAATTTTTACACTACGGGGGCCGTATAAAAATTTAATTTTCGTATTTTTTCAAATAGACCCCCTATGGAGTTGCAACTTATGTCATTAAATTTTGCACCTTTTTTTATGAAACTTTGTAATTGGAAGTATGGGTCTAGGGGCAATATTTAAGGAAATAGCCTATTGTTTCAATATTTATGAATCACCCTGTATATATAGCAAAAAATTCAATAACCAGGGAAGCACAAGCCGGGTATTTACAAAACTGATTTGCGCGAGTTAATTTTCAAATATTATTTAATGTTGTTATGGAGAAATTAATAATTTCTAACCTTGAAGACATTAAGATACTTTAGTATTCGAAAAAAAGTTTTTCTTTGAAAATTTCAGAAACTCTACTATTCGTGCTTGCCCAATAGCCATACGATTTTGGCACATTTCGAACTATATTTTTAAAGTACCCTTGAATGTATTTCGTGTCTTCATCTCAAAATACGACTGCAGTGTGATTGAAGATATTTCCGTTTACATCAAAAATTTTTTGTTTCAAAACTTGAGTCTAAAAGAATGCATCTAGACTAACCCTAGGGAATAGATTGGCCAACGGTGAACTTCTGAAAAGTCAAACTCCTATGCGATAGCGAAGCCGTCGTAACATCACCCAAGGCTGTTACCTGTTAATTTCTCTGTGCTCTCTGCTAACGCATAGGTTAAAAATGGTAAACCTTTATAATATGTATTAAAGATTATACACCGTCGAATAAAGTTACTTTTCTTTTCATTTTTTACATTTTAATAATTCAATATTCTAAATTTAAAGAAACGAAAAATGTTCAGACCAGCAATCGGACCTGGATACTTGACGTGCCGTGCCAATCCTTTACCTGTTAAGCTATCCGGACGATACCTGTCTGACATAATTCACCCTTATTTGTTGGATATTTGGGTAATTTGGATATTTTGCTGGATATTTGTTTGCTTGATCATATTATTTCAGCAAAGTATCATCCGGATAGCTTAAATGGTAAAGTATTGGCACGGCACGCCAAGCATTCAGGTTCGATTCCTAGCTTGGACATGTTTCGCTCTGTTGGAACAAACTTCAACTGTGCTACTCCAGCCTTGAATATGATTTAATCCAGTTAGAAAAAAATATTCCTTCTCTTCATTATAACAAAATAGTTATTTGAAATTCTGAACAAAGCTTTTATTTGAACCTTTTTTTTTTTTTTTTTTTTTTTTTTTTGCAAAATTAATATAAAGTTAAAAAGAGACCTTGTGTGAATTCAATGCAGCCTTATTCAAATGTAGTACCTATTCTTATAGAATTACTATATTTTTGAAATATGGCAAAGAAATTCTAAAGAATCAGAAAAGTTCGGAATATTCACAAGAAGATGAAAATTGTCGCCGGGAAAAATCATAGTTCGTAAGGTTTCGTTCGCAAGTTAGATACATGAAAATAAAGAAAACTTGAAAAAAAACCT
The DNA here is from genome assembly GCA_963932465.1 of Maratus speciosus. Taxonomy (NCBI): domain Eukaryota; kingdom Metazoa; phylum Arthropoda; class Arachnida; order Araneae; family Salticidae; genus Maratus; species Maratus speciosus. The sequence goes on along the minus strand of CAWVRF010000006.1, from coordinate 465,498 downwards.
CATTTTTTTTTTTTTTTTAAAGAAGATTCTCTACTTTCCTTATTGAAATTTTATTTTAAAAAGTGCTTTCTAAAATACAAAACGTGTTTGTTTGAAGGAGACATTTTCTAATAGAATTTTGTTTATGAGAGATTTATAAAACTAAACACGAAAACAAAATTTTCGTTAGAAAAATTTACGTTTAATAAATTATTATGGTGATTTTATTTTGTTTTAATAATTCTAATAAATTACTAATAAATTTCTTTACTTAATCGTAGAAAACTGATTTTTACACCAGTTGGCCAAAGATTGCGAGTGGGGAACTTTTTTTTTTTTTTTTTTTTGGCCTACCACTATTTCCGACAATGATTTTCCTGATATATTTCTAGTAGTAGAAATTAACCATGGCTATTATTTGTTGGAAAAAGTAACAATAAAATGATTAAAAAATCCTTGGCTGCACGGCCTACAGGCGGAAGTATGCTTCTAAGCTAAGTATTAATTTCACCAATAAAAACTAAATCAAAATTAGAGATAAACCGAGTTTAACAATTTTATCTGGCCGCTTTTGACGAGTTTTTAATTTCTTTTTCTGTAAGAGTTGGTCCTATCCAAAACTTGTAGATAATATTAAGAAGATTTATAATAAATTTAAGCGTATTTGATATCTTGTGAATTGCGAAGTTATGAATTTTTTTTTCTTTAACCCCCAACCTTTTTATTTCTCGTTTTAATTTTGTTTGCGGTAAGAATTGGTCCTATTAAAAAATTATCAATATAAAAGTTGTAAGTAGTATTAAACAGAATTATAATAAGTTTAAGTGAATTTGATAATTGTTGAGAATTTATAAAATTTTTAATTTTTTATCTCTGAATCCCTATTTTTTTTACCCTGGAGCCAATTTTTAATTTTATGAAGGATCTGCCATACATAAATTTTTGGCTCTTTTCCTCGAAGCACTATAACTTAAACTGATTAGACATGTATTATAATGATGAAATTATGTTTTTTTTTTTTTTAAGTTTTCATCAAACCCCTCTTTATTTCCACCCTCTTTTTGCGATTTTGCACATTAACGAACTTGACGGAGATTTTCTGTCCTTGATTTCATGTGTCAGTTTGGGAGATATTAGTGCAGAATTATGGAAGTTCTCGTGTCTATAAAAAAGTGATATATATATATATATTTTTTTTGGGGGGGGGGGGGGGGAAGAGGGGTCATGATCGGTGTAGATCTGAATTTTTTTTTTCAAAAATTCCATTATACGGGAGAATGTAATAGGTAGTATTTCTTACGATATCCTTTAGCTACCACAGTGGTACACATATGAAACATTCGTAACCAATATATTAATGTGCACTAATCAATATATAAAAGATAATTGTAAGAAAATACAACTTAAAGAATTTGCCATACAAATACGTGTGTATTCTGTTGTATTTAAAAGGATGAAGAAGTATAAAATAAGAAAAATCTAACAAATGTAAAATACAATGTATCAAGATAATTTTGTAACACATACACAGATGCAGATTTAAAATGAACCATAATAATAAAAGAAATAAATGTGTAAGTTTTTTATAACATGTAAGTGATTGTGGCATATAAATATTGTGTATTTGTAAACGTAAGGCATTTACCATAAGCATTAGGGAAATAAATAGGCTTCTTTGTAAACACTATACACAATGTATTAATCTATAAAATAATCAGTAGCTATATAATAATAATCAATAAAATAATTAATAATTAATAATAAAAGCGACCCCTTAAGAATAAAACTTATTTCTTCTTCTAATAAAATAAAATAAAATTCAATGCATAAAATAATAAATATTTTGATTTTTAAAAGCATATACTGATTTCTCCAAGTGTCTAATGTTAATACTAATCATACAAGAAACCTTACCTATTTTAATTATATGCTCTATTAAAACTATTGTGCTAAAAAACATACTCACAGTCTCAGAAATGATAAAATAATGCATTTAGCATCATTTGGCCTCAACCTTGACCGTACAACTTGTCGAATCGAATTTGACCTACACTTTAACAAGGATTAACTACTAAACACTACTAAACTCTACTAACACTTACTAAACACTAATTTTCTGGGTACAGACTGTTAAAAATTTGCATCATTCTGGCAGGTCATTTGACCGTTTTTGTTTTTCGAAAACGGTTACACAACCGTAATTTTAACACTATTCTGACCATATTATTGACCATTTTATGGTCAGAATATAGTTAAATTATGGTTATGAAACCTTTTTTTTTAAAAAAAACGGTCGAATGACCTGCCAGAATGCTGCAATTTTTTTTACAGTGTAATGTCTCGATACACCCAAATGTCTCTTTAACAGACAAAGATAGAATTGAGAAAGAAGTGTCTACATATAGTAAAACGACTATGCGCTATCATATGAGAATGGCTTCAGTACCAACAAGAGGAGAAAATTTAGACTCGAAGAATATGAGAGATAGCGAAGATATTTTCAATTAGGAATATGTAGATGATTTTCATGTTAGTAGGAAATAATATATTACACGTAAAGTAACGGCCAGCTCAGAATTAATAGTTTTCTGATATTATATCACCAGCTTAAACACGTCCCTATTAGTTGATAAAAGTGCGTCATTAAAATATAGGTGTAAATTTTCTAGTAAAACTAACGCATATAAACATAGTACAATTTTAATAAAAAATTCGAATTAAGTATGCTCAATGTGTCTACCATCAACAGCTAAGAATTGACATTCATGTTACTGCGTGCATGTTCCCACCGATGGTGGAAACATTGAGCCCACTAAACTCAATTTTCTTATTAAAATAAATTGTATCTCCTTTATAATGCCGAGCTTCTGTAAACGATCAACGACTTCTTTAATCCGACGATTGGTTATCGAAAAATAAACATTTCAAAGATTGAAATAAAGTTCATTTTATACGTAAGACGCAAATTTTATAGTAAAGCTAGGAGACTCGGGAATTTTGTACATTGATATTTTTCCGCTGTCTGTCATTTTTTTTTTCGAGATGGAAAATTTAACGTTCTAGATTTCGCTACTAGTTAGCGCCAGAGCCATTCTAATATGCACTTAGTTCTTTTTTCCATAAGTCGACACTTCTTTCGCAATTCTATCATTATTTGTTCAAGAGATTGCTTGAACTTACCCGCATTCTAACCTCTTCAGGGGTGATTTTTTTGTGGTGAGAAAACAAAATTACGTATTTTTTTTAGTGCAGTTGTGAATTAAAGAGGAGGAGACATATAGTATACTGTCTACCAGTTGCGAGTGAAGTAACTGAGGAAATTGCCAAAAGATGGCGGCTAATTTTTTTTTATCTAATCACGAGTTTTTGATTATCGCCAGGGAAAACTTCCCACCAGTAAAATTGAATAGAAAATTTCATCTTATTTAAGAATCTTATTAATAGAAATATTTTCTCACAGATATGGTAAAATTTTCTATTTGATTTTACTGGCGTCAGTTTCCCTGGTAAAACAGTCAGTTTGTTTCACTGGTTGTCACAATATGGCGGAAACTCTGGGTATGACCAAGGTAAACTTCCACCAGTAAAAATTAAAATCTCTTTCTGTAATTATTTATGCCTGATAGTTTGAATTAATAAGGTGTTTAAATAAGGAGAAAATTTCTAAATAAATTTACTGGTGGAAGTTTCCAACGGCGGTAATTAACCCTAGCAAAAGCGGTTACAGTTCAAGCTTCATTATTTTAAGGATTTGTCAGTTCATCTTTATTACTAGTTCCATGATTTTTTTTAACAATTTATTTATTTTAGAGTAATAGGAATTCAAAATACCTTCAGAAAAAATGGGAAAAACAACAATATCTTGAATATTAAAGTCGTGAATTATCACATTGCTATCTAAGCGTAAACCAACAGAGTGAAAAATTTCCAATCCGGGAATCGAACCTGGGCTCCTGGAATAGATCTTCAGTGCTCTACCATTAAGCCACAAGGACGATGCCCAGCTTATCATCTCTCACTCAGCATCGCTTAGCATCTGAGAGAGAGATGCTAAGTGTGAGAGTTTATTGCCATTTTACAATTTTTTTATTGCCACATTTCTTTGAATACTGTATACAAAACCGCCGACCTCAGTCGCGCTTATTGATGATATCTGCTTTGGCTGAATTTTGTATTTTTTTAAGACGTCAATAAAGGTGATCGGGATAGATTTTCTAAGCTCCACAGATTTTATTACAAGAATTCAGCCATTCTGTGTCACGTGCATAGTTAATTAATTGATAAAGTGACAAACTTTTAAAGTGATTTGTTCAGTATACCTTCTTAAAATAAAACATACTATATGGCTTAGTTTATGGCCAAGTGATGATTAACGTATTGATTTCCGATTTTTATTACTGCACATAAGTTTTACCAAACAAAAGGTAAACTGGGTACAAAACCGGAGCACACATTTTAAATATACAACGTTTCGTGTAACTTGAGCAGTAAGATGACAAACATAGTGATTTCCTTTTTTACTGCTCAATGTCGGAGCGAAACTTTGTATTATATTATCTTTAATATTTTTTGCTTGTTTATGGCCATTTTACAATTTTTTAATTGTCACATTTCTTTGCATATTGTATACGCCACTGCCGCTCTCTTTCGCTCTTATCGACGAGATCAGCTTTCGCTGAAGTTTGTATTTTTTAAAGACCTCGATAAGGGTGACCAGTAGGGACATCTATGCTCCAAAGACTTTATTCTTTGCCTGAGCAGTTTCTCTCGAATAGTAAGAGTAAAACTTGGTGATTTTATAGATTTTACTGTAAAAATGAAATGGTAAACTTCACAAAACAACTGTAACGATCCAACTGTATTATTTTAACTCAGAAAGTTTTCAAATATCCGTTTCAGAAGAGTTATACGTGATTTAGCGAAACAGCACCGAAAACTGGCGATTTGAAGTAATTAAAATAATAAAACTTTGTAAAAAATCACCATAAAATAAAACAATACACAGGACGCGTTTCGAGCTAAAAACATAACAGCTCGTCATCAGCTACAACAAACACGTGTCCGCAAGCGAACAAGGTCAAAAACTTTTGACCTTGTTCGCTTCTACGTGATTTGTTCAGTGTTAGTTTCTGAAGCGATTACATCAAATTGAATGGGATCGAGTCCGTAGAGTTGTTGTCAGCCGTACCTTGCCTGAGTTAACAAGAAAAAAATCACTTTATAGGTTTCTCACTTTACTAATCAATTATCTATGAATGTAATTAATTTATTAATCGACCTATAAAAACACTTTGTAAACGACAGGAATACAATCAATGATACTGAATGTACATTACACAGTATATATCACATATAAAAATGCATGCATAAAAAATCAAGTTTTGTATCACCATTGTTTTTTTTATATCCTTTTAATTATTTAAAAAAAAAAAACAGGATTTCCCATGCATTTGTTTGGTATTAAATTTTATTTTGTGAAATTTCTATTTTTTTTTTTCTGTTGCATTCTGTTACACTTTAGTAGTTTTAGTAGTTTAGTCTGTTACACTTCTAATTAAAGCACTAAAAAACTTTAAAAAATAAACTGTAGTATACTGTTTGTAAAAACCAAACTTTAGTCTATCTTTACAGCGGCCTTTAATTTTTAATTTTAGATCTTAAAAATTACATACAAATTAAATAAATTAATTTTACTGGTAGGAAAATTTTCATATATTTATTTCATTTGTCTTTAGTAGTTAATTCACGAGTGGTTAAAAAAATGTACATTCTTTCAACAACAGTTGCATTTTATTATTTATTTTGTTTTTAAACGCTGTTGTATTTTTTATAGTTGAAAAATACTCTCCTACATTATTTGTATTTCCAGAGGGAAAGAATTCGTTAAACTTAATTCAAGTCTTTTAACTTTATTTATTTTATAACTTTGTTTTTACAAAAGGAAATTGTTTCTCCCTGCCATTTTTATGTATGCAAGCCGAAATAATAATTTATTCATAAGTAACAGTACAAATACAAATGTGAATATATTTAGTAGAAGAACTTAAAACTATGTGCATTTAATATTTTTCTTATAATTTTAGCACTTTTCATAATATCATTTCGGTATTAATTACTACGGAGTATATCACAACATACATTAATTTTTATTTTATCATGTATCGTAAAGCTAAAACGTCCTGAATTTGAAAATGTTTCTCGTTGCTATTTAAGAAATATGTTTTGTGCATTATTGTAAAAAGCAGCATTGCTAGAAATGCACGAATATTTATTTTATTAAAGAATATATATTTATTTGCATTTGATATTGTTAACACACATAAAAGTAAATCTCTCCATATTTATAATTTTTAATTAAAATTACAGAGTATTTGAAAAAGATTTAATTACTGAATATCTCTCATTAGTATGAAAATTTATGTATTACAGAAATAATTTAAAACTTTTACAAATCATGATGATTATTTATTATTGCATATGTAAAATCTGTACTTTAGTTTGTAACAAATTATTTTTACATTAAAACATTTAACTTGTGCAATGTAATGAAAAACGCACATTTTAAGACTTTAAGCAAATGTCCATTTAAAATGCATAAGTGTGAATTAAAATGATAATTTTTTAAAAATATTTTTACTTATTGTATCAAGCAGAATTTCATTCTACTTGGTACAATAAGTAATATTTATGTAATTCTTATTAAATGCATCATTCTGTATGATTTTCTAAGCTTAAAAAAGTCTTTTCTACTCTTTTAAAACGAAAGAAAGTTGTATTTGGTGACAAGTATAATTACTAATAAAATCTCTCGATTCTAAAAAAAGTAACTAACGCCGCCGTCGACGGTTTTGAATTTTTTGTGACCGGAGGTCTTTCTTCATTATTATCAAGGAAAATATTGCATACAAAAATAATGAAAATCGGTGGTATTATAGAGAAATGTTTGATGCAGACAGTTTTTAAATCGAAGAATTATTTTAAGAGATATCTGATGTTAAAGTTGGTCAAAATCGTTCCATTAAAAAAGTTTTATAGGAGCAAACACTATACATAGGAATTTAATCCTTTTCAGATCATTTTATACATTAGAAGATCCCGGTGTGTAGACTGCATTTATTTTTATAATTTAACTTATTTTTTGAGGATTTAGTTCGATTTTAAATTTAAATTTTCAGCATTTCGAGAGATATTTTTCACAACTTTTAGAAAAGGTTATTATTTTAAATTGTTACCAAAATTAAAAACAGCGCAAATAATAATATTTCATTCAAATTAATAATTTATTTACACGTGACTGTTATGAACAGAAAAAAAAAACTTTCAAATGAGAATTAAATAATTACGTATTAGAAGAAGGAAAACATTATAATTACGTCATAAAAATTATATTAAACGCATCTCATTGGTTATTGAACAGCATTTAATGCAAAATCCATACCCATAAGGTGGTTACCATAGGAGGGAACATGTTTTACCGCCAAGTTTGTCGCCAAATTGGCGATATATCGCCAAATTCGGAACAATCATCGGACAATCATCACGGACAATACGGACAATCATCTCGGACAATCATCAATACGGACAATCATCAAACTGAGATATTTTGAACCAATGCAGATGTTAATAAAATGTCTATAAGAGTCGCATTGCTCTTGTGTTGAGAATTCTTTAGGCAGCGCAAATAATATTTCCTTTCTAACAACAAGAGTATTTTCACGTGAATGTTAAAAATAGAAAAAAAAACTTCGGTGAAAATTAACTCAGATTTAAAACGATACATTTAAAATGTCTTATTTAAAAAAACTTTCTTATAGCGTTGTTAAAAAATACCGTGAGAGAAAGATTCTGTTTACTTAAATCATTTTATATTAGCCTTTTTTTCACATGTTTCACTTATCTGATTTAATCAAAGACGAAAGCAATCCGTTAATAGGGAGATAGCTACTGTTTTTTTTTTGTTTTTTTATTATAATTCCGTCTTCCGAAATTTTTTTAAAGCCGATCAAATTAGCGTGCTTTTAGAGTTTGCGGTGTCTAAACGAGGGTTTGTGAGCGTAGCTCGTAGGGGGCGAGCCCCCTAATTTCAGTATATAATTCAAAGTAATTTTTTAATGATTTAACATACTGTGCATTAAGTATGTATCTTTTTATTAAACAAATTAAAATTTTTATACATAAAAAAATGCATTAAAATGATTGGAAATAAATAGCATGATTATACGTTATGAAACATGAAACAAATGTTAACAGTTTCAGATTTTTTTTTTTTTTTTTTGGATTTAAAATTAATAAATAATTTTCTTTAAAAATAACATAAAGACGTTTAAGAAACACGTTGTCGCTACATTTATCTGAGTTTTTCCTATAGGAAACTAGCACAGTGATTATCACATTTGGTTTCGAACATTGCAGTGAAAAATTAAACTATGCTACATTTTTTGTATTCTGAAGTTTGAGTTTCCTAAATGTTGTTTTCTCTCAAAATTAAATGAAATTAAATACGTTTGAAACTGAGTAAATAATAAAATGAAACAATTATCTGAAATATTTTATATAATCATATACGTCTTTGTTTGAGCACAATTTATATGCTCTGAAAATTATTTAATACGAAACAAAATATATATTTTAAATTTTAGTTTATAGTTATTTTTATATCGTGTGTTTTAAAAATCCAAATCAAAAGTAAAACACCATTAAAGTCAAATAAGATTTGTAGAGACTTACAGATTGCAGATTAATATTCACAGTGATTCATAATTTTTCAGAGAAAAAATCAGTATGTCAAAATCGAAGCAATAATTTAAGTGGAATGAAAGCAATATAGCTCCCAAAGCACGGTATTATAGGTGATTCCTGGCTGTGGGCCATCTAAAAGCGCATGTTCAGAGAGGAAAATCCAAAATTTTTAGCAGCGCTGAATAACACGATACTCACGGCAGGGAAAGCAACCATTTTTGCTGATGTGCTATTTAATACTATATTGGGCGTGAAATCGTAGTTATATTCAGAACTGGAATATAGGCGTTTGCACACTGAAGTAGTTGTAGCTGTTAATCGCGTTGTACAAAAGGCTGTTATTTCAATAGTTTAATCGTATACTATTTTTGCACAACAGCGGCTGTCTACAGTTGAGAGTATTTAATAACATTTTTTGTCATGCCATTCAAATTCCCCATATCATGGTGAGTATTCATCTGCACGCCGCAAGTCTCACAACATTTAAATCTTATTTATAGCTCTTTAGTTTTGATGCGAACATTTGAAATACCTGGTATTAACAATTTTTTGTATTCAACATTTTTATTAGATAAGCTACATGCGAAAACAAGATAAAAAATTTCACCCGTTTCAGAAAATGATTTTGTTAAAACAAATTTGCATTGTATTAAATATATATTTAGACTAGCATAAAAAGAATGTTAGTACGATAATAGATCTCTTAAAGGGGATTCTTGTTGAATATTCATGGTAAGGATAAATCATTCGTTGTATTGATAAAGTTTTCTCTTATTTTATTCTTACTTTACAGTTTACTTTTAATGTTTAAAAATTAGCTCAAAGATCTTTCTATAAATAAAAAGAGTTATATTAGCTATCAGAATAAGTCTCTTTAAAAAACTGTTTTCATATGTTCCATGCTTCTAAAAGTTACTTGGATGTTTTTATTTTCTTGTAATGCAGATAAACTATTAACATAAAAGAAATTTATGTTGTATATATACTTTTAATATACATTTGTGTATATACTTTAAAATAATTTATACTTTTTTCATATTTTAGAAATGATTTAACGAAGGTGAAATATGTCTATATTTTATTTATATTTAATTTTGCTTTTTTAATTCTTATTTTAAATAATAGTTTTTTTTATGTATTTATTTTTTGAAATTTTTAAATATAAATTCTTTTATTATATTTCGTATTTAAGACATGAGATTGAAAAAAATCTCCGTTAAAAGATATGATTATTTTAAATGAATAATAATGTATCTGTTATGCCCTCAAATGCATTATTTAAAAATAAATTTGCATTTAAAATGAAACATTTCAAAAGAGGAATATCCCATTTAATGACTTTAATGAAAATAAAAGAGACACAGCTGTCTGAACATTTCAACATAATTTCAAAGTATATAGCTTCATTTTAATGAAATAAAATATTAGGGAATTTATTTTTATTTTTGACAAAACAACACGAATATTCACTTAGTAGCTTCAATGGAGTATAAATATATTTATCTATGAAAAAAGAATATTTTGGAGGATTGAATTTTCTGCGACTGCAATATTTTTGAAAGTACGACAAATTTATATTTTATAAATTTAATATTTTAGTTAATGCTTTTAAAGTCATTACTACGTAAAGGTATATATTATATTTGGTATCTTGAAAATGGTGCAGTTGATCTTAAATTTATTACGTTTAGAAGCTTTTTATTAGGTAGAATATTGCTGAATGTATCGGTATAATTGTTCTTGTTAACCTTTATTCTACGTAAAATGATGAAAATATAAAATTTCAAATTTCTTTATTAAAATTAATTTAGACATCGCAGTATATTCTCGCGAACTGCTGTAAAAAATTCCATAAATAAAAACATGCGAAAAGGTCTTTTACTGATTGTATTTTCAATCTATATTACAACCAAAATAATCAATGGAACATATTTTTCAGTTTCTGCGTATAATTCATTTCATATCTCAATCTTTTAATCCCTATTTCCCAGTTAAAAAATGTACTATATATCTATAAAAATGATAAAATTTCAACATATACAGGAAGTTCCGATATAATGGAATACCATTTACATTTTTATTTGTTAGCCAACATAATATATATATATATATATATATATATATATCATTTTGTTATAAGGAAGTTTTCCAGTGAAGAGTTAAAATTGGTCCGTTTGATCATTTTTAGACAAAACGCGTGTTTTTATTATTAGTGACAAAAAACGTTTAAAATTAATAAATTCAAAGCAACTAACCTCGAGAATTTTCGTTATTACAAAGATGATTTTTAATCTGTCATTATGAAGAGCGGGATGAATGCTTTTTTATAAATAAATTTTAAAACTCAGAAACCATATGAAAATTAAACTTTATTAACTTTTGCAAGAATAGCACTTTCACGTAAATGCTTTTTAAGTTGCTAGTAAAGCAGATTTTAAAAAGTTTTAATTAGCTTAAGATAAGGAATTTTGTTACAATAAATATTTATGATCAAGTATACTTTGCTAATCGAAGATACGAATTATGCATTGTCTTTATGTAAAACTTGATAATTGTCGCGTAATTTCGAAACAAAGGGGTCTATCATCATTTTCAAGAAATATTTCATTTCATGTGTCAGTTATAAAACAGCAAGAGTAATACAATCTGATTAATAAGGATTAGTTTATTTTGTACGAAAACAAAACAAATTTACATTTATCATGGAAGACGGTAGTATTCCGAGTGACGCAGCCTTAAGCCTAAAATCGTATCGTATCGTATCGTAGAATTCGTAGATGGCGGAACTCATATATACAGCTAATTCGACATCAAAGAAAATGCGAAAAGCCGCCTATTAATAACTCAGCAAATATAGGTCCTATTGTTCTGATTTTTTTAAAACAGTCTTATATCTGCAGTCTAATCCTATTCTGAATTTTTTACAATTCTACGTGCAGTATATTTTCAGATCTGTAAACCCATTTTGAAAGTAATTTCGATGGTGTAAGTTTGTCTTTTTTTTTTCTCCGAAACTGTCTAGATTTTTTTAAAAACATTAATATATAAAATGAATCTGTTTTTGATGAAGTGGATAACACTAACCTAGTATCTAGGAAAACTCTTAATTTTTATATAATCCGCGTCAAAAATTGGATTTCTTAGGATCGCGGATTACATGTTATTCTATGGGCTAGCAGACAGAACGTTGCACATCGGTTTTGCGCGATTAAGGTCACAGTTAAAAATCTGAATATTGGCAATAAATCTTTTTTTAAACTACAAGAACAGTTTATTATGTGCTTTAAAATACTTAGACTGATTTTTTTAAATGGAACAGTATTTTGTAATTATATGTATTTTATTTCATTGTTATTCATAGTAAGTAAACATTTTTTAAGGAGAAAATATTTCACATTTAAAAAAAAATTCTCGTATCGAAATTCGATATTTATCGAAAATTCTCGTATCGAAATGAAAATTCGTCGCGTTCGCCATAAGACTTCGCCATGTATCACTACGCGATACGCGAAGTTGACTGAAGAAATAAGAAATATCAAAGATCTTGAAATGGTATTCCAAGGGTAGAAAGTGAGTACAATTTCTAATTATCGAGACAGCATTCTTTGCAACTGATCCTTTCTAATTAGTATAATGTTCTGAATTGTTTTTATTTTCAACAGTACTCATAATTGTTTTCCTTACAAAATAACGTTCATGTGTGGCATAGGTATTTCTTGTGATATGTGAGTGTAATACAGATAGATTACTAATTTAATTTTGTGTTTTGAGTCTTCTTTTAAAGAAATTAAACAAAATCTTTCATTTTTAAAGAACGCACAATTTAAATAAAAGGTATGAAGAAATCAAAATTAAGATTTCCAATCCCGTTTATAAAATGATTCATTTGCGAATCGTTTCTAATCTAATAACATTATAAACGAAAATTGACTTAAAATGACATCTTTTTCGAAATATGGGTATCTTTCGTTTATTTATTTTTTTTTATATATAACTCTTTTCAGCTTCAAAAATTAAAGCATCGTAGTATTTTATTTTTATAAAATTAAACCTAAAGGGGAAAAAAATTCTTATTTCCATTTATCTCTGTAACAAAAGAAAAACAGAAGAAAAAAAACCCCCTGAAGCATTTCTTTTAGGCTGATTACAGCCATGGGTGCAAGACCTTCAGTCTCAGGACTGATTTCAGTCTTGGACATATTTTTGACTGATAGTAAATTCTACTTTATATACTTAAATTATCACGATTAGCTCAAAATGAACCATTTTATCTTGACTAGTTGTTTTGAGCTCCTAAAAGTAAAAATTTTCATCATGATACTTTTCCTTATTTAGTAATTAAAGTTTATAGATAAATAAGATAAAACAGCTTTTTTGCAAAAGTAAGATACTTGTTTTTATTTAATTTTAAAGTTAATATGCTTAAAAGAAAGCTTTAAATAATTTACTTTTAAAAAATATAAAAGTAGCCAACTCCCTTATATGGTATTTGTGGTAATGAAGTATTATTGTAAATAAGAACAATTCAGAACATGTTACTATTTAGAAAAGATTGGTTTCACAAAATTTCATCAGCAACTGCATTGTAGCTGTCATGATAATTAGACTTTGTATAAACTAATAAAGTGATTACCCAGTAACCATTTCAATTAATATATTAATCTGCCTCGCATCTTAAATTAAATATTAAGTTTTTATTCTTCTTTCATTAAACCATCCACTATTCTTTAACATTCCGCATATTCCGATTACAAAAACTCTTTTTATCAATTCCACCTGTACACTGGAGGGTTGCCGTATCACTTACAGAGTAGCACGTTTATCGCCTCGTTGTGCAATAGCATTTGAAAGATCACCACACTAACATAAAAAAGTAGCAATAAAAGAAAAACAAAATTAATCAGTTGATTGTAAAAAACCCGCTCCATTCTCGGTTGGGGGAGGAACATCACAAGAAAAAAAACCCTCGCGAAATTTGACAGTATGTCAGGGAGGGGGGGGGGGGGGTCCAAAACTTCATCAAAATAGTTGTAACTTTTCTAATAAATATGTTACATATAACATATGGTAGTAATAATCGGTATATCTGATCAAAATACAAATAATTTTTTTAAATGAACTATTTAATGATTTTTTTATCCCTATTACTGTATTGGATTAATAGCAGTTTAAGAGCCATAATTTTATATTCTAAAATCCTTAAAAGCACTCTGCAAGGAGTCCTTGTTCAATCACAAAAGTCTGCCACTTAAACATTTTAATGCAGAAAAGGTAATGTATTTCTCATATGTAAACAATGAATTTTGCAGTTAAGAAGCTTAGGTATTTCACAAATATTGCTATTTCTTGGAACACTAAATTTGATGCATTATCGTCTTTAACACATTATTTTGGAGTAATGAAAACAATGTTATTATATTAAATTTTTTTGTAAATGGGTGTTATAATCAGTAGTAACTCATGACAGGTTTTTCTTGCAGCACTAAAATGCATGCCTTCCAAAAGTTTTTTTTTTTACTACATTTTTGCCTTATTTAATGGAAGAAAGTTCTGCCAAAAATAAGGCAAAGATTTCATTCAGTGGCGTGGCGTCCGGTCATCGCTGGATGCGGCGATGACCAAGCAATATTTTAAAACTCTTAATAAGCTTTTAAAACTGTACGATCCAGTTTTAGCAGAACATTTGGAGTTCATGTATAAGTGAAGGTAATATTTAAAGTTTCTTTTTTGAACATTCAACCATTGAATTTTAGAGTTAATAATTTTTCACCACAAACTTAAATAATTGCGATGACCACCGAAAATTTTCACGCCACGCCACTGATTTCATTATTATTAAAAATAGTGAAAAAGGAATAAATTTGCCAACAATGCATTTAGTGTCCCCAAAACTGTCAGTAACGAGCTACCACTGTTTATAATTACAGTCGAACCTCGTTATCCCGACACTCTAATGTCCAGAAAAAGTGTCGTCATAAGCGGTGTGTCGCGATAACCGGAGTTAGAGAAAAATAGATTTATAAAAAGCTGTATTTTTAATTAATTTAAGACAATTTTAAATTAATAACTGTTATTGCAGTTTTAAGCAATACAACATTACTGTTAAACAAAATAAACACAAAAAAGAAAATTGAAAAGGATAAAAATCAGATTTATGATGACTGATTTTTTTATTGTTACATGAAATATCGATGAATTAAGGTTTGCTTTAGCTAGATCCTACAATTATTTTTTCGATATTATGCAATGAATTGTAATAAATATTCGTTGTTTCAGAAATGTATGTTAGATAACTACTGAACGTTTCAATGCAATGCAATGCTTCCGTTTATAGTCGGATGAAAAACGCCGTGTGGCCACAAGAAAATCCGTCAGGATATCCGGAGTTGAAAATTATTCAACGACGTAAAATCCGGAGTTTATTTGCATTAAAATCATATACAGAAAATCGGGACTTTGAAAAACTGACGTGATAAACGGAGTGACGTGAAAACCGGGTGTCGGGAAAACGAGGTCCGACTGTATTTTGCCCATGCATATCTGGATCATGCTTTAAGGTAATTTAATAGTGTGTGATCTGTACCTATTATGTAAAATTTTATAATTTGCACAATTTCTGGTTCCAAGGAATGCAATTCAAAGCATGTATACGAGGCAAATTTAATGATGTATGAAATATGATCTAAATAATGCAAAATTCAATAATACACACAACTTCTCATCCCAAGGTGTGCTTTATAAAGATCTTCTACTATATTCATCTGTAGTTCAAGTTCACTCATCAAAAACCTTAAAGATTTAGTATCTGTGACTGCTCTGAAGAGGGCATTATTACAACTTTATAATTTTTTCATTTTGTAGCTCAACTTGCTCAGCTTAGAATTTACCAATCCAAACATTGCCATCTTGATTTTTTTCCACTGTCTTTATTTACCTCAGAAGTGATTAAGATTTTTTTTATATTGTAAATCCTAATGGTTATAATAGCAAAGAAGCATCTTTAAGCCCTTGGGGATGAGCGACCGGTATACTTAGCCACTTAAGGTGTTCAGAATCCTTCATTATTCTCACCACTTATTTTTAATTGTAAAGTTTACCTTCTTTAATCGGAGCATTTCTGTGATTCAATTACAGAAAATTTTCTGCTTTTAAAAACCTGTAGTAAAAGGTTAAAAATTAAACAAAGGGCTCTTGTCGCGAAGGGGTTAAATATTTTGAATTACAGTGAACTTTAATAACCCTTGGCTTTAATTGCCAGTACTCTTCCAATTGAGCTATCTGTACGACAGCCCAGCCAACACATTATTCGCTCAGAACAACTATTATCATGACATCAATTGATTGTGTGAAAAATAATTTAAAGTGTACATGGTTATACGTATATTTTTTTATTATTAAGCAACAGACTTTGCAGATCCGTTTTTCTCAAAAGCTTTAAAGATTGAAATCTCTAGGCTGGAGTGGGAAAGTGGTAATTTTGAGGAATAGGAGGATAATTTATATAGAAGAATTTTCTGTATAAAAATAAAGATTTAAATTATTTTAATGCTGGGGAGTAGGGGGAGGGAGAAAAGGTGAAATGTACAGTCGCGGAAAAGAAAAAAGTAAACACCCTCTACTAACTCCTTAATAAATTATTATCGTGGACGAAAGTTATTGGTACCGAACGATTGGAAATAAAGTCTATTTTTAAATGATGTATATAAAATTTGCTTAGGGGGCCATCTACATATTAAAACAAATCCAAACTTCATTTTTTTCAATGGCAATACCCAATTTTAACGAGATATTTCAAATCTTCGGTTCAAACTATGCCTAGGCACCAAATTTCAAGTCATTTGAATAATAAGTTTTTGAATTATAAACATTCAAAATATAGTGCTTCTAATGTTGAATTACATTTTCATATTTTTATTCATTTCTCCTGAAATTATGCTCCTAATGTGCTAATTTTTTGTGTAGCAGTAATACTAATATACTTAAACATAAATACATTGAATTTGCAATTTTTATAATTGTATGATATGAATTATGAAATTAATATTCGAAAAAATTATGAATTGCAACCTACAATTTTTTTGATGGATTTAGATTTATTAAGTCCTGCTTTATGGAAATTCAAAATTTCACATTTTTTTCCCCAATAGTTTTCAAATTGTGCTTAAAAAACGGCAAAATGATGGTTTAAGGGGCCGTCTATGATAGAAGTGACTAGATATTTTGAAATGTCTTACGCTGTCCTGCAATCTAGCAGACTTCATTGACTGCTTGAGTGACGCTTAAGGTGTCTTGATCAAGAAGGGGGCTCCCTCGGTTAACAATCTAATACCGAACTTCAATTTGGATACAGCCCTTAAAATAAGCTTGTTTTAAAATAACTATTTTCTCGGAAACTTATAGTACGAATTGCATAAAAATTTGTTTTTAGGCTAATTAAATGGTGTAGAATTCATTTATGCTGTAAGAATTGTGTACTGCTATTGAAAAAAAACAAAGTTATGGTTCGTTTTAATATGTAGATGACCCCTTAAGCAAATTTTATATACATCATTTAAAAGTAGACTTTATTTCCAATCGTTCGGTACCAGTAACTTTCTTCTACGGTAATTTGTTGATAGTAGGAGAGCTGTTGAACATTTTTGAGTAGGTATTTGAGGCACCCTGAAAATTTGTGCAGCACTTCTTTTGTAATGCCTGAATACAAAATCGAATGTCTGGCTGAAGGATCGTGGCCCAAAAACTGTGCCAGACACGTGTCTGGCACAGTTTTTGTGGCGACTAAAGTGTCTGTCATTTTCAAAATATTTTTTTCTAAGCATAAATATTATTCTGCCTCAATCTCAGCGTGCCTCAAATACCTTTTTTGGGTAGTCAAAAAATGGCACTTGACACGTGTCTGGCACAGTTTTTGGGCCCACTAAAGTGTCTGTCGTTTTCAAAATATTTTTTTCTAAGTATAAATATTATTCTGTCTCAATCTCAGCGTGCCTCAAACCTTTTTTCGGGGTAGTCAAAAAATGGCACTTGACACGTGTCTGGCACATTTTTTGGGCCACGATCCTTCAGCCAGACATTCGATTTTGTATTCAGCCATTACAAAAGAAGTGTTGCACAAATTTTCAGGGTGCCTCAAATACCTTCCCTAAAATGTTTACCAGCTCTTGGACTATGAGGAGTTAGTAGGGGGCGCTTACTTTTTTTTCCCCATGACTGTACATTAGGGAAGTTAGTGCTTATTTATTTATTTATGTTAGTGAGCAACAAATGTTGCAGATTTTTTTTCAAACTAATTTTTGAAAGATTTTATTATTTAGGTAAGCTGGAGAGGTGGGTCCAAAAGCAGAAGTGGAATCTTCGGAGCTCAGGGGATTATTTTATATGATTTATTATTATTGTTAATAAAGAATTTTAAATAGGGATGGTGAAAGATTATTTTATATAAAATTAAAGAATGTTTAATTTTTTTGCACTAGGAATGAGAAAAGGGAGAAGCAGAAATTTGTAGTTTTGGATTTAATATAAATGTAATTACTTTTACAAGTGAGCGATGATTGTTATATATATATATATATATATAAAGGTTTAAAGAGTAATATTTCTTGCTATTTTTCTTAACAAAGTAAATTTTTTATATAGTAAAATGTAACATAGCTTTTTATATCTCTGAAACAAACCAACAGAAATACTCTCTAAACATGCATGTTGTACATTACTTCCATATCTTACCAAAGCGTTCTTATAAAAATCTCATTGCACGGTGCTCTTTAAAATTGAAGCATGGTCATCCTTTTTTGCGGGGAGGGAGGGGGGAGAGATTAAAGGTGAATGGAAATCCTTACTATGAATTCTTTGTATTGGTCTTTAAATTTTTTGTGTGTGTTTATTGTTTTATTTATTTTTTAATAACCTCAAAAAAGTAATGATATCAATGCAAAAACCCTTAACGGGTTAAAAGTTTGTGACGCAGCACTTTATCTTATGCTCTAAGAATTTTAAATATGGAACTTAAAAATAATGATATCAAATTTTGAGTGACGCTATGCTATTAATTATAATCTCTCTATATATTATTTATTTCATCTTTTTATTTTTTTATAATCGCATGTGCAAAAATTATGTTCAATTTAAAAAAACGTATAAAAGTTTATTCATTGATGCTTTAACATTTACACCTCTCATAAATTCCAAGTATGAGTTTTAAAAGATATGGTATCAAAATTTTAGTGACGCTTTGATGTGGCTTTAAACGATTTGTTTTAAAATTAAATTTAAATTATTTTTGTTTTGGCTAAGATATATTCACACATCTAAATAATAGTTTTAATTTTCCAATATACTTTAAATATGTCACTTTCACTGAATTTATATGATGCATTTAAATGCATTTATTTGAATAAATTGATTTATCCTTTGTCCAATGCTATTAAAAATTTAAAATAAGATTTACGTAAATAATTTTTTTGCGTCATTGTATCCAAACTAAGTGAAATGTATTCAAATGGATACTATGAGGCAAAAAAATTATTTACGTAAATCTTATTTTAAATTTTTAATAGCATTGGACAAAGGATAAATCAATTTATTCAAATAAATACATTTAAATGCATCATATAAATTCAGTGAAAGTGACATATTTAAAGTATATTGGAAAATTAAAACTATTATTTAGATGTGTGAATATATCTTAGCCAAAACAAAAATAATTTAAATTTAATTTTAAAACAAATCGTTTAAAGCCACATCAAAGCGTCACTAAAATTTTGATACCATATCTTTTAAAACTCATACTTGGAATTTATGAGAGGTGTAAATGTTAAAGCATCAATGAATAAACTTTTATACGTTTTTTTAAATTGAACATAATTTTTGCACATGCGATTATAAAAAAATAAAAAGATGAAATAAATAATATATAGAGAGATTATAATTAATAGCATAGCGTCACTCAAAATTTGATATCATTATTTTTAAGTTCCATATTTAAAATTCTTAGAGCATAAGATAAAGTGCTGCGTCACAAACTTTTAACCCGTTAAGGGTTTTTGCATTGATATAACTTACAACCATTATGTTTTCATATGATATACAACTGTATCTTCTTTAACCCGATACGAAGACATATCTCGATTACGGGGGGCAAAGGATCTTTGCGTTTATCGAAGCGATAAAAAAATATATATATATCGCCTTTTCAAAGTACCAAATCACAAATAATATGCAATTAAGATTTTTTTTTCACTTTCTGCCTAAAGAATATATTCATAGCTATATTATCCAGAAAATAAATGTTGTGTGTAAAAAATTAATATTACAATTTTAAGTTAAATTAATTCATTTCACAAACGCGTGAATTAAAGTAAGTGCTGCGTGCATGATAAAACTCTAAATTATGCATATAGAAAACAAATTTTGAACAAATTAGAATCTACACACAGCTACTTCTAAAATAAATCCAGAATATGCACAAAACATTTTTTTTAATTTAATTTTAGCACGCAAAAAATTCAAAAATTACAAAAATTTTCACAACTTTTATGTGCAAAAAGATAAATAACGAAAATATGTAAATTGTTTTAGTTTTAGCATATAAACTATAAAGAAACGCATATTTGGTTATTTTTTTAAAGATGTAGCTAATATAGTTTGAAACTAACAATACGCATAAACTCCAAATTTACTAATCTGAGAAAACGCGTTTTAAAGTTTCAATGTCTGCGGACCTTCTATTATGCTGACCGTCTATAAATAATTATAACTCAAGAAATAATGCAGATTTTTGAATAGTGTTTCTTGCATATTGTTGAAAAAAAGTATTCAGAATAAAACAAAAACAGAAAACTCATTTTTTGAAAGTTTAAAGATCCTGTGCACCCTTAATTTGTAGATCCTACACATAAATTAGAATATATATATATTAGGGGTGTCTGATTAGAATGTATTTTTGTAGTGAATATGAAAGACTTATATTTATTAACCTGTTTATATTTATTAAAAATAATATTATTAAAATAGTTATTTGAAAGACATGTGTTACATAGTGATGTTTAATGTATGCAGTGTTCGAAAGAAATATATTTTTATTGTACAGAGTGTTCCAATAATTAAGATACATATATAGATTACATATAGAGACATACATATATCCTTTCAAATTGCTGCAAGAGATTGTTTATTCTAATAAATCTTTGTTTAGATATGCAACTAAATAATATTACAGTAAACTACCTATTAATAAAAACAATAATAAATGAGGAAACGTAAACAATAAAAATCTATAAAAGAAACGTGTGTTCTTTCCATTATATAAAGAAACGTGTTAGTGGAAGCCGATCAAAGTGTATACATCGAAGAATAACAGTCATTACATTAATAGAAAACATATATTTTGAAATATAATTTCGGTATGAAAGTTCATATGTATTTTAGAGCTATTAAAAGATCATAAACGTATCCGTTATCAGAGTCATTATCTGCAACAATGCCTATTTCAAAGAATCAATATTTCGAATCGCGGATGTAATTTACATTTTAATTAGAGTTTTTTTTTATTTACTATTGAATTTTACTTTATTTTCCAAAAAAGAGATTATTGGATTCGTGAAAGTTTCTAGTACCTTTTTATTCACTGATTTACTCGATTTCCGATGCCCTGACGACTGTTTAACTATTTTTTGGAAATGTGTGTTTATTTCTTAGAAAGTTGGGCATTAATTTCGTTGACACTCTATCTCAAGAAATAATGCATTAGATTTTATGAAACTTCAGTTGAACATTGATATAAATTGTTGCTGATAAGTTTTGATTTATACCACCCAACAAGTTGCACTGTTTTGCTCTGTTTTTCAAGATTTCTTTGACAAATAAATTTCTCAGCATCTATGGGATAGAGTTCCATCAAACATAATATTAGTTAGATCTTGATTAACCTTAAGTACCAACTTGGTTTCAGTTTACATAGCACAACAGGTGGCGTTTCTATGCTGTGATTCTCACATTTACATGATATCTATATCTCGTCATCTATCAAATGAAATTTCATCAGGTTTTGTATTCAGTTAGACCTTAGCATAAATTGGTAATGATAATGTTTGGTTTTCTATCCTGTGTATTTGACAGCTAAATATCTATAGATTCACAATGGAATTTCATTAAACATCATATTTAATTATACCTTCCTTTAAATTAGATACCTATTAGATTTCAGTGTATATAGCTCAACAGATGGAGCTTCTGTGGCGTGTTTTTCTTGATTTATGTTATAGTTGGCCTTTATAGAACAGTGTTTAACCAAATTTACTATCTAAGATATCCATTTAAATATTTCTAGTTCAATTTTGGCTTCGTCATTCATCAAGTAACGTTGTGTTTTAGACAAAATTCATATTACCAATATGTAAAGATTTAATGTATGAAATTCAGTCAAATATTATAGTAAGTGAGATTTCAACATAAGTTGGTGACAAATACATTTTGTCTATATCCCCCTATGAAGTCTGGTACTGCTGTGATATGTCACGGAAGATTAGACAACCATACCTGTAGGACTAATGTATTCACTTTCATAAAACTTCACATTCAGTTGGATCTTGTGGTGATGCATTTAGGTATATACTTTACAAAATATATCACTGTTATCTTATGTTTTCATGATTTCTTTGATTGATATATCTGTCATCGACTGGATGCAAAAGATGCTTTTATTGAAAACTGTGTAGATTCAAATTTGGCTTTTATCAGTCTACGCTACGGGAATTAGGGTGGGACTGTTATCATGTGTTTGCGGAAGGTTTCCAAAATTGGGTTAAAGTCGAAATTGTCTAATTGATTTAATTAAGCTATCATATTTTGCCGTAAATTATTTGATAACATTATTGTACGCATTGTTGTATCTTTTATAATATTTCAGCTACATTGTTGCCATTTTAGATAATATACTCTACAAATTTCAATGATGACAGGATTGTGATATATTAGCAATGCGCTCTTTCTAATAAAAAATTGTACCTCTATCTTAATTTCTATTTTCAAAAATGCACCAAATTTATTTAGCATATTCGATATTTTAATTAAAGTATGCATGAAATTTCGATTTTTGATTTTTATATTATACGGGAGGCATTGTTATGCATTGCTTTTCTTATTCTTTTAACGCTGTAACCATGTTAAGTCAGAGAGACTAACTACAGTAAACTCTGTCTAAGGCGGAATCGATCGGGAACTAGAAAAGTTTCCGTAGTAGACAATATTCCGCCTTAGACAAATTTTACTCTATGTCTATGGATTCGTAGGGACTTGAAAATCTTTCCGAGTTGGGCAGATTTCCGTCTTACACAGAGTCCGCCTTACAGAGAGTTTACTGTATAATACCTTTTCATAAATTGTTGATGTGTAAGTTAAAATAGCAGAAAAATATAGAAAAATGTTTTTCCTTGGACACCAGATTCTCGTCATTAATTTAATAATACTTTGTGTATAAATATGTGATTGTGTAATTGTATGAAAAGTAGAATATGACATATTCATTTATTACAATGAACTGAGAATAGTCATATTAAATCATTTAAAAGAAATATAAGAACAAAAAAGTGACAAATTAATTGAAATGAAATGTGTTTCAATTTCAAAACTAGTCTGTTGTGGCCTTCACAAAACTTTCTTCTATATAAATCACGTCAACTGAATCATTTAAATAGTAGAAGAAATTACATCAATTTAGCTTCAATTCAAATCAAACTATATCTGAATTTGAAGTTTGATGAAAATTCGTCCATTAGTTCTGAAAAATCTAGCAAAATTCTGAAAAAGGTAGCATAGCTGTGACACCAGTTGAGCGATTTATGCCAAAACATGAACAGCACTAATTGAAATCAAGGTGTACCTGAATCTGAAGTTTGATGAAAATTCGTGCATTAGTTATTGAGATAGAGCTATAGTAGAAATTCTGAAAATGCAGAATAGCAGCGCCACCTGTTGAGCGATTTGCAGCAAAACATAAGCAACACCAATTCATTTCAAGGTATACCTTAATCTAAAGTTTCTTGAAAATACAAGCATTAGTTCTTGAGATAGAGCTATTGATGAAAACGAAAAAATGCAGCATAGCAGCACCATCTGTTGAGCGATTTATACCAAAATGTATAAAACGTCAATTTATGTCAAGGACTAACTGAATCTGAAGACTGATGAACATCCGTGCATTAGTTCTGGAGATTGAGCTTGAGCTATTGCGGAAATCGTGAAAAATGCTGTATAGCAGCGCCATTTGTCAAGCGATTTACACAAAAATGCATAAAACGTCAATTCATGTCAACGACTAACTCAATCTGAAGTTTGATGAAAATCCATGCATGAATTCTGAAGATTGAGCTATAGCGGAAATCGTGAAAAGTGATATATAGAAGCGCCACCTGTTGAGCGATTTGCACCAAAAACTAATCAGCACATATATATCAGAAAATAATTGAATATAAATTTTTATTAAATTCTGTCCATTAGTTCTTGAGATAAAGCGCCCACAAAATTTGTGTCACATACAGAAAGACAGACATACAGATACACAGACAGACATTTGTAAAAAACATGTTTTTTGGATTCTTTGACCCTTGAAACGTGTAAATCCGTCGAAAACTGTAATGAGAAAAATTTCATGAATCCAATACTTTCTTCTTGTAAAGATAAAAAAAAGTAAAAATGACAGTTCCATCGTAAGTTTACAATGGAGGACTACACGTATGTATCTCTAAATGTTTAGCAATGCGCTATTATGACAAGAATTTAGTTTTCAACAGATAAAAAATATACATTTCAGCAGCATTTACTTAAAAATAATTTATTAAAATGTAACATTTATATATTCGATAATTTCATAACAACAAAAAGGAAATCTCTTTAAACATACTATTAGTTTAGAAATTAGAAAAATGTAGTCTTTCGAATGTATTTGTTAGGAACAAGAGAAATAATTTCAGCTACCAGTAATGTTCAATTGTATCCCAGCATTTTGCTTTTAACTGGGCTCTTTTATAAATAGTTTTGTTAGTATTTTCACAGCTATACATTGCTATCTTTTCTCATAAATAGAAATCGCTTTGTTTGAGTTCGGGAAAGCTTCCTTAACTTATCTTAACAACTCTTCAAGAAATATCTCATTTCAGTTAAGCTATTTGTTTTAAATAACTTATATTTAGATATTTGAAATTAGTAGTTAAAAAAGAATAACGTCACACAGCTTTACAATTAAATCTTTTGATTCTCTCGTAGGAGGTATTTGCATTGTTATAATATAAGCATCACTGTGTTTTAAAGAAAAATATATAAGTGTCAGAAAAAGCTTGTCACTATAAACAACTATGTACTTTTCTTTAATTATAATTGTCTTTTTAGTTTGAAACAAAAAAACGGTAATATGATATGCAAATTAAGTATTAAAATATATTTTTAAAACATTGTGAATTTGTTTGGGTTTATTAAAATTCTAGAAAACGTTTTATTAAAACTTTATGTTGTATTTGTGCATTGTGTTTATGTATCTTAGTTTTTATTAATATACCTTCGTTTTTTCGTTAATTTTAATCTTCTATAATTTGTGATTTAGGTTAAATTATTTATATTTAACAGTAATTAGCATGCTACTTAATTTTCTTTCGACATCACTGTTTAGTTCTAAAATATAAGGATATCCATCTATTATCTATCAGAAAATTGCTTTTTTAAGTAATTATTTCAATGTTTAATGATACAACACTGAATATGTTTACTTAAAAATAACTTATGAATAAATATTTTCATTAACTCCGCATTTTTAGCATTCCTCGCGAATAAAATTCTTGTTAACCAGATATAGATAAGTGGCCAAAGTTCCTTTTATTTATATCAATGGCTGCCTCAGAAATACCTTATTTAATTTAAGCTATTAGAAGCAACATAATTTAAGAACATAGACATAAGCAATTAGGAAAGTGTAATTTCTTATTTGGCAGTTCTGTAATTGGTTATTTGATATACATATATGAAAAATATTAATTGTTTAAAGAGTAGATAAGCTCCTGTTTTCATGATATTTTAAAAATATATTATGTGTTTTTTAACTAACATTGGATAAGTATGTTTAAATTAATTAGAGTTTATATAGGTAATCGATTCAGATTACTTTAAGATTTTGCGTGAGTAATTTTTTGAAAAACCATGGCATTGATACGATGAAACTGCGGAAGATTAGATTGAGTTCTGGAAGAATGGATATCAATTAGTTTTGAAGAAGGGTAGCGTAGTATATATAGAAAAAGATGGAATTTATTAAAATGATTTTTAGAAGATTGGACTACTTTTTTCGTAATTTGACACTATTTTTGTAGCTTTAGTAACTGCAAATGAGAATTGCAGAAATTGTAAAAATTCGGAATTTCATTCGAAATTAAGAATTTTTCTTAATTTCACAAATTTCAATATAAAATTTCAATTCATGTGAAATTTCAATCATATGAATTGAAATTTCATATTGTTTAAATTTCGGTTTAATCAATAAATTGAATTCGTATTTTACAATTTCATTGCAAAGATATCATTTAATACTTAAAATGGTATTTTACAACAAATTGGCGCGCAGTAGAATAAAAAATTTTGTTTATTTTATATGAACTAAATCACAAGGTATCTGTATCAGTCAACTAAATGAAATTCAATTTGTAAAGTTAATATTCTCAACGAATTTATGTAACTTTCAGACTTCGATACGAGAAAGTGACATGCATAAGTATTACATAATGTTCTTTAATATTTTTTTCCAGTTCTTAGAATTCAGTTTTTCTTTTTTAGTTCATCTCCAAATTTGAATACATTAAACTTGGAATTAAATTCGTTACATTAAGCATTAGTTTCAGAATAAAACTTTATTTAAATTCGAAAGAATAAAATTTTTATGTAACACATTTATTTGCAATATTACTATAGAGGTGAAAAGTGAAATTGTGTAAACTGCATGCATTCATTTTGGAAAGTAGAAATTGTTCTCTTGAAACTAATATATTTTTTGAAATAGGAAAAAAAAAATCCACCGAGTATGAAAAAACAATTTCACAGGCAAATGAAAAATGCCACAGAAAAAAGCGGAATATGTAAGGTTTTTGTTCACATGTAAGGTACAGTAAAATAAAGAAAATTTTAGGAGAATTCATAACTCGTGGAAGAGCATTCTATACTTTGATTTCATTTCCCTTTGAATATTTGAATTTCAATGCTGCTTACTAAAGTCCGAAAGATTTTGGAAGGAAAATATTTTCTAATAGCATTTTGTATAAAACTATTTTTTTTTTTTTTTTTTTTTTTTTTTTTTTTTTTTTACAATAGCTTTGTAAAAGTACAGTCCGTAACAAAACTACCTTTGTTGGTTTAATTTAATTAATATTTATTATTGCGTGCCTTTGTTCTCACAAATATGGTTGCTAACAGATAACTTTCATTAATTATTTTTCAGGTATGAAAAAACAGAATAAATAGAAATTTGTTAAAAAGTAGTTGTTAAAACATGGGACCCGATAATTATATATTCCGGCGGTCGCCATCTTGGATTCTTTCTTTGAGTGAAAACCCCTTTTCCGCTAAGTAAATATCGTCTAGCAGCAATTTATGCAAATCACTCATCGGGGTTGCCTTATCGACAAACGGCAACAAAACATCGCCAAGAAATCCAAGATGGCGGCCGCGGGAATATATAACATTTTAGCGAAAACGATAGTCCTAGAGCCATTTGACGAAGTCTAACCCTTTTGAAATAAAGTAGTATCTCCCAATAAGGGCCACCCACTTTAACAGATATTTTGAAATCCTATTAGAGGTGTCCCTTCTCCAGGGGTTACATACTAAAATGTATAATACTGCTATTTTTATAAGAAAGTTATGTTGTATTAAGTTTTAAATATATGATACATAAACAAGTAATAAAGACAGAGGTATTAACTGAATTTGAAGTTAATGAAACTGAAAATTAATTAAAAATGTTTCATTATTGCACAAATGCATGAAATGAACAAGAATTTGTTATTGTTGTTGTTTGTTTTATTTATTGAAATTAATCCGTTATTCGTGTTTATTTAAAAGTATGTACATTCCAAGGATTTTTTGCACGTGGATATTAAAGTCACTGGTTTTCTTTATAAACACCATATCAATGAAACTGAAGTAGAATACATTTTGTAATCATGGAAGACGGTAGTATTCCGAGTGACGCAGCCTTAAGCCTAAAATTGCATTGTATCGTATCGTTAAAATCGTATCGTATCGTATCGTAGAATTCGTAGATGGCGGAACTCATATATACAGCTAACTCGACATCAAAGAAAACGCGAAAAGCCGCCTTTTAATAACTCAGCAGATATAGGTCCGATTGTTCTGAATTTTCTAGAACAGTCTTATATCTGCAGTCTAATCGTATACTGAAATTTTTACATTTCCACGTGCAGTATATTTTGAGATCTAAATAGCCATTTTTAAAGCGAAAACGTTGGTATGGTATTTAAGAAGTTCCTAATTTGAAAATCTCGAAAACGTTTCTAACGATTTTCTTTAAATTGATACACAATATTAATCTGATTAAGATGAGTTGAATAAGACATATCTTTTATCTGGTAAAACTCATTTTATTTTTGACATTTTCGTTTCCGTTAATGCCCAGTCAACCATTAATCTCTGGTAATTTTCTCGCCTGTGATTAGTGAGTGCGAGGCTAACATTAGCCTCATAATGAGTAGGTTTGACGTCATCACATCGCGCCAATGAGCGCGAAGGGCTGTGACTTTCAGTAGATAGTTAAAGATAATCCATGTTTATTTGTGTAGCGAGCAGAAATTACAAATTACGCTATAACGATGGATTTAGTGTTTTAAGTCGTTGTTTCCTTTCGGATTTGAAGTTAATTATTTTATATCTCCTTATTTACATTTAGTTATTCGCGTTTGTAACAAAAAACTCGCCCTCTAGCGATCTAAAGGGTACCACTGCTTTTTTCATCGCGTTAGCATTACTTACCGTGAGTCAAATAGCATTTGGGATTTTTAATTCATAATAAATCTGAATAAAACCGCAAAAAAAAAAATAATAATACATGCTGTTATGTGCCCCAATGCAACTCTAGATAATCGAAAAATCCCGATTTAAGCTTTCATTTATTTCCAAATGAAAAAAATAAAATACCTGTCGTCTCTAAAAACGGCAACAAAACTTTGATCAGCAGAAATTCCGATGTCTCGTTGAGGCTGACAGTTTGTTCAAATTTAATCGTGATTTAAATCAGATTATTAAAAAAAATAATGGATTAAAATATTTTTTTAATGATGTGAAAATATATTAAAATAGATGTTACCAGGTTTAAAAAGCATTTCATTTAAAACTTTAATTAAATCTGGTCATCGTCATAAAAACTTTCTTTGAATAATCAAATTATTCACTCTTTTATAGAAAATAAGCACAACAAATAAAATAATTTTTTCTAGATTAAATAAAATAAATAAATAAAAGATTCTTATTTGTTTTTTATAAATAAATACATAATAAATTTCAGATAAAAGAAAATTTCAGAATGATAACATCTGTTATACAGTTATAGTAAGACAATGGAAAAAAGTAAAAAAAAAAAAAATCTAATTTGGATAAAAATGTTTAGGAAGAACTACTTCAGCAAAAGTTTATAAAATATTTTCTACTTTTGGATTAGCACAACATATCAAAGAAAGCAATTGATAAAAGATGAAAAGTAACAATTTTTTTTTGCTTTTTAATTGGAAGAGCTACGTTCCAATCAAGCTTAATAAATATGATAATTTCAAAATGGTCAACTTATCGATGATTATAAATATTTTCGGAGTCCATACAAATTAGAAATTGAAACATAATGCACTTAGCATGAAAACTAATATATTCTAAATGTCTTTCTTCTTCTTTTTTTCTTTAATATTTTGGGTAGTTAATGTTGATAGAAAGTATAACTAACCATTAATATGATTATATTTAGTCTCTGTATATGTATGAATTAACAGATATTATTATTATTTTTGTTGTTAATGCTCATATATCTGCATCAGCTTAGAATTATGCAACTGCAATAATTTTACAAACTACAAATACATAAAGAACTGCCATGAAATTTCTTTTATTTGTTATATTCTAAGAATTCTATTAATTTCATGCATTGAATTATCTAATGAAATTATTTATTTATCGTTTTTATTATTTATCCAATTACCATCTATTATTTTAATAATTAGCGATAAAAATATTCTTTAATATCCTAATTACCGGTTTGGTTGTTTTAAAAACCTACAATTTTGACGGCGATTAACCCTTTATGTCCCAAATTATGAATTCATGAAAATTTCATCTTCTAAAGCATTTTTCGTGAATTTTTTAAACTATATTAGAAGATTTACATAATCATTTAATAAATTTTAAAAGGATTTTGCCAAATAAAATTAATTAAATTTGACCAGGTTGAAAGCTTAATCCAATTTGCTATGCTGTCAAATTTACATATGTCTCAGCAAGTCTGTACGAATGGTGCAGTCAACCCCAGGCACGGAGGAGGCGCCAAATTTATACTACAAACCTCGTCTTTTTCTTCCTTAAAAAAAAAAAAAAAATGTATATTTACATGTTGTTATTTTTTTTTTTCAGTGAAAGTACAAACATCTTTCGTTTCAAAGTTATTGCATTCTCCTTTACCTCATACCGACAG
Source organism: Maratus speciosus (assembly GCA_963932465.1). Lineage (NCBI taxonomy): Eukaryota > Metazoa > Arthropoda > Arachnida > Araneae > Salticidae > Maratus > Maratus speciosus. Next base: position 435,056 of record CAWVRF010000006.1, on the reverse strand, counting down.
AGGCGTCCCTACGGGTGTGCGACAGGTGCGGATGCACAGGGCCTCGCACCCGAAAAACCGTCAACCAATATTTTATGAATATTAGGCAGTTTTTTATGTTTTTCTCTTGAAAAAAAAAATATTTTGTCCTTCTAGGAAGGTAGCCGCTGACAATTTCTTAATAGTCACTTTTTACGATTTAGTGTCCCTATGGCAGGTGCGAATCCAGCAGGTCCCTATGGTAGGTGCAGAGGGGGGGATAATCACGCTGATACCCCCCCCCCCTCCAAAAAAAATATAAATCCAACTTTTTTATGGCAGTTTTTGCGGAAAATACAAACAAACGGAAACCCGAAAGTTTTCGGGTACAGAAGTGGGCTGGGGGGGGGGGGGGGGGGGTAAACGGCCCCGATCATCCTGCCCACCAAATAAACATATATATCGGAAAAACGCGAATTTCACCAAGAGATAACGAAAAAAACGCGAAGTTCGTCAAGGGACTCAGAAAAAACATGAATTTAGTCACTGCATCGTGGAAAACACGCAAATTTCATCAAAGAATCGCAGAAAAAAATAATTTCGTTAAAGGATCGTGAAAAACGCAAATTTCGCCAAAAGATTAAAAAAAATATGAATTTCGTCAAATGATCAAGAAAAAACGCAAATTTCGTCAGATTATTGCGAAAAAATCCGAATTTTGTCACAAGATCGAGGAAAAAGCGCGAATTTCACCACAGAATCGAGGATAAAACACTAATGTCGTTAAAAATGCAAAATTCGCCAAAGGATGACGAAATAACACTAATTTCGTCAAAGGATCGCGAAAAAACTCTTGTCACAGGATGGCAGAAAAAACACTTTTTGTCACACTATTGCAGAAAAAGTGCGAATTTTAGCCTCAGGATCGTGGATAAAACAATAATTTCACCAACGGATTATAAAAAAATGCGAATTTCGCCAAAGGATCACGAAATAAATGCAAATTTCATCACAGGATCGCTGAAAAACACGAATTTTGTCAAAGGAATGCCGAAAAACAGGAATTTTGTCAATGCATTGGTTAAAAATGTGAATTTTGCCAAAGGATTGATTAAAAACACGGAAAAAAACGCAAATTTAGCCAAAGGCCGCAAAAAACTGGAATTTCATCAATGGATTGCAGAAATAACGCAAATTTCGTCAGATAATTTTGAAAAAACACAAATTTTGTCACAGCATGTTGAAAAAAGTATGAATTTTGACACAAGATCGCAGATAAAACACTAACTTCGTTAAAGGATTGTAAAAAAAAATACAAATTTCATCAAAGGGTCACGAGATAAATGTGAATTTCGTCAAAGGACCGCATTGTAGTAAAAGCATTGTTGCAGTAAAAGATCTTTTTAGTGCAATTCTCTGTATAACAGACAGCTTCTTTAATGTAAACAATGAATTTTACTCTTAAAAATAGCCTGCAATCCATTTTGTAGAAATATTGCTACCCTCTAGAGCAGGGGTTCCCGACCTTTTAGATCAACGTACCACTGAATAGAAGTTCATACTTCCGCATACCACCAAGTTACAAACTCCATGCTATTACAGAAAAACCTGTGTAAATGGAAAATGCCTAAAACAAGGTATTTGTGCAGTCTTTTGTGCTCCATCTAAGCAGATTTTACTCTATTTAATTGGATGATTACTTTATTTAAATTGGTATACTTAGATTGACTGCTTTATATTAACATTCAAGTAAAAAGTACTAGTATCATTATTACTATATTATTAATATGCACATTATCAAAATATAGTGTTTCGATTTTTAAAAAAGCTACAATACTTAATGGCATATTGGTGTAGATTGATACATATGCACTAGGATGACTATTAATTCTGTTGTATTGCTAATGATAAGGGTGATGCTTGCTTTACCAAACACATCTTCCTCATACCTGATTCAATCTTAGTTTTAGACATAAATCCGATTCTATGTTTATGTTTATTCCTGTATTTGTTTTCATATAAAGAAGTGACGATAAAGCATTTAAAACAAATATATGTTGTGCTAAAAACAAGCAATAATTTTCAGGGTTGTAGTGGATATCTGCCCAGGTACCCACCCAGCTACCAGCGTTAAATCTGCATATCATCACAGATGTAAACAATGAAACTTTCAGTTCAGATGTAAGGGCAAAATTACAGAATTTTTTAATTTTATATCATTCCGTTTGTATTTCAGTATGTAATTAATTCTCTATAATATGACTGAACTCATGATTTTTTAGGAAGGAAGTACAATTTATTTCTGATTTAAAAAGAAAAAAAAAATTGGTAATCACAATCTTTTTATCAAATCTTTTTATGTATTTTAATCCAGATTTTTTTACTATTAAGACTGGCTAAATCTGAAATAAAACTTCCTTACTTTATAATTTTGATGCAAATTAATAGGTACCATTAAGAAGGAGGTAAGTTTCATTCAATAATTCAAGGAAAATGATTCTTATCTTTATAATGCGGATTTAATTATACATTATTATTTACTTGATCTTTACTGTTAATAATTTAATCATTTTTTTAAATTATCTTACTTCTTATCATTTTAGTTTATTACTGTAATTAATTATTTTAATATTTTACTATATTGCAAGGATTTTTTATAACTTTTATTGCATAAATACATTCAAATGACTGTTTAAAAACTGTAAACAAAGCAAGGACCAGAAATCTACAAAATTCTAAAATCTGCACAACCTCTGGTCCCAAGTTGAGCAGATTTGAGGGCGTCTACTGTATAATGATTTTGTTCAGAGGTACTGTTTGTTTTCTTAAAGTGAAAACTTCTGCGCTTTTGTGCATGCATCAGGTCTGTTTTGATTTTATCAAAATATGGATGATCGGAGGCTGTTTAGCTGAATGACAACATACAACTGGAACTTTGGCAAATGCCCATCTCAGCATTACCCCTTTGGATTGTAAAATTGTCTCAGAGTGTTAGGCACAGCTTTCGAAAACGAACTGTATTTTTGATGTGTTTATAAGGCATCATTTTGTTTACATTTTAATACTTCATCTAAATAGTTGTAATTTTTCTAATAAATATGTTACATATAATGTATGGTAGTAATAATCAGTATATCTGATGAAAATTCTTTTTAAAAATAAACTATATTTATTTAATGATTTTTTTTTATCCCTATTACTGTATTTCATCAATGGTAGTTCGAGAGCCATAATTTTATATTGTAAAATTATTAAAGTATTCTGCAAGCAGTCCTTGTTCAATCACAAAAGCCTGCCACTAAAAAATTTTAATACAGAAGATGCATATAATGTTTTTCTCAGATGTAAACAATAAATTTTGCAGTTAAGAAGCACATGTGTTTCACAATAATTTGCTAATTTCTTGGAACGCTAAATTTGATACATTGTCGTCTTTAACGCATTATTTTGGAGCAATGAAAACAATATATTAAATTTTTTTGTAAACGAGTGTTACAATCGGTGGCAGCCCTTGACGTTTTTTTTTTTTTTTTTTTTTTTTTTTTTTTTTTTTTTTTTTTTTTTTAAGGCACTAAATTCATGCTTTCCAAAAGTAATATTTAAAAAAAAAGAAATTTTTGCCTTATTTAATATAAGAAACTTCTGCCAAAAATAAGGCAAAGATTTCATTATTAAAAATAGTGAAAAAGGAATAAATTTGCCAGTCATGCATTTAGTGCCCCCAAACTGTCAGTCACGAGCTAAAGGTAATTTAATAATGTGTGACATGATCTATCAGGGCCGAAACTAAGGGGGTGAGGGGGCATGTGCCCCGGCGCGAAATGAAGGATTATACTTTTGGAATGGATCATTTTCTTCTGATGGATTGATGGCTTCCATTATTATGAAACAGTCATTATAAATGAAGTGTTAGGTGAAGATGAAAGAGCAGTCATAAAAAGTTAGAACTCTGATTTTCTGGTCAGAATGGGGGGGGGGGAGGGAAATGGCCTTTTTTTTTACGGCTGCTTTTTCATCTTTACTTAACACTTCATTTATAATGGCTGTTTCATAAAAATGGAAGCCATCAATCCATCAGAAGAAAATAACTCAGTTAAGCAGGACTTGGATAATCGGGACTCTACTGTATATTTCATTTTAAAAATGCTCTTTAGAAAATTTTTGTTGGTGTTCAGAGGGGAATCATGACCCCCGTAACCTCCCCTTTGGACCCGCCATTGTAGATTACGTAGTTCAGAATAACATGTCTTATGATTACATACTTTAAATTTTAAAATAAGTCGGCTATTAGAAAATTAATAAAATTATCTTTGTAAATATACTTTACAGAAGAGGGAGGGGGGGGGGGGGAGCGTCAAAATCCATGTTTGCCCCGGGTACAAAAAAGACTAGTTTTGGCCCTGTGATCTATTCCTATTATGTATAGGTGCAGATTCACAGTCGCCATGTGACGACTAAATTTTTTGCTTCGGCCGCTAACTTTCAATGTCTCAGTCGCCATACGTTATACAGGGATGCTCCTTTTCTGCTAATGGTAGATTTCTACCTTTTTTAAAAAAATTAAATCAGTGTATTTTCCTTCCTACAGTCCAGAATGATCTGTTTAACACAGAAAACTATTGTATTACATAGAAAAACAAACATCTGAAGTGTGTTTTGATTTTTATAGCGCTAAATAATTTTACGCATTCACAATTTTTTTAATGTAATGTTATACGATAAAATCAAAATTAGAAATATTGTTGTCCTAATATTTCCCCCTACCATGATTGCTTAGCTTTACATTTTTTAATAATGTATCTTGTCCAACTATATCTTCTGAATGAACATAGTTTAAGATTTGTATTAGACTTAATAATTAAATTTAAAGAATTTTATGATTAAATTAAACAAACCCATTTGATGTAATTAGTCTGTGTTTTCTTGTACATAGATATATGTATATATAAAATAAATTATTTTCCACTTTGAATTCAGTCCCTTACAAACACTAAATTCTTTTTATGTGTTTGTTTCACAATGAGGCCACTGAACTTTTTGGGTTTAGGAGCCACTTTCTCCTTCCAGATATTGGGAATCTGCACCTATACTATTATGTAAAATTTTATAATTTTCATTATTTCTAGTTCCAAGGAATGTAATTTAAAGCACGTTTACAAGGTAAATTTAATGATTAATGAAATATGATCTATATAATGCAAAATTCTGTAATATGCATAACTTCTCATCCGAAGGTGTGTTTTATAAAGATCTATCGTATTTATCTTCATATGTAATTCACTCACCAAAAACCCTAAAGATTTAATATCTGCGAGTGGTTTTTTTTTTTTTTTTTTTTTTTTATGCTGTGCAGTAGGGGGAGAGAGGAGAGGAGAAATGTACATTTGGGGAGTTAGGGCTTTATTTATTTATGTTAGTGAGCAACAGATATTGCAGATTATTTTTTTTTTTTCAAACTAAAGTTTGAAAGATTTTAATTATTTAGGTAAGCTGGAGAGATGGGTGAGAAGGGAGAAGTGAAATTTTTGGGGCTCAGGAGATTATTTTATATGATTTACTATTATTGCCAATAAAGAGCTTTAAAGAAGGATGGTGGAAGCTTATATATATATATATATATGTATGTTTAAAGAGCAATATTTCTTGCTATTTTTCTTAAGACAGTAAATTTTTTATTTAATAAAATTTAACATAGCTTTTTATATCTCTGAAACAAACCAACAGAAATACCATCTAAACATGCATGTTGTGAATTACTTCCATATTTACCAATGAGTGGTTTAAAAAAATCTCATAGCACAGTGCTCTTTAAAATTGAAATATGAGGCATCTTTTTTTGAGGAGAGGGAGGGGGAGAGATTGAAGGTGAATAGAAATAATAGAAGTAGAATAGAAGTAATATAATAGAAATAGAAGTAAAATTTATGTAAATAGTTTTTTTCGTCATATTATCCATTTGCATACATTTAACTTAGTTTGGATACAATGACGCAAAAACTATTTACATAAATTTTACTTTTGATTTTTGGATAGCATGGCACAAAAGATAAATCAATTTATTCAAATGAATACATTTCAGTGCATTATATAGATTCAGTGAAAGTAATATATTCAACAGTGCATTGGGAAATGAAAAGTATTGTTTAGATGTGTAAATGTATTTAGCCAAAAGAAAATTTAAATTGAATTTTAAAACTAATCGTTTTAAGCAACATCAAGGCGTCACTTAAATTTTGATATCATATCTTTTAAAATTCATATTTTGAATTTATGAGAGATACGGATGATAATGCATCAATGAATAAACTTTTATACATCTTTTTAAAATGAACATAATTTTTGCACCTGCCATTATAAAAAAATAAAATGATGAAATAAATGTATATAGATATTATAACTAATAGCATAGTGTCACTCAAAATTTTATATCATTATTTTTAAGTTCCATATTTAAAATTCTTAGAGCATAAGATAAAGCGCTGCGTCACAAACTTTTAACCCGTTAAGGGTTTTTGTATTGATAAACTATGGTAAAATGAAGATGTGTTTCACCGTTTTGGTCATACATCTAAATAAAATTATAATTCTAACAAACTCAAAATAATCGATTTTAATTTTTTTGAAATTTAAAAATAAATTGTTGAAAAAAAACATGCTCAGAAATAATTAATATCAAACAATATTTGTCACGCATTTGTTTCAAAGATAACGTCGCTTTGTTTTAATTTTTATTACTTATGTTAAATTACACCTATAATTGCTTTAAAATATAGGTGATAATTCTAAAGATTGATACCTTAAAAACACTCACAAAACAGCTTGCAGACGTCAGTAAAATATAAATAACTTCATGAACAGAAGTAGCTAAAATTAAAAGAGCCCATACAAATGTCCATATATAATTAAAGATTCAAAACAAATTTTTTGAAATAATTCCTCTTAGTAACAGACATCAAACAATAAGTACAATTTTTTAAAGTTATTATTTAATAACTGTTTGAGGATCATTTAAATAACAGAGAATGAAATAAATAAACTAGAAAGCAGGAATTTAGTTTTTCAGAATTTAGTGTCGCCCCCGGCATTTCCATTACTTCATTTTCTTCTGATGGACTGGTGGCTTATATTATTATGTGTTGTGGTTACTTACAACCACTGCCATATTTTTATTTAATTGCATTTAGAAAATATTTTTATCAATCTTTATCCATTTAATTTTATTAATCGCATTCTAAAATTATTTTAATTCCTTTTTTTTTTTTTTTTTTTTTTTTTTTTTTTTTTTTTTTTTTTTAAATCTTCCCCTGTAAGCTTTTCTTTCTCGCGTAGCATTTCGTTTATTTAAAAATGATAAACGTATTTTTGAAATCTGTACTTCCGGTAAAAGAATTATCTGGAACATTCCATAGTGCATCTTCTTCTCCTGTGAAACGGCATATGCCTACTCATACTACTAATTGTGATTATCCTCAAATTCACACCTCTTCGAAGTGCCAACAAACAACTTCGCATTCACATAGTTCAGTGCATTCTCAAGCATCTGGTAGTAAATCTTCCACTACAGTTCTAAATAAATCTACTCAAAGTAAAAAACATTATGATCTTCGCCCTCGCAGTCATAAACACTATAAAATATAAACTAATCATCATTTATATTTAGGATGTATTTACCATTGTTAAGAAATCTCATCTATGCTAGCTAAATTGGATTGTCAAATACGAAGACTGACTGTTTATTTTTTACTTCTACCAAAGCTGCAGGCAGCATTTGTGTAATTTTTCATATTTTTTTTAAGTCGCCTTCGCCTTGACACTGTGGAATTGTCATCCTACAAAAGTATATAAATCTTTTTTTTTCTTCCTGTTCACTATGTTGATCACTGAAATATTTTTCTTGAAAACCTTATTAATTTTTAGAATTTATGTTTAATGTAAAATGTGCTGGTAACTCAGAATTTTTAATTTCAGCATTTGATTTAAATAATACGAAAGATTCTTAGAAAAATCAAATCAAATTTTTTATAATTCAATATTTTAATTGGAAATGAAGTGTCATTGATTGCTATATTTTTATATGGTATTTATCTTAAAAAAGTAAATCGTTATTGATATAAAATAAAATATGAGTACATATATCATCACTCTCCCTATTGTGACTTTTAGAGTAATTCAAAATGTTACTTTGTTCTTAATTATAATTCATGCATGTTCTAACAACTAACCTCTTTCTAACATCTAAAAAAAAATAATAGTGGAAGTTATGCATGCTAATACTTGTACTGCTATTATTGGCGTATTATGTAAATATTTTTATTAATCTTTATCCATTTAATTTTATTATTCGCATTCTAAAATTATTTTGATTCCTTTTTTTTCTTTCAATCTTCCCCTGTAAGCTTTTCTTTCTCGCGTAGAATTTCGTTTATTTAAAAATGATAAACGTTGTTTTGAATCTGTACTTCTGGTAAAAGAATTATCTGGAACATTCCACGGTTTTCTATTTCGGATATCATTTCCTTTTGTAGCTCCGCTCCTTGGCCACTAGTATTTAAATCAGTTTAATACGTAATTTCAAAATTCGTAGCACTTTACTATTATTTGGCATCTTATCTTTATGAAATCTATAAAATTTCCTCTATTTTAAAGCAGTTTTTATATGCTTTAGCATAGCAATTTATGCCTATGCAAGGCTCTTGTATGTTTGTTCCGCTAAATTGGCGTCTTTCATTATTATGGTAACCATTCCTCCCTTTTACATCGCAGTACGTTTTGCGCAGTCAGTTGAGTTGAGTTGGAATTTCAAGGCAGAATGGCTTCCCTTTGCCGTTCTGTGAAAATTCATATATACACCAGTATAATAGTTCTGACAACTAACGCAGAAAATGGGTGGCTGCCCCTCGCCCCTCTGAAAAATGAACGGATCTTGTGCGTACAGCATACATGAAAAAGTGAAATAATATTTATTTAAGATTGTGTGATCGGCTGCATAGTTTCTTGTGTTTTGTGACGAGATTTTTAAATCAGTTCATGTAATATTGATTCTCCGGTAATAAAATTCATATGAAAGCCTTAAGCCTTTTTATTTTTTTTTTCAAAATATCACGTATTTTAATTACATTTTTTTTCGGTTGTAACGAGAAAATGGCAAGAAAAATATATAATTACTATTTTAAAACTATTTTTCCTTTACTTTCTACAGAAATGGAGTACTTTCCGTTGCCAATATTAAGCAAATGGCTCCAAAAACTACAAAAAAATTAATATTTCAAAAATAAATAGGGATACAGTTTTCAAACAAAATGCATTTAAAAGAACTTTTTTTTTCCTATACGACGGTCTAAAAATCAAAAATGTCCGATGCTTAGAAGTTTAAAAAATGGCGAAAGAGTATTTAATCGTAATGCTTTGTTTTACGGCTAGCTTCTGTAAGGTAACGTTATTTTTCGGACACAAAATAAACTGGGAAAAAGAAATAGCATACCGTACCGGAGGCTAATAAATATTGTTTGTTTACAATATGTCTTTTAAGTGTTCAACATTATTTAGCTGGTTTTTTGTTTCATATGTCTTTAATAGATTTTTTTTTTTAATTTGGTGATTTTTCATATGTTAATATGGATTAATCGTGCTAGCCAATTGGTGGACTTTGCTTAATTAGTATTACTTGTATAGGGTTCCATCTGTATTTTGTATAATGTTACAGTTATAATTTACTGCTAATTTTATTTATTTATTAATTTAATTATTGTAATTGGAAATAGATGATGATTTGCAATTATATTATGGCTATATATATAAATATATATATTACAGATTTTAGTTGTTTCGTATTATTTTTAGACTACGTATTTTAAAATCCCAGATCGAAAATAAAACACGAGGAAAATGGTAATATTCGTAGAAGATTAATAGTGGAAACTGTTCATGGAAACATTAAACACTAGCAACTGTTAATCGCATTGTAAAAGAGTTTAATCTTTTAAAACTATAACCTCTCACTATAATTCTACGCATCAGTGTTCTCTGCTGTAGAGATTAAAAAAATAGGTTATCTTGTCATGCCATGCAAATTCAATTATACTGAATATCAATCAGTCATTCTCGTATTATCAATCCCTTCATATATTAATAGACACACCGCAAAACTCAAGATAATTAAGTCCTATTTACAGCGTTTTACTTTTTTGCGGACATTTGAAACACCTGGTATATACAATTTTTTTTATTCAATTTTGTCTATTAAGTAATATACACTACATGCAAAAACGAGATCGAAAGTTTCATCAGCTTCAGAAAAATAGCGTTGTTAAAATGAGTTTGCATTCTACAAAATATTGCTCAAATTTTCTGAATGCAAAAATTTACTTAATACCATAAAATGAACATAAAATGTAGAGTCTTATTTTGTGGATTCATTTTTTGAAGGGTCCTTTCTTTAAACAGATTCACAGTACTTGCTGTTCTCAACTGCTCTGCTCATCAAGCGCAAAACGTTTTGACACATTTACAAATTTATTTTTCAGTGGAAAGATATAAAATTGGAAGGCCTGAACATGGAAGCGATTCGGAATTGAGCTCTATTTTTCATTTTTTTAAATAAATAAATTACCTATTGAGTTAACGATTTTTATAACGTGACAAAGACATTTTTCACCCTTCCTTCAGTGATTATTCTTCTTTCGAAAGAACAATAGGTTCAAAACGCCCACTTTGACAATAATTTCTGAAAGATCTATTGAGTTTGACAAAATCTCCGGAAAAAAAAAAAAAAAAAAAAAAAAAAAAAAAAAAAAAAAAAACATTTCGATTACATAGTTTCTGAACAACAACACCTGCTAGTTTCATGCGTTTCTGAACAAAAATAAATTAAAACTTATTTCATTAAGTTGTACTTTTGGGTTTCAGAAACAAACTATGCACAAACTATTTCACAAACTATAATTCTAAATAACATGAACAATGCATGGTAATCTAACGTATAGTTCTACTTTTTGGCTGAAAACTTAGCTAACATAACAATAATCACTGGAATTTCCGATTTTTTTATTCTACATATCCTATGAGAGGCATAAAAGACTGGTCAATGTGGCCCAGAGTTTATGTTTAAATGAAAAAAGAAATAATTATTTTTTCTATGCTCCTTCCTTTCCATGCCCCAGTTGTAAATCTTACCAAATGTCTCGTATTTGGAATGTTCTTATATCTCCCTCTTCTTTCTTTCATTATTTCCAGACACCAGGACATCCCTTTGCAGGTTCCTGTTAATTTAATCTTAGTTTACTGTTTGATTGTAACGCTTAAAATGTTACTCAAATATTTTCTTTTACAAGAAGTCTCTTAGTAAAAAAATTCATATTTCATCCTTCTAAATGTATTTTATTTTATTTATTTTGAAATTGTTGGTTCACACAATAAGCAGTATGGTAAAAAAGTAATTCTAACCTTTTGTATCAGCACATATCTGCAACATACTCAAAAATCAATGTTATTTAATGTTAGTAGATTGTATTAAAAGACGGTTTATTTATACATGCTAACAGTCATAAATTATAACAGTAACAGTCATCTCCAATATAGGAATTAACATAAATTGTTCCTAGAATTATCAACAGACGGCGAGACTGAGTTTAATTTTCAATCGTTAATAAAATACTTATTATTCAATCGATCAAGTTCAAGTAATTTTTTTTAAACTTGTAGAGGATAACACTTTATGGTAATACAGTTTTTTCAATTATTAATTCATTAACTAAATTTTAAATAATTACTTTTTGTTTTATATGGGAGTCAAAATGGCGGCCATTGGTTATTGAACAGCATTTAATGCAAATCCATATCTATAAGGGCGGTTACCATAGGGGGGATCCTGTTCTGTCGCCAAGTACCATCAAGTTTATAGCCAACTTGGCGATATATTGCCAAATTTGGCGTCCAAAATGAGTCGCTAAAAGTGACGCCAACTTAGCAATATCTCTAATATTTCGCATTCCCATAGACTTCCACTTTAAACCAATAGGGTTTACTTGCTTATAGAAAATCAACAAATTGAGATATTTTAATGCAACAAAAATTAATATTAACTTAAGGTGTTATATTACATTTTTCTTTGATGACCTAAGTAGGAATTGATTTTTTTTATATATATATTACTTGTTTCATACTACATTTGTATTTTTGAGCAGTTTGAAAGCGTTATTTATAAAAAAAAAAAAAAAAAATCGTAGATTTTCTGAAAATAAAAAAGCTGGACACTTCCAAACTTTTTACAATGGAAAGTTTGTATGAATGACAATTTTGTAGAAAGAAAATAACGAATTTTATGAGAAATCTGTATTTCTGAAGTTAAATTTTGTCAAATGGCTCTGGAAAAATCTTAAAAACATATTTTAACAACTACCTTTAAACAAATCTCTATTTATTCTGTTTTTCCATACTTGAAAAATAATTAATGAAAGTTATCTGTTAGCAACTATATTTGTGAGCACAAAGGCACGGAATGAGGAATATTAATTAAAATAAACCAACAACGGTAGTTTGGTTACGGACTGTACTTTTATAAAGCTATTGTAAAAAGTAAAAAAATATATACAGTTTCATACAAAATTCTATTAGAAAATATTTTCCTTCCAAAATCTTTTATACTTTAGTATGCAGCATTCAAATTCAAATATTGAAAAGAAAATTAAATCAAAGAATAGAATCATCTTCCAAAAGTTATGAATTTTCTTTGTTTTATTTTACTGTACCTTACATGTGCAGAAAAAACTTACATATTCCGTTTTTTTACTGTGACATTTTTCATTTTCTTGAGAATTTGTTTTTTTATATTTGGTGGAATTGCTTTGTCATATTTCAAAAAATATGTTAGTTTCAAAAAAACAATTTTTTTTCAGAATGAATGCATGCAGTTTACCCATTTTTACTTTTCACCTTCATAGAAAAAAAGCAAATAAATGTGTTATATAGGCAATTTATTCTTTCAAATTTAAATAAAGTTTTATTCTGGAACTAATACATAATGGAACAAATCGAATTTCGAGTGTTTAATATATTCAAATGTGGAATATTTCTAAGAATTAAAAATATATATATATATATATGCATATATTAAAGAACATTATGCAATACTTTTCCACTTCACTTTCCCGTATCCAAGTCTGAAAGTTAGATAAACTCGTTGACAATATTAACTTTATAAATTGAATTTAATTTAGTTGACTGATATAGAACCCTTTTGATTTAGTTCATACAAAATAAACAAAATATTTTATTCTAATGTGCGCCAATTTGTTGTAAAAATCCCTTTTCTGTATTAAATGATATTTTTACAGTGAAATTGTAAAATACGTTGTTGAGTCACAAAGGGTTAAAAATATAGTTCATATATTTAAGTATGTTGTGAATGAATACTATATACTTTTTTTTATATTTTATTAGAAAAGAGTTTGTTTTAACGAAAGATAGAGATGACTAATTATATGTTATTTATATTTTATATTGGTGTGTTTTTTTTCTCATTGTAAATATAAGTTCCAAATAAATTTTTCGGATATTTCTAAGTATAAATTTATACAATATAATATATATTTAGAAAGAATGAGTCAAAAAATTCTCAGATAAAATATTGGTTTTATTAAATGGATAATAATATATCATTTACGCCCTCAAATACATTATTTGAAAATAAACTTGCATTAGAGATGAAACATTTCAAAAGAGGAAAATCCCGTTTAATGACTTTAATGAAAATAAAAGAGACACAGCTGTCTAAACCTTTCAGTATAATATCAAAGTATAAAGGTTTTAATGAAATAAAATAATAGGGAATTTCTTTTTATCTTTGTCATAAATACACGAATATTCACTTAGCTTCGATAGAATATAAATGTACTTATCTTTAAAAATTAATGTTTTGGAGGGATATATAATGCTTTGAGGGAGTTTACTGCTATTGCAACATTTTTAAAAGTACGACACATTTTACTTTATAAACTTACTAGCTGATCTACCCGGCGTTGCCCTTGCCCATGATAATAAATTTATCGGATCTTAAATGTGTATGTAATTACACCCAGACCTCGAATTCATATGATTTTTTTTTCCAAAAACGAAGCTGCCAGCGATATTGTATCACAAGCGTGCTGCGAATGCTCTCCAAAAGATTCTAGTTCCAATTTCCACTACCAAGGGGTGCACTCTGTTCTAAACAAATCGCCTTTTGAACGGAACTCTGTTATAAAACCTGTCCAAGTACATAGTACTCGAGGGGGTGGAAAGACCAAAATAAGAAATTTTCTGAAATTACTATTCGGAAATAATAGTAGCCACTACTCTTAAATTAACCACTTCACCAGCAGTAGGTATAGTGGAACATTGCTTCCCCCCCCCCCCCCGACTTATCTCGTAGCAAACGTTGAAGTGGTTTTAAACGCTCAATATGTTCTGTATGAAAATCCGAGACGGGTCCTTTCTACTTCCGGTATCGTATGACAGTGTACCAAAGGCACCTTGTACGGAAGTCAAACAGTACCGTGTGAGTGCAGTAGAGGTCTACACGGGTAGGAATTTCCAAGCCCGGTGTAAAAAATAAAAGTTCGGCTGGAGATCGGCACGTCCCGTTTATATTTTCGCAGTTCACGGCCCGTACACAAACCAGTGAAAACACGCCCGCGCACAGCCCGATTGGGGGCGAAGCCCGCTAATCTCTATAATACCTAAAATTCAACTCTCCCTTATTTAAAAAAAATTCCATAAGAAAATAGGATTTAAAATAATAATAATTAATGAAGAAACGCTGAGTTTCAAGTAATTTGCCCTAGGAAAACATTAATTTTTACTTTTTAAATATCACTTTTTGACAAATAGTCCAGGCAATAGGGAATTTTACCTAGCATAATTAATGGTAGTACTGAAAATCGGCTTTCTAGATGTGTTTTGGGTTGCTGAATCCGAATTTGTAACTTCCCACCAAAATTTCCCCCGGCAACCCCCCCCCCAAATTTTGGTAAAAAGCCCCCCAAAAAAAGTTTTTATCAAAAAAAATAATTTTGATTAAAATTTGGGGGTAAGTTAAAAATTCGGATTCAGCAACACAAAAATCTTAAAGTAAAACTTATAGAGAAAGTTCGGAGGGAAGATGGGAGGGCTAATGTAAACGTGTGAGTGGTTAAGTGGAACTGCGCAACTTAGTCCACGCAGCATTGCGGCGCATGTTCCGAGGCAGATCCCCCCTTCCCCTTCATCCTAAGTCATAATGTTACTTTTCCCCGAAAACAATAAAAAATGGATTTTTTTTAATAAAAACCTTTTTTGGGGGGGCTTTTTACCAAAATTTGGGGGGGGGGGGTTTCCAGGGGAAATTTTGGTGGGAAGTTACAAATTCGGATTCAGCGACCCAAAAAACATCTAGAAAGCCGATTTCAAGTACTACCATTAATTTCGCTAGGTAGAGTCCCCATACGGTCTCTATTGACTGGACTAAAAATAAAATATTATTTATCGATTTTTCCATTTTTTAAAAATATGAAATAGAATGTTGTTTAGCGTATATAGTCCAAATTTGAATCGCTACTTGCAATAGATTCTAAAATTTGAACTCACAATTTCCCATCGTGCTTTTTACTCACTCTCCAAAATTAAAATAGGTGGGTTTTTTTTAACAGACATAACGGACCTATGATTTTATTCTAAAAAACTCTAGCCTCGGTGAGATTGAACCTTTTGATTCGACTTGCGCGAGCCTCACAGGGTTCAAATATAGTCAGCGTGTGGATTTGAGTAAATAAATACTTTTATTTTTAATTGGACGGTTTGATGAATTTTTAATAAATGTCACAGCTAATCATTAGAAATTTAAAGTTCTGTGTCTTGGGTGTATCAGAAGACATTTTGGGCTACCCTCACAAAAAATTTCAGCTTTGTACGTCTGGAAGATTCCTCTAGCCTTCGCAGGAACTTTGACAGATTGAGCGAAATTTTCTGTTATTTGTTTACATCATTTCACCAAGGCTTTTAAGGTCATTGTTACGAAAATCTATATGCTAAATTCGGTATGTTGAAAATGCGGAGGAAGATTTAAAAAACTGTGTCTCAAAATTTCTTACTAAATATAATCTTGGTGGATTGTATCGGAATAATTGGTATCGGTATACTTTATTTTCCGAAAAATGAAGAGAATATAAATTTTGGAACATTTTCCTAAAAAAATAAGTTTGACATCGTAGTATGTATATTCCAACGGAGTGCCGTAATGATCCAGTAATTAAAAATACAAGGGGATAAACCCGGGGTTCACGGGAAAAGCATTTTTTTAGTTAGATTTCGTATGAAATACTACCTATTACATCCTCCCCTATGTTAGAATTTCTGACAATTTTTTGTGGATCTACACCAATCATGACCCATAGAACACAAAAACACCCTCAGTAAAAAACTTTATATATATATATAAATATATATAGAAAGTTTTATATATATATTATGGTATATTATATATATTATATATATTATACATATAAACACTTTCTTCTGGACACGATAACTTCCATAATTCTGCACAAATCTCTTCCAAACTGATACATAAAATCAAGGGGCATAAAATCTCGGTCAAGTTCATTAATGGGCAACATTGGACCAAGGGGATGGAAATAGGGAGGGGGTTTGTGCAAACCGAAAAAATCCCACAAAGTCTTAATTTTTGTACATATCAAATCAGTTTAAATTTTTTATAACTTCTAAAAATTGGGTTAAAAATTTATGTATCACAGATTTTTGATAAATTTAAAAATGGTCTCAAGGGGCGCGAAAAATAGGGTTTTAGGGAGAAAAAAACTTCGTCAATTCTCAAGATATCGAATCAAATTAAATTTATCATAACTTTTCATAATATTATCTACAGCATTTAAATTGACAAGTTTTTAATAGGATCAATTCGTACCGCAAAAAAAAAAAAAGAAAAAGACTAAAAAAAAGAAAAACGAAAACAAAAAAGGGGGGGGGGGGTTGAAGAAGAAAAACTCCATAATTTTGTCGAATCACAAGATATAAAATCCGCATGAATTTAATATATATCTTCTTAATAATATCTATAACATTTATATTGACAAGTTTTTGATAGGACCGATTCTTACAGTAACAACAAATTAAAAATACATAGCGGTTGAAGGAAAAAATATGGTATTAAAGGTGTATTGAAGTCCAAACTAATTATTTTCTGACTTATTTTTAAATTCATTTTTGCTGTCAAACGCATTCAATTGGTAGGTTCTCTTATTCAGAAGCTATATAAGGAACCGTAGTGATCGATTTTTTCATAGAGGCAGAATATATTTCAAAAAATTATGTCAAAGTGGGCATTTTGTATCGAATTTCCGAAGCGATTGTGTTAGAAACGAAAAATATTGTCATACTGAGAAAATAATTGTTTATATTTTAAATCAAGTTTTAATTAATTGAACGAAAAATAAAAACACAGATTGCTTATAAATCTCTTCAAAAATCACGCCAGAAAGTTTCATATATTTTTATTAAAAATAAATCTGAAAATGAGCCAGAAAAGTTCGAATTGTTGAGCATGGAAAAGTAGTTTTTTGAATATCGCCTTAACATGATCCTGATAAAAACAGCTCTTATATAAAAATGAAATAAAAACTCGCTGAAAGCGGACAAATAAAATTGTTAAAGTGGAATTTATCTCTAATCATGACTTTGTTTTTGTTGGTGATACTATTAGTATACTTAACTTCGAAATCTACTGCCCGGCAGGGGTATATATATATGTTGTAAACTCTTTTAGATTTTTTACATGTAACACACTGGTGGAAATTGATTTGCGAAAACACCGTTTTTTAACAAAAAAGTCTATAATATTCATTAATAAACGGTCAAGTGCGAGTATTACTCACGCACAGGGGATTCCGTAGAATAAGTATATGAATTAGTAATTATATTATTAAAAGAAAATCGTTTCTAAAAGAATACTAAGAATTTGTAAAAAACTATACACATTAGGCTTCGGTATAACTGTATTATACTAGAAAAGTGTAAATGGATATACCATGAAAGTACAAAGAGATGATTCCTAAATAATGTCAAATATATCTATTCTCTATAACTCATTTTTTAATATTATCCTAATCTGTTTATGATGATCTTAATTCTGTACTGATAAAAAAGTAGTGCATGTGCATATTTAAACTTCATTTGGCATTTTTTAAAAATAAAGTCAGCGTAATAACAACCTGTCTTCCTACAGAGTAGCTAAAACAAAACCTTTGTTCAAAGTTTAAATTTGGCATTGTGCTAAGTGCGCTTCGAAAGGAGGTCGCAAATTTGCAACGCCACGTTCGTCCGTACCGCGTTTTTCCCGATAGGTTTTTAATTAACTTTTAAACTCACTCGAGGCATATTGAGATACCCACTAAATGCAAACTAGTCGCGAATCCCATAGTATTTATGCGATTCATTCTAATAAAATTAGTATGTTTTTAACAATTTGACGTTTATTGCTTTTATACTACTACTGGTCATTCAATTACACATATATGTAGCATTAGAAGTTGTTAACTAGGCTTTAAAAGCCGATGATACATAGAGTACGTTGCCCATGTCCTTATGTATGTCCAAATCGTCCATATCTTTAAGGGTTAATATCTCGGCTAATTACTGAGGATTTTCTTCGAAATCATTATCAAGTAAGCCTTTATACTTCTGCTGCGATAGGTTCCTGCAGCGCTTCTCAATAGTTTTGCTGGAATCAAAATTTGTGTGTAACTGAAAAATGCGGTTTTCTCAAAAACTATCTCACCTAGGCTAATCGCTATAATTTTCCTGCAAGGTTTAAATTAACGTCTACTACCTCTAACTTTTTCATAACTTTACTTTTAGTAGCTTCGGAATTAGAGAGGGAGGGGGAATATTTTTGCGCTACATTTTAGACAATATCTTTGAAAATATAATACCTAAAATTTAAAGAAGCACATTTTTGAGTTCAGCGTTACGTAAGCTTTCACACGATCCACAGGATATACAAAGAAAAAAGTTTTTTTGTTCAAGTAACTTAATTAGCCCCTGTACATTTTTATTAAATATATTTCTGAATGTTTAATAATCTGAAAATATGTGGGTCAATAATCTTTATTACTTCTCCCAATTTGAACTTTCCACGTTTCATAGTTTTCGCGGGAAATGGCTATGACAGGCAGAACAGGAGTGATATTATAATGATTCCGTTTTTACTTTTTAAGTACGGGACCCTAAAAATGAATAAAATTCCGTGGATATACATAGTATGTATAACATACATAATATTAAAAATAAACAAAAAGTCAAAAATTACATTTTCCTAATATGCAAATATGGAAATTGATTTATGAAATATCACATTTTATTGGCTATTCCGAAGTAAGATGGCACACATTTGTGTAAAGCAAGGTAATGTGACATGTACAGTAGACGTAACAAGCGTTATATATTGGAAGAAATACGTTCCAGTTACACTTTTAATAAACGAAATATGTTGTCTGAGGAAGAAAGGGCTAAAACAATTGCATATCTAGAATGTGCAAAGTCTGTTCCGGAAATTAGTAAATTAATTAAGATCAGTTGGTGTGATACATAACTATAGATAAGATCCAGCAAATTATGGCAAAAAAGGTAATCCACGTTTAAGTAAGAGATAGTCAAAGGGGATTCTTCAACTTGCAACGAAATACGTTCACAGTTCATAGCAGATTTGGGCAGATAGATCCTTTCCTGTTACTTCTTGAAGAGTTGGGGAAATTTTATGTCTTTCACGGAGCTTAAGTTGGTCGAAACTAAAGTCTGGCCCAAAGTTCCTTCTCTGTCACAAGCAGATGCGCTTCCAGTATTGCAAAGTACATGGATATATTTGACAATTCGAAGAAAGTCATTTTCTATGACGAAAAAATATTTAATTTGGACGGATTCAAATATTATTGGAGGGATCTCTGAAAAGAACCAAAATCTACATTCAGCAGAAATTTTGATGGCAGACGTTTGATGATTTTGGCAGCGATAGCTTATGATGGCAAAATTGAAATTGTATTTTTAAATGGTCTGCAGAATTCTATCGATTACAGTTTAGTTTTAGAAAATTCACTTCTTCCATTTACATGGCAATATTATGGTATAGGTAACATGTGTTCATGCAAGACAATGAAAGTATCCACATTTCAAATGTAATGAAAGATTAGTTTGACGAACAAAAAATTATTCTTTTAGATCATCCACCTATTAGTCCTGATCTGAACCCGATCGAAAACTTTTGTGGACAGCTTGTTCGAGTGGTTTATGCAAATGAGATGCAGTACAAATCACTTGTGGAATTGAAAATTTCATCTGTCAAAACTGGAAATTAATTGTTCAGAAATACATTCAAAATCTTATTTTATCAATAGCATCTAAAATAAATGAAACTCTGATGAATAAAGGCGGCTACTAACTATTAATTTCATTTAAATGTGATATTTCATAAAATAATTTCCGTGTTTTTATGTTACTAAAATGTATTTTGATTTTATGTTTTAATTTATTAATATGCATGAAATTTTATTTTTCTAAGATATTTGTTGTAAATAGCATGAATAATGCACGAAATTGTATTTATTTTTAATGAATATTATAGAATTGTTTGTTAAAAAAATATGTTTTCATAAATCAATTTCCACCAGTGTATATGTATGTACTAGATTTTTCACTAACTTTACCAACAATCGATTTTATATCTTATCAATAATGTATTCAAATAAAATTTTCAAATTTATTAAAAGCCATACTTTCGCATTGGCCTCGTGCAAGAAATTAACAGTCAAAGAAATCGGAACGATTGCTAGTCTTTTTTATTTTTATAATTTCAGTGTTATATTGCGCGGCTCATTTACATGTCTTAAATTTGTGTTTTATTAATATTATTATTTTTTTTTAATTTATGGATTGATAAAGTTTTAATTTCACTATGAATTATAAGCCGGAAACAAATGCTGAACTATTTTATTTATATTAATTTAGGTGCAAACTTATTTATATTTTGTGATAATCTGTCTACAAGTAACAGAAATATATATATATATATATATATATATATATATATATATTAATAATGCGTGAAAATTATTTTAAATCAATACAAATTGAGTAAATTGAGATGCAGTTTACTAACAAATTGCGATATAGTTTTCAAACAAATCGCATTTGAAAATACATTTTTTTTTCTTTATTCGAAGGTGTAAAAATTGAAAGTGTGCGATATTTAGAAATTAAAAAAAAGCATAATAAAAGTAAATAAACATTAAATTTAATCGTTTTCTGTTGCCATTCGCAAAATGACGTCAGTGTTACGCACAGATGTCTTTTATAACATAGATACGAAATGGGCTTTTTAATGATTAAACCTACATAAAAACAGATAATGAATGACTTCATGATTGAGTGCACATATTAGAAATTTCTTTAAAAATAAGAAATATTTTGAAAATCGTAGTATTTTTCCCATAAAGATATACAATTAGTCCGTGATTGGCTTTTAGAAAAATACCTTCTGCATCGGTTATTAATGCCAGAAATTGCTTAAAATTCACCAAATTCATACATAGCCCATTGAATTTCCGTCTTAGAATTTTTTTCCACTTTAATAGAAAGAGTCTGATAAATGTTGAACTATTTATGTTATAAGATCAAGAAACTGCATATGTAAATTAAAATTTCTTAACTTTTAAAAAGTTAAAATTTTTGCGTAAATGGTTTTTCAATTGCTAGTACAGCAGATTCGAAAGCTTTTATTCTGGTTAAGAAAAACATTAGCACATGTAAATTTCCAAGTGGGTGAAAAAAGGCCCGTTTAAGCCTTTATTCACACACTTGGAAATTTACATCTGTTATGATTTATTTACCGATCGAATAATTGTGTCAAAAATTAATATAAGATAAACTTTACCTGTAGAAAACATAGTACAATAAATATTTTTTGAGTGCATCACGCTTACTGTAGCAGCGGAAGTTACAAAGTGTAAAATATATTTTCGCATAACCCAATAATATCGCGCAAATTGGAAAAACAAGGAACTGCTATCAGTTTCCAAAATTTTCTGAAGTCAAGTTTCAGTTCTTAAACAGCAAAAGTAGTTTCTTTGAAATTTAACAAATTGAACAAAAGAAATTTACATTTATCTAATTTACAATAATACTATATTTACATAAGCACACAACTGCACCTTCTTTAAAACAATATGAAAATACCACTCGATTAATTTTTAGTAAACATAATAGTTTAGTACACATTTGTAGTGCATCTTACACATAAGTAAAAAATACTATTAGAGATATACGATATGATTGTATTATCTGCAGTGAACATGACAAATTTCTATTCATTAAGCTGTTTAAAATTATTAAAAATCAGAGATTTGTATCACATTATGCTGCTTACTGATTGCAATGAATGTTTCAATGTTGCCAAATATAGTTTTATACGTAAAGAGTTTTTCCAATATTTAAGAGATATACAACATACATAACATATAGAGATATACATATATCCTTTTAAATTACTACGAAAGATTTTCTATTCTAATATATAAAACTTTATTTTGCCTATAATTAAATAATATGACAATAAAGTAACACTTAATAAAAATAATAAGAAATGGATAAACATAGAAGACGAAGATCTATAAAAGACACGTGTTTTTTTCCATTATATAAAGAAACGTGGTTAGTGGAAACCGATCAAATATGTATACTTCGAACAAAAACAGTCATTACCTTAACAGCAAACAGATACTTCCCTCTTTTGTTATTATTTGCTACAGTGGTTCCTTTTTCACAGCATTTTGAAAGTGGTACTTTAATTATAATCACCTTATATATTAAGGCTGTTCTCTACTGCTCTGCTCAACAAATGCAAAATGTTTAGACATATTTACAAATTGTGTTGTTAACGGATAGATATAAAATTGGAAGGCCTGACTATGGAAGCGATTTGGAATCGAACCGTTAGTTGCATTTTTTTAAATAAACAAATTACCTATTAAGTTATAAGAGATTTTTATTACGTGATAAAGATGTTTTTCACCCTTCATTGAGTGGTTATTCTTCTTTCGCGCAGCGTGCGTAAATTCCGTTCAATATGCCAACTTTGACAGTACTTTCTGAAAGATCTGTATCGTTTAAAAAATCGAAAAACAAAACAGTTCCATTACATCGCTTCTGAAAAAATAACATCTGCTAATTCCATGCTTTTCCGAACAAAAATAAATTAAAACTTATGTCATAGAGTTGCTCTTTTGGATTTGATAACAGGCAAAAACGAAAAACGCCATGATTATAACATAAACTAAATCCCCAATATTCATTGCTGTCACTGTTGTAAATAATATTCAACACATTAATAAGTTACAAAATTTAATTTTCTCAGGAAAATAGGTTATCGATTCAGATTACTTTAAGGTTTAGTTTGCGAGTTTTTATTTTTATTTTTATTTTTTTGAAAATCTGGGACATTGATTAGAGGAAACTACAGAAGTTTAAATTGAGTTCTGAAATAATGGGTATCAATTAGTTTTGAAGATGGGTAGCGTATCATTTAAAATCACTTTAGAGGTGAACATCATTTCCTCAATTATTCTGCTCCTATCGAACTAGAGCACGATACCAGATGAATGGTGTTTAAGCCCGAAAGTATCTTTCTGATTCAAATAATGGAAAAAGAAAGTTATTATTTTCTTGTGTAATAATGCTTTTAAATATCGATTTAAAACTGAAATTTTTACAGTAAATTGGAAAAACATTTTCAGATTAAAAAAAAATATACAGGGTTAGCGAAATTAAACTTCCGCTACTCAAAGGGCCCTGGAGGCCGTTCTACTAGTCCGAAGAGAAAAATATTTGGACAACAGACACTTCGGATTATGCGCTCGAGATTTCTGAAATAAAAAATTAGTTTAAAAAATCGCCACTAGATGGCGCTACGAGTTATCGTGTGATGAGAGGACAAACTGAGATCCCGAAACACCGAAGGACCAATGGTCTTACACAAAAGGAACACAATAAGGACAAAACGTGGGCACAGAATTTCTATGGCCAGGAATCATCAACTGCCATTCTCGCGAGAAATTGTAGCGTGAATGGTTTGCGAGTGTCCGGGTCTTGTCGTTCCAATTGCTGAACCGCTTGAACCTTATAGGGGTAGAAATTCAGAATTCTACGCATTGTCGGACAGTGGAGTAGGACATATCAAAGATACGTGAAATCGTCGGACAATTCCATGAGGCGATTCAGTGCTTGCTTCCACGACCGCTGTAGCAATATCATCTACGACGGTGGTGGTACCCTTTAACTTCCACTTCCCGGCAAATAGCCTAACTTCCTATTCGCCCGAATTTCACCATCATGTCTTTAAGAGCACGCTCCGATATCCGTCCACTTCGTTGGTTCTTGAGATGGTAGAACTCTCTCACGACTGCCTCTGCATTCTCACCGTTGCGGTAGTACAGTTTGACTAGCAGTGCTCTCTCCGGCAATGTCGGCATTTTGGAATGCTCGTCTGATTGGGGCACGAACTTCTTCCTTTTATCGTGCGTGACATTTGCATATGTTGCTGCAATGTGCGGCTCCGCTGCGCCATCTGGTAGCGATTTTTTAAACTATTTTTTTTTATTTCGGAAATGTCGAGCGCATCCTCCGAAGTGTCTATTGTCCAAATATTTTTCTCTTCGGAGTAGTAGAACGGCCTCCAGGGCCCTTTGAGTAGCGGAAGTTTAATTTCGCTAACCCTGTATATATAGAAAAAGATTGAAATTACTAAAATCATTTTCATACGATTATACTACTTTTTCTGTACTTTAAAAGCAATGTTTTACTTTTAGCTTTAGTATTTACAAAAGAGAATAGCTAAAATCATAAGGGGAATTATTAATTTCATAGAATATAGAAATATATATAGAGAGAGAATGTAGAAAATTGTATTTTTACAAGAATTTGGCGCACAGTAATTTAACCTCTTGAAGGGCGGCGGTATGTTATACGTACCACTTAATTTTAATTCCGAAATATGTCACATTGTCACCACAATTTTGAAAAAAAAATCTTTACATAATGCACGCGAACAAAAACTTACTTTCATATAAAACTTCTCGTAAATCCTGGTGTAAATCAATCATTTTATCATTTTAACAGCAAAAGTGTTTTGCCTCTGAAAGGGTTAAAACAATTACGCTTAATTTTGTATGAACTAAATAACGAGGGTTCTAAATTCAAATTTGTTTAAATGTTTACTTTCTTTTTATATATCTTAAATGTTCATTTAAATAGAAATACAATCAAACTCCAATTAATCAGGCTAAAATGTTCTGGAGGAAATTCGGATAATTGGGACAATCGTTAAGAAAATTATTTTTAAAAAATGAAAATTTCTCCGAGATATTTTCTATTTAATAAAACAATTACTCTAATGTATTTAAATTATATTTGGCAAAGATCCCTTTTACAAAAAAAAAAAAAAAAAAAAAAAAAAAAAAAAAAAAAAAAAAAAAACGACAACAACACTAATATTATGATAATAATAATAATAAGTGCGCTTCTTAAAAACTAGTAATATATTACAATTCATCAGATATACAAGTACAAATTATATAAATACATATACAATTAAAAATGCAAACGTTTCGGGCTAATATTTAGCCCCTCATCAGTGCAATAACATTCAAATTACCAGAAAACTATACATCATGTTTATAGTTAATCATTGTTAGCGGTTAAAATCAAATAAAGTATAAATAACCATACCGAAGCAATGCTGTGTATTCGGATGGAGCTGCACAGGATCCATTTATCGACGAAATTTGCTTACGAGTGAACACACCTTCAAGATAAACTCTACTTTTAACCTTAATGCAACTGGATCTGATAACTGTCATATTTGCGAAACTACTACACTTCTTATGCATTTTAGATGTTAGCTGAACTTAACCAAAAAAGTTATGTACGAAAAACAAAAGCTTTTAAAATTTATATTTTCAATTCTTTTTAGCAATTTTTGAGACCTTTCGAATATTAAGAATACATAACAAAACCCAAAAAACTATAAAAATTCATAAGTTAATAGAAATACTTTCATTACGTATTTAAATCGTTTCACACGCTTGAAATTAAAAAAAAAATGATTATTCGGTTTTTAGCGAAATATTCGATCGTTCTACTGAAAAATACTTATCAAAACATCAGCTTGGAAAATCTTAATTTTAATTATATAAATATCATATTTAATTTTAAAAGGTTAAAATCGATAAAGAAATAAAATAAAATAAACTGTAAATAGTAAAGGAACATTAAAGCCTGAAATTCTGAACAAAAAGTTTGTTTAAAAGAGGGATTTTTTCAAGTTTTATTATATTAAATATAGAAAATATTTTTAACTTCTGAGAATTTTCTTTAAATCTACAAGCCGTTTTACTTAAGCTAACATATTTTGAAAAGGCGTAGAAGAAATTCTAAAGATTAAAAAAATAATTAAATATTAACAAAAAAGTGTGAGAGAGAAATCAGAATAAGAAGAGTTTTTATTTCCAAAACAAAATATGGAAAATTTGAGAAAATTTCATAAGTTTTGGAAGAGGATTTTTTACTTTGGTTTCATTTCCTATTCAGTATTGAGCATTATTGACGTGTGTCGTAGTAAAAACATTTTTTGTAAAATGTATAGTGCAGGGATGTAAAATATTTAAAGGAATAAAATATTTTAACTAATATGACATTAAGAATAAAAATTATCATTTGTACACTTTATTGAGCACATTATTGGATACTACACTGGTTATCAAAAATTAAGGAAAAGTCACAAAATGCTAATTTTCAAATACGCGAATACTCAAAAGAAAATAGTATAATTCGAGTAATTACTATCTCTACAACACAGCTAGTCCATATAACATCTCATTCATGTCACACATGGTCACAAATGTTACAGTCACTACGGTGAAGCAAAAAAATAAGGAAATTCCATACATCTCATTAAGAGTCTCAAATGATCACTATATGTGACTCCACTGAGACGTCACTGTGACTGCTGCTTTGTGGCGAGTCACTAGGTGACTTTACAATGTAGTTAAATTGTGACTCTCATGTGACTGTCATTTTGAGACTCAATTTCATAGTCATCATGAACGTTGCATTATGATAAGTCACCAAATAATATCATATTATAGTCACATGGAGACTTTTCCCAAAAGAGCACAATGGTGACTTCACAGTAGTCTCTCTGTCACCTGAAAGTCATCATGTGACTTTAATGTGACATTATCTGGTAACTTATCACAATGCAGCGTTCACGATGACTCTGAAATTGAGTCTACAAATGACAGTCACATGAGAGTCACAATGTAACTACATCGTAAAGTCACATGGTGACTCGTCCCAGTGACGTCTCAGTGGAGTCACATA
The DNA here is from genome assembly GCA_963932465.1 of Maratus speciosus. Lineage (NCBI taxonomy): Eukaryota > Metazoa > Arthropoda > Arachnida > Araneae > Salticidae > Maratus > Maratus speciosus. The sequence goes on along the minus strand of CAWVRF010000006.1, from coordinate 407,645 downwards.
TAGTGATCATTTGAGACTCATAATGAGATGTATGGAATTTCCTATTTTTTTCTTCACCGTAGTGACTGTGACATTTGTGACCATGTGTGACATGAATGAGATGTTATATGGACTAGATGTGTTGTAGAGATAGTAATTACTTGAATTATATTATTTCCTTTTGAGTGTTTGCGCATTTGAAAATTAGCATTTTGTGTCTTTTCCTTAATTTTTCATAACCAGTGTATGTATAAACCTTCAAAGAACACCTTTCGTATGAGCAACCCTAAAGTTCACGAAGGTGTACAATTGCACCAGATTATTAAATCGTTCATGTAGAAAGGGCAAATTACATAAAAGTTTGGCATAAAAACGTTTTTCAGTTTATAAATCAACGAAAAATTACATTGCTATGTACATAATATATATATATATATATATATATATATATATATATATATATATATATATATAAATGTATTTCTAAAAAGAGATGTCATTTAGACACACGCACACACACACAAAAAAAAAATTAAAATAGTATTAACGTTTTTTATTAGTACAAAATTATGCTATGACGAAAAATGATTATTTTTTTGACAAATAGTTATTAAAGATGTTTATAAAGAAAGTGACGTTAGACTATTTTAAATGACAGAAAAAGGGAACACATAATTTTATCATATGATTCGCCAATGTCGTCATCCTCGTCATGTTCGGCCAGCCTTTGTGTTAAAACCGATACCATTAGTAAACTATACAATCTTTGCTCAGCCATGTAAAAAAATATATTTCTTTATTTTTTATGTATTAATTTTTATTTTCGAAGCTATTTTACAAATCATATACCAATTAAAGATTTAAGTGCGCAATAATACATCTCTCGGAACCAGCACAAAAATGGGAGATTACGATAATGTATTATTATTATTTTCTTATTATTATGTTCTATTAAATAGTAATATATATATATATATATATATATATATATTATCGAGCTTTTGGATACCATGTTCTGATGTATATTGGATAAAATAACTGGGATTTTATTAGGTATTTTGTGTAATATTACTATTTTTCATTGCTATAAATTAAATATTTAAAAGTTTGTATTGCTTTTTCCGTTTCATAACATTTAATATTATTCTGTTTTCATTTGAAACTATTCTTTTGGTTATATTGGTCTTTAGAGTACAGGAGAAAAAAAAAATCAGCCTTTAGCTTTTTTCTCACAGAAAACGTAATTATATATATATTATATGTAATTATAGTCCATATTAATTCTTGTTATATAGTACAAGGGACTTTATTTTATGCATAGCAGCTTGTATATTATGTTTTTGGTATCCATTCAGTGTGTTTGGGGACACTGTATTGTTGTAAATGTATTCATTCTATCACAATTTTTGTTGGTGTTCAGTATTGTTTAATTAATGGTTATATATATATATATATATATATATATATATATATATTACAACGATAGATTTTTAGAAGCATCATATATGAGAATCCAAAATTACAGTTCATTCTCATAAGTAACTGTTATAAATTTCAACGATTATAAATGAATTTTACATTAGGTGTTCCAAACTTTAAACTTTCATAAGTCCTAATTATTTGATTGCTTGACTTACTGTTTGGTATCCGAAGGCATGGCTTGTCGAAAATTTTAAATATGATACAGAAATTAAGTGTTCACTTTGAAAATATCAGAAATTTGAAGAATCTCCTAAACTTATCCTGTTATCATAATTTCTAGTCCAAAGTCTATTCCGTGTTTTTCTAGGGCAGTTTTGTGATTAAAATGTATGAAGTTATTTTCTGACTGTAGACATGCTTTTGTTTTTTTATGCAAAAAATATGCGAACTAATAAACATATATTATTGTATAAAACAAATATTATCTAAATTTATAATGTAAATTTTCTTGTGATATAAAATTGCTTATTGTTTTCAGTATAACATATATAAACGTCCTCCTGTTATTTAAAACCTCTTGGAATTCCAGAGAGTGCATATTGATTTCAAACTAAATTCTGCGCAAACAATTGAATGTATAGATCAGTGATTTGTGTAATAAATATCGCTTTTATTAATTTAAACATATGAACTTTTGCATATTACACGTTCAATCCGTTTAAACAAACACTGCTAGCACAGTACAATAATTATGTACTGCTTATTCAAATATATTGCAAACATCGGAAATCACCCTTGAGGGAAAACAGAAAATATCAAATACAGTAGTTTTTAGAATCTTTTTACATGCATGTGTATATTAGATCACTTTTATAAAGCTGTTGTTAAAACTTTCTTTGAGTTAATCAAAATTAGAATTGTTTTATTAAGTCATTAGTAATATTAGAAATTCATAAAATAATAATATCTGCTGCATTATTTTCTACTGTGATTCAGTTTATGAATTTTGCATACTAATGGGGATATTTTGCATAACAATAAATGATATGTTATCGACTTAATATATTTTTTAATTTCCTTTGGATATACTATTGTCATCTGAGAAAATGTCGATTTGGAATTGTATTTTTACAATGTTTATAGTCATCGAGCATCATCGTGTACACCATATGTGAACTTTATTGTTTACAATTTTAAATTATTAAATTCAGATAAATATTATTTTTTTTGTTTTTAGATAAATCTCTTGCATAATCTTAAAATGTAAAGAAAAGTTTGCTATTGTAAGATAAAAACTTAAAATTCTAAAAAAAAAAATCTGCTTAAAACATACATTTTTTTAGTTTAATTATATAAACATTATATTATAAAAGAAAATATTTACTGAGCTACTATTAGGTTGAGCAAAAAGTTCTGGGAAATTTTTAATCTAATAGTTACCAGAATTTGTATCGTATATAGGAGTACTAGTGGTATATCTATAGGAGTTCGGGAATCCGATTATGGCCTCTTTCGATCAATGCAACACTTTTTTAATGGTCGTCAATTTGAATCCTTTAATGAAGCCGAAGAAACATGTCCAGAGTTTTTCGATTCCAAGGAGTCGCCATGGTACTTCCAGCAAATCTGGAATTTGGCTGAAAGATGGCAGAAAGTCGTGGACTATGATGGTCTCTACTTTGAAGAATAGTCCTTGTTGCTTTTATTGTTAATTTGCGCATAACAACGCAACTTTCACAAATTTCCAAGAACCTTTTGCTCAATCTAGTACTACAGGTCAGAAAACTCACATTTTATTGAATGATACTAATATTAAAACTGTAGAGGAATTCAAATGAATCTATCATACATGAAGATGGATCAAGCTAAAGAGATGTTGTAAGTAGAATTGTTGAAGGCAGAAAAGCAATAGCGATGTTGAGTTCTGTTCTGTGGAGTAGTAATATTCTACCTAACACTAAGAGATAAATTTATAATGCTATTGTGCAAAACATTTTGCTCTATGGCGCAGAGACCTGGACATTAAATATCCAGCTAAAAAAGAAACGCCTCTCCACCAAAATGGACTTCTGGAGAAGATCAGCGAGAATGTTTAGGCTGGATAAAATTAAAAACTCAGGAATGCAAGTCAAACAAAATGTTGTTAATACAGCCGGGTATAACAAGATTAGATGGTATGGTCATTTACGCAGAATGAAAGAGGAACGACTTCCTAAAACTATCTTTGAATGATGTCCGGACGGCAAAAGTAGAAGGGGTAGACTGAGGATGACTTGGCAAAGTTCTATACGAGAGACAATTAATATATATTTGTTAAATGATGATATCACTCTGGACAGAGAGAGATAGAAAGGATCTTTCAGCACTACTTTTATGGGTCGATGAAACCCACTGTTTAGTGGAAACTCCCGAAGAAGAAGATATATATAAACATCCTCCTTTTATTTTAAACCTATTGGAATGCCAAAGATTGCGTATTGATTTCAAACTAATTTCTATGAAAACAATTGAATGCATAGTTCAGTGCATGATGTAATAAATATAGCTTTCAATAATTTATATATATTAACTTTTGCATATTACACGTTCAATCCGTTCAAACAAACACTGCTAGCACAATGTTAGAATTATGCATTACGCATTCAAATATATTTCAAACTTCGGGAACTACCCTTCAGTGAAACAGAATATATGTAATACAGTAGTTTTCAGAATCATTTTACATGCATTGTGCATATTATATCACTTTTATAAAGCTGTTGCTTAACTGTCTTTGAGTTAATCAAAATAAAAATTGTTTTATTAAGTCATATTTAATATTAGAAATAGATAAAATAATATGTGCTGCATTAAATTATTTGAAAACAACGTTTAAACACACGATAAAACAAGCAGATTTGATCATACGTATACGTTTCGTGAGTACTAGGACTCACATCCTCAGTGTAAAAACTTTAAAAACAATATCCCTCCAACTGAATGTACGGTGAAAAAAACCCAAATGTCAAAACATAATACCAAAAGACCATCAAGTTCTAACAGCCAATGAAATTAATGCGGAAGTGAAGTGTCGTGACACAACAAATCCATCCAGAAATTTGAGATGTATGGTGTACTAGATAAATCATTAACCAAGGAGTCTTTAAATTTATGGATATGAAGAGCCTCAAAAAAGTCTAAATCCAGAAGAGTAATGCATTTCTTGATAATGGCTACCATTATCTACTCAGCTACCGTTATCAAGAAATGCATTACTCCTCTGGATTTAGACTTTTTTGAGGCTATTCATATCCATAAATTTAAAGACTCCTTGGTTAATGATTTATCTAGTACACGATACATCTCAACTTTCTGGATGGATTTGTTGTGTCACGACACTTCACTTCCGCATTAATTTCATTGGCTGTTAGAAATTGATGGTCTTTTGGTATTATGTTTTGACATTTGGGTTTTTTTCACCGTACATGCAGCTGGCGGGATATTGTTTTTAAAGTTTTTACACTGAGGATGTGAGTCCTAGTACTCACGAAACGTATACGTATGATCAAATCTGCATGTTTTATTGTGTGTTTAAACGTTGTTTTAAAATAATTTATATTTTCACACAAGTTCTGTACTTATTATGTGCTGCATTATTTTCTACTATGATGTAGTTTATGATTTTTGTATAATAATTTTCATATTAAAATAAATGAGATGTACAGGGCTATTACAAATTTTATTAGTCGACAATAGTATCTCTGAAGTAAATTTAGAAACAGTAAGGCGATAATTTACAGGGCTATTACAAATGACGGACCCGATTTAAAAAAAATCATATTTTCGAAGCTATTACACATATTACAATAAGTGATACATTAATTTAAAGAGAAATATACCAAGTTTTTTTCAGTTACAAATTTTCGATGTGTGACCCTCTTGTTAGATGGCATACGTCCAATCTGTAATGCAATTCGTTCCAAACATTTTGTAGCATCACTCTGTCAATGGTTATGAATTTTGCACAAATGCGTTCTTTAAGGGGTCTCAAAACTCTTAAAGATTTAAAATTTTCAAAATTTTAATTTTTTTAGAGGTTAAACTCCTATCTTTTTTGAACATTTTGATACAATTGTTTCCTTGAAATTCCTATTAGAATTGAAGTTATGGCTTTTACATTTATACGCGTTCAATAGCTGAAGCGTCGTTTCGGAAACTTTGAAGCAATTTTTCTCCAAATGACGTTTTTGGGCATAACGTGCACGATATCTCAAAACCTTATGAATATTTTTTCATGAAATTTTCAAAACATATGTTTCATGTTAGTCTGTAGAAACTGAACCTAAAATTTCCTTTTTATTGTTCAAAACAATATTTTTTTAGATGATTATACTGCTGAAATTTTCTTAATTTTGCATTATCTAAATACAACTTTGTATTAAAAATATAAAAAAGCTTTAAATACAAATTTATTTAGGTTCAGGGTAATTATTACAATCTGGGGTATAAGTAGGCACCAAAATTTTCATTCTAGTTGCAATACTTATTTTGTAATCGTGCGCGTAAGCTGTTATGCCGATTTTTTGCTCGTCAAATGTCTAATAGTTTGGAGCCTTCTGTAAATGCTAATTCTGCATCTTATAATTTTTTAAATATATGAAATGAAAGAACATACTTATATATTTTATTCCAATAAAAATTGTGTCTTAAAATGAAATACATTTTAAGATATAAAATGTTGAAAATGGTCTTTTTTTTTCATTTTTTCCAATTTTAAGAGTCCTGAGACCCCTTAAGTTCTGTTTCTTTAAATGTCGTTCTTTAAGTGTCAAATACATTGTTTATGTACCTCCAATGCCTAAAACAAAGTATTCAGAACTTTAAGAACGCATTTGCGAAGCTTTCAGAACCATTAACAGAGTGATGCTACAAAATGTTTGGAACGAACTCGATTACGGATTGGACGTAAGGCGTGTAACAAAAGGGTCACGCATCGAACATTTGCAATTGAAAACACCTTAGTATATTTCTCTTTAAATTCATGTGTCACTCATTGTAATATGTGCAGTAGTTTTCGAAAATATGATTTTTTAAAATCGGATCCATCATTTGTAATAGCCCTGTAAATTATCGCCTTACTGTTCCTAAATTTACTTCGGAGATACTATTGTCGCCTAATAAAATTAGGCAGATTTGGAATTGCATTGTTACAATGTTTATAGTCACCGAAGATCATCATCTACTGAGTAAGTAAATTTTATTGTTTACAATTTTAAATTACTAAATTCAGCTTAAATACATTTATTTTTATTTTTTGATAAATCTCTTGCATAAAACGTCTCTTAAAATGTAAAACAAGTTTGCTACTGCAAGATAAAAACTTAAAATTCTGAACGAAAAAGCTGTGTGAATCATTATTATTTTTTAGTTTCATTATATAAATATCATATTATAAAATAAAATATTTCAATTACTGAGCTGTTATATACTACAAAAATCATCTTACGAAAGAAATATTTTAACTGCTGAGAATTTAATATAACGTTTTCTTTAAATCTATAATCCGTTTTCTTTAAACTAACATTACTATAAAATGTGACGAAGAAATTCTAAATGTTTAAGAAAAAAGTGGAATAGTCACAAAAAAAGATGAAAAATGTAACAGAAAAAATAAGAATACGTAGTGTTTACATTTCCTTGTGCTTTAGAGTATTATGTGGAATATTTTGGAAAAAATAATAACTTTTGATAAAGGTATATTTTCTGTATACTAATTAGAAAACTCTTTACTGAAAAGCAAAAGGTAATGCGATGAAAACATTTTTTTTTAAATTTTCTCTGGAATGTTTCAAGAGGATAAAATATTTTTACACTGAGAAGTAAATTTAGACTAGATATTATTTATTGAGATATTATAAAATTTTGTATGGTGAACATATTTTAAAGAGCGTCATGTTTTAAATGAAACCTTGCATATTTTTGTATATAAATATAAAATGCTGACAATTTAAATTACTCATAACTTGGGCTGTAATTATCATAGCACATCTATAATTTGTATGATAAGTGTAAACTTTATAAAGTAGGAATTTGCGAGATGTCATGGTATTATGATCCCTGGTCATCCCGGCTCGTCTCCCTTAACTGAGATTCTAATTGTCGAAGTCCTTAGAAATGTTGTTTGGATTATCATTATGCGGAGTGGCGGGTGGCGATCAGGAGCTCTTCCTTTTTTTAAAACAACCGAAATTTTATAAAAACAGTTATTAAAATGAAAAGAATTATCAAGCTGTATCACCGATTGTAAATTAAAAACATTTAATATGTATTTTGTGTGGAATCAATATAACGAGCATCCAATATAGTGAATCTTACATTAAAACTGCAAATTTAAAAATTATCTCTTAGAATCTTTTATATTTCGAAATTGTTGGCATGTTTACCAATACAATATGATTAGGGAAAATTTGGGTATTTATAAAGTGAAATATTTCCTTGCTACAAACGTTGCAGGTGCAGGAAGTTTAACTTGCTCTAATACAGGTGTAAAAAACCAAGAAAATTTCATAGCCTAAATGGTACGAATATTTGATGATTAAGGATAAGGCGATAAGAATAGATTATTTTTTGATTAAAAATTGCGGTTAATTAAAAATTAATGAATAAATAATAGCAGCAGATAATTTGAAAGATTAAAATGGAAAAGTCTCGGACAGTTCTAATGGTACATATTATTTCTGATGTTAACGTTTTTTCTCTATGCATGTACAAATGCAGAACGATGAAGAATGTGCCATACGAAAGTTTTTTTAACTGATCTTTGACCTAGCAAAATCACGTTTCAATAAAACACGTCGCTTGTTTGAATAAAAATCGCAGTTAGCAGAAATGTTCGTTCATTCTAAAGTAAGAATTCCGGACAAAAAAGTTGCAGGTGCAAGGACGTTACGTTATGATAATTCTGTTGTCGAAATTTAAGGACTTTATACAGCATTAAACCCATTCGGGACCATGGGTGCATATACACTATACGGCCAAAGGTGACCGGCACTTGCGATTTTTGACGTTTTCTTAAATTACTAGAAAAATACATGATGAATTTTCCTGAAACTCCTGCTGTGTAAACAAAATAGTACAGGTCACATATTTCCGTGAAGATTTTTTCCCGAAACCCCATAGGAAATGGTCAACAAATTGAAAAAGAACGAATATTTTTTGGACAACCCTGTAAAAACTAAAGTAGCAATAGCGTTCAAACTGTAGATTATGATTAAGTGCCTTATTGTTATAAACTGTGTTCATTTTTATGAGAATAGCACGTATATTCGTAGAGAAATTAAAGTTTTTATTAAAAAAAAGTCCCAAATTTTGCCAAGTTTTTTGCTTATAATTTGTAGAGTTCTTAATATAAAAAAAGCTCTTTTCAGAAAATATGACAAATAACATTGTGTATAATACCCTGCAATCAGAATGAAAGAATAATAAAAATTGTATGAAAAATGAGCAGTTTTACTAAATAATGATTCACTGCGCATGCCAGAAAGTAAACGAAGTATAATGTGCGTAAAGTGTTAGCTAAATGTATAGAGCAACTTTTGTAAAAGTCTCAAAAACATAGCTTGAAAATTCTGAAAATTATCGTTGATAGAATAAGCTCCAAATCCGTTATTTCCAAAATGAAACAAAAAGATGAGGGGTTGTATCCATTGTATCAGGGGATATATATCCATTGATTAGTGCCAATATAGCATAAAGTGAGCTTATTAGAAAATTATGGAAACGAATAAAAATAGTTCTGTTCAATATATAAAATATGGTTACATTCTCCACAGGTTTATTGGACATATCGAACTTCCATTGTGATAAATAACAAAGAGAATGAGATACTTAAGCAGTTACGTAGACATTTGTTCATAGATTTATCTTGCTGATATATAATGCAGATGATCTGCCTGGTTTATATTTTTTTCTTTTTTAGTTGTTCATACTTTTTCAAACAGGACCTGATATCCAATAAAAAAAAAAAGCGGAACATAGACCCTCCTGGTCCCCTTGCCCCATTTTTATGGGGCAACTGGACCCACGAGGAAAGAAAGATGGAATATATATATATAGTACATATATATATATTTCACATATTAAAGTAGACGCAGAAACGCATTACATAATCTTCTTTAATACTTCTAGTTCTTAGAAATATCTTAAACTTTAATATATTTAAAAATCAGAATTCAATTCGTTACCTGATTATTAGCCCTAGAATAAGATTTTCTTTAAATCCTAAAGAATAAAATTTTTGTTGCGATGTTACTATAAAGGTTAAAAGTGAAACTGTGTAAACTGCAAGCATTCATTTTTGAAAGTAAAAACTGTTCTCGTGAAACTAATATATTTTTTGAAATATGATAAAGAAATTCCATCGAATATGAAAAAACAAATTCTCACGAAAATGAAAAATGTCACAGAAAAAAGCGTAATATGTAAGGTTGTTGTTCACATGTAAGGTACTGTAAAATAAAGAAAATGTATGGAAAAGTCATAACTTTTGGAAGACGATTCTATACTTTGATTTCATTTTTTTTTTCAATATTTGAATTTGAATGCTGCTTACTAAAATCCAAAAGATTTTGGAAGGAAAATATTTTCTAATAGAATTTTTTACAAAATTTTATTTTTTTAATAATAGTTTTATAAAAGTACATTTCATAACTACCGTTGTTGGCTTAATTAAAAAAAAAAAATTCATTGTTGCGTGCCTTTGTTCTCAGAAGTATAATTGCTGGCAGATAACTTTCATTAATTATTTTTCAAATGTGGAAAAACTGAATAAATAAACATTTGTTAGAAAGTAGTTCTTAAAACATGTTTCCAAGATTTTCCTAGATCCAGTTGACAAAGTTTAACCCCTTAGAAATACTTTACAAACATCATAACAGTGAAACAAAATATATATTCAGCATAACATATTTCACATTAACTGCAAAGTAAAATGAAGATACGTTTCACCTTTCTTTTCATACATCTAAATAAAATAATAACTTTAACGAATTGAACAAATGTATTTTAATTTTTTGTATTTTAAAAATAAATTTCTTCATGGAAACAAATGCTCATAAATATTAAACTTGCTTTGTCTTAATTTTTATTATTAGTGTTAAATTACACCTTTAATCGCTTTAAAGAATACATGCTAATATAAGCATTCAGACAGTAAAATCATTCACAAAAAAACTTATACAAATTGAGCATAATCTATTTTAATTTTTCGTATTTTAAAAATAAATTTTTCCATGGAAAAAAAATGCTCAGAAATAAACTCGCTTTGCCTTAATTTTTATTATTTGTATTAAATTACACTTTTAATCGCTTTAGAAATTGCATGATAATCTACTCATTCAGAGAGTAAAATCGATCACAAAAAAATTATAGATGTCATTAAAATAAAAATCACTTCAAAAATAAAAGTAATCAACGTTAAAAGAGTCCATTATGTTGATTAACAATTCATAACAAATTTTTACCACCTTTATAGGGTAATCGAATTATACTGCATGTTTTCAGAAAACGCTCTATTGTAGCTTCTATTAAAGTTTTTTCGTTCCTTTTTCCTTTTTTGTTAAACATATTTTTTGAAATAATTCCACTTAGTAAGTAACATACTGCAAACAGTTAGTATAAATAATTAAAATAATTATTTAATAACTTGTCCGAGGACTGTTTAAATAACAATAATGAATTGTATATATATATATTGCATATTTTAGTTGTATATGATTATTTTTGGACGTGTATTTTAAAAACCGAGATCGAAAGTGAAACACGATAAAAACGTATGTAACACTCGTTGAAGCTTAATAATGGAAAGTGCTAGTGGACACTTTAAGTACTAGCAACTGTTAATCGCGTTGTAAAACAGTTTAACCTTTTAAAATTATAACCACTCTTTTTTTCTCTGCATTAACGCTGTCTGCTGTCGAGATTATTAAATAATTATTGTTGTCATTCATACAAATTCAATTATACTTAATAACAAACAGTCACTCTTGCATTATCAATCCTCTCATATATTAATCGGTACATCGCAAGTCTCTCGATCGTGAGGTCGTTTTACTTTTTTGCGAACGTTTAAAAACCTGGTATACACAATTTTTGTTTCATTTTATTTCTATTAAATATTCCACACTACAGAGAAAACGAGATCCAAATCTTCATGAGATTCAGAAAAATGGCTTTTTTAAAAGGAATTTGCATTCTACGAAATATTCCAACAGTTGAATTCTTGCAAGTAGGTAAAAGAACGTAAATAGTATTAACTCGCAAAAATTTTTCGAGTTAACCGTTACTCGTAAGAGCAGTGAATGGAAAATAAATCTTAAAATACAAACATAATTAATCTACTTACTACTGTTATTGGATCTAATTATCTGAATGCAAAAATTTACTTAATATCATAAGTTAATACAAAATATACATGTCTCAGTTTGCGGTTTCTCCTTTTAACCCGACTGCCAAGAAGGGTTATGTGTTTCACGCGTATCTGGGTATGTGGATTTCTTTATACCCTCGAAACATCCCAACGGCTGGATGAATTTTAATGAATGAGGACTCAATCGATTCGTCTTAACCGTCCGATGGTTATAGACTAGTTTTTGTTTTTATAAATTCAAAATGGAGGCCGTAAAATTCAAAACGGCAGTAGAGACGAAAAAAAAAATACGCCCTATATTCAGGGGCATATCATTGGATAGGTCTTTCAAAATGAAGACGATGTTTCATTGACTATTTTACAGTCAGAAGCTCCGTTTAAATATTACACAACCTGAAATTTTGTATGTTGGATCTCTAGCTGTACTGCAACTCTAGCCTTCATAGACATCTATAGGCCTTATCAAAACAGTGTTTATAGATAGGAACTAACAATTAAACACAACTTAAAAGTCATTAGTACAAGTAAATAAAAAAATGGGTAAGTAATATAAAAAAAACAGTTTCCCATTGATGAGAAATAATTAATTATTTCACTTTTTACGCAGTTGGGTTTTTTGATTTTTTAAATTTAATTATTAGACTTTAATAGTTACCATGCATCCGAAAAATAACGGGGTTTATTATTGGTCTGTTCTTCAAACAAATTTACAGCATTGAAGTTCAATCTTCTAAAAGTTAATATTCCAAAGAACATTAAAAAGTACGGTAATGCAACTAATCATTCTACCTTTTGGTAAAAAATATCAGCTAATATTATTTTTTATAATCATTATTTCCAAGCTTCTTTTCAACATTTCTTTGTATTTTAACAGTGCAATAAGAGACACAGATGTCAACGTGGTGCAGAGTTCCTGTTCAAAGGAAAGTTTTATACGTTTCTTCCTTTCCAAGCTTCAGTAGTAAATCTTACCAAAGGGGTGGTATTTGAAATGTCCTTAAATCTCTCATTTTTATTTCATTCATTCCAGACCCCAGTCCATCCTTTTACATTTCATTGGGGGGGGGGGGGGGGGTCTCTTTAATGATTGAAATTCTGTCTGATAAATATGATAAATTGTTACATTTTGGCAGACAATTCTAATGTAGAAATATTATCGTTGACAGACAACCATAAGAAAGAGGGTTTCTTTCTAATTACTTTTAATAATACAGGTTGCTGTTAATTTAATCTTAAATGACTGTTTTTTTAATACAACGTAAGGATCTTCCTGGATTACACAGTTGTGGTGCAACTTAACATCTAATTGAAAAGTAAGCGACTTGCAGTGGCAATAGGGAGGCATTGGAAGAAAAATGCTTAAATGTAGTAAGAACTACATGAAAGTAAGCAAAATTAGAAATTTAAATAAAAAATAAAAAAAGAAAAAGTTTATTATGCAGCTTAAATAGTATAACAATTTAAAATTAAATAAATATAAAGAAAAAAAAATCCATTAGTTCGAAAAAGACAGACGAAAAATACCGGCGATCGACAAAAAGATAAATTATGTTTAATTGAATGGAGAGGAAAACTCTGCGTGCTTAATTGTAATGCTTAAAAAGTAGCTCAAAGCTTTTCTTCTATAAAAAGCCTGGTATTAAAACTATTTTCTTTATGGTTTTAGAGATATTTTATTTTATATATTGTGAAATTGTTGGTTGACACAATAAGCAATATGATAAAACAGTAAATCATAATAAATACTTCGCATATGAAAATATGTTGTGAATGAACAATATACGTTTTTGAGATTTTATAAAAGGATTCGTTTTAACGAAAGATACTATCTAATTATATAATATGTCTAATTATATTTTATTTATATTTCGTCTTTTCTTTTTCTCATTCTAAATTTTACGTCTAAATTACTTTTCTGGAAATTTCTAAATACAAACTCTTATAATATATTACGTATTTTAAAAGTATGAGAAAAAATGTCAGCTAAAATATCAGTTTTCTAAATGAATAATATCGATTTATACCCTCAAATACATTATTTAAAAATAAATTTGCATTTAAGATGAAACGTCTCAAAAGAGGAAAAATCCAGTTTAATGACTTTAATGAAAGTAAAAGAGACAAGGTTGTCTGAAATTTTTAATATTATATTAAAGTATAAATGCTCATTTTAATGAAATAAAATAATAACGAATGTCTTTTTATTCCTGACAGAACTACACTAATATCCACTTAGCTTAATGGAATAAAAATATATTTATTGTAAAAAAAGAACATTTTTTACGATATATAGAATTTTTTTCGACTGCAATATTTTTATAATATTATATTATTTATTATTATTATTTATTTTTATTTTTTAATATATAAGTACGACAAACGTATAATTTATAAACTTAATATTTTAGTAATGCCTTTGAAGCAATTATTACAAATATGCATATGTTATATTCAGTATCTTGAAAATGCTGAAGTCAATTATAATAATATTTGTTTTGGAAGCAGTTTATTAAATATAGTCCTGCTGAATGTATCGGTATAATTATTCTATGTACCCTTTATTTTTCGGAAAATGACGAAAAAATAAGTTTTTCAACTTATTGCTTAAAATTATTTTACGCATCCGTAGTATATTCTTAAGAAGTGCCGTAAAGATCCAGCAATTATAAATATGCAAAAAGAGCTTTTTACTGGTTAAAGATACATAAAACCAAATAATGAACTTCAAAATTGAGAGAGCGTATTGGACATTTCTTAAAAAAATGTTTCCAAAATCGTAGTATTTCTCTCATAAAGAGTTATAATTAGTTTGTGATTAGTAATTTTTTGAAAAAAAATATCGTTTTTCAGTTGTTAATGCCAGAAATTGCTGGAAATGAAACAAATTCAAAGCAACGTACTTCGATAAATTTCTATTTATTAAATTTAGGCCTTACAAAGATGTTTTTCTATGATTATTACTTGCAAGAGCAATATGAATGTTTATATGTAATATCCTGAAATTACATAAAAAATTAAAATTTATTAATTTTTATCAAGATAATATTTTTGCTTGAATGTATTGTAAATTTCGAATAAAGCAGATTCAGAGGGTTTTATTCTGGTTAAGATAAGGTACAATAAATACAATAAATATTTTTTTAATGCACCGAGCTTACTGTGATATTAGAAATTGGAATTACGCATTATCGTTTTGTAAAACCTCATTATTGGAGTGCATTTGGTAAAACAAGGAAGTAATATCAATTCCCCAAATTATTTGAAGTCATGTGTCAGTTCTTAAACAACAGGTATTGTTTCTTTAAAAGAAAACCAAACAAATTTTCATATAATTTACAATCATTATATTTACATACAATTTGCAACTGCATATTTTTAACCTCGAACTGAAGGCATCGCTAGATTAATTTATTGTTTCTACACATAAATTTAAAAGAAATATTAGGAATATCTAAATTTAGAGTATTTTCTCCAGATTAACAATTCTAATTAGAAAACTATAACCTATTCCGTAGAATGATACTTACTCAAGGTTTGTTTCAAATATACAAAAAATAATACAGTGGAACCCGGTTAAGACGCGTTTCAAGGGAGTGGACAAAATTCGCGTATTAAGCGGGATCGCGTATTAAACGTGATTTGTTTAATGTTGCAGAAACTGTGCTTATTTACACATCTAATCGTCTAAATGAACTTTAGGGCTTTCGGTTAGATGTTTACGGTTGAAAATTTTATCTTTTAGGTATATTTAGATTGAAATTTGATTGTATTCAACTTTAACTCATTATTATTTTTTTAGGAGCGACTAAGAATAACTGCTGAAAAAAAAAAAAATGAATTTAAACGGCTTTAATGTAGATTAATACGTTACAACCAAAAATAAAAAAAAAATAATTTCAAGCTAGACTAATTTACAACCAAAAATAAAAAAATTAATTTCAAGCTAGCCTTTTTTTTTTTATTTTTTTTTTAATAGCAGAGGTAAAAAATTTAAAATATTAAACTTTTGAAAGCACAACCCAGTTGTTAAAATCATATTTAGTACTTGTGATAATGAGTGCCATTATAATCTATCCTTTTCATTATAAAAGAAAATTATCCTTATTAATCTTTTTGTAAAAAATATTGTTAGCATAGCAAAAAGAAAAGAAAACATAAAAGAATTAAACAACCTCAGTCGTATTTATTTAATCTTAACGAGTTTCTTTTTTCTTACCCGACTGCCAAGAAAGGTTATGTGTTTCACGCGTATATCTGGGTAAGTGGATTTCTTTATACCCTCGAAACATCCGAACGGCTGGATGGATTTTAATGAATGAGGTCTCTATCGATTCGTCTTAACCGTCCGATGGTTATAGGCTAGGTTTTGTTTTTATAAAATAAAAACTGGCGGTAGAGACGAAAAAAATTTTTACGCTCCATATTGAGTGGCATAACATTGGATAGGTCTTTCAAAATGAAGACGATGTTTCGTTGACTATTTTACAGTCAGAAGCTCCGTTTAAATATTACACAACCTCGAAGTTGTGTAGGTAGGATCTCTAGCTTTACTGCAACTCTAACCTTCATAGACATCTATAGGCCTCATCAAAATAGTGTTTATAGATAGGAACTAACAATTAAACGCAACTTAAAAGTAATCAATACAAGTAAATAAAAAAATAGGTAAGTGATATAAAAAATAGCTTCACATTGATGAGAAATAATTAATTAGTTCGCTTTTTACGCAGTCGGGTTTTTTTAATTTAATTATTTTTATTTACCTTTAATATGCATTATAAAACACATTAGGTATATAACTTACATTTAAAACCTCACTAACAATAGGTATAATCATCTTTAATCCTAATTTTATGACATATCTGAGTACCCTGAATTCGTCTTTCTCTACAATGAAAACATACACGAAGCGAAAAACACAGAAAGTTAGGACGCGGGATCAAAGAATTCCAGTGTTTCTAATTTAGCGGGTTTTTTAAAATTCAAATATCTACCGCTATTTCCGATTAGTAATGTTCACCTTAGTTAATCTGTTATTAAATAAAGTAAATATTACTATTTAAAGTCGCTGTTTTTTAATTTAATATAAAAAATCTGATAAATTGTCAATACTGGAAAGCAGACAAGGAATTTGCATCTTGATCAATGAATTCGCGTCTTAAGCATGATTTTTTGCCTTAAAGGACCAGAAATCTCTCGCGTATTAAGCGGGATCGCGTATTAACCGTTCGCGTATTAAACGTGATATTTTTGCATTAGCCTTATAGGCGATGTTCAAGGGATCGGAAAAAATCCGCGTATTAAACGGGATCGCGTATTAACCGTGAGCGTCTTAACCGGGTTCCACTGTATATTTTATATATAGATAATATTTCCCAGTACTTAAGAGTGTACCTTTGTAGCTACCTGTTAAAGTATTGAAAATGATTTTCTATTCCAATCTATAACAATTTATTTTGTTATAAATGTAAATATTATTACTTTAAAGTAAATAGTAATGAATAAATAATACATAAGTAAACTTAAAGGTTAACGATCTTAAAAAGAAACGAGTGTTAAATTTTTTCATTATACAATGAAACGTGTTAGTGGAAACCGATCAGATGTGTTTATATTGAAGAAAAACTGTCATTACATTAATATTCAACACATATTTTGGAGAAGTACGATTTTGTCTTGAAAAAAATATTTTCGAGCAATTAAAAATACTGAAAAGTAATTTTTGTAAGTGTCATAATCTGCAACAATGCCAATTAAATATATCAAGATTTCGAAACACCAGTGAATCGTATTTTTAATTGATTAACAGCTTTATTATATTTATCACACGCTTTTACTATCTACTTTAAACGTAAAAAGAGAGTACGGGGTACGGGAAATTTTACACTACAGTTTTATTGTAGGTGAACTTTTGATTTCTGATTGATGATTACTTTTTCGATGTCCTGAACACGGTTCAACTATTTTTAGAAAATGTTAATCTGATTCTTAGTCTGTCTGACTTTATTTTTTCTGCCATTCTGTCTCAAGAACTAATGAAAGAAATTTTATTCTTCAGTCAGAGATTGACATAAATTGGTCCTGATTAAGTATGAATGTATATCTCCGAAGAAGTGCTCTGCTCTACCGCGTTTTTCACAATTTACATGATAGCGTAATCGCTGCATCTATGTAACACAATTAACTCCAACATCATATTTAGTTAGATCTTGGTATAACTTAGATACCGATTAGATTTAACTGGAAATATACCAATATTTCATGCTTCTATGCTGTGTTTTCCAGGATTTTCTTGAATACCTTACCTCTATGGGATATATTTTCATAAAATTTCGTATTAAGTCTTACTTTGAAATAAAGGATGGTATTGATTTGGTTTGGATATGAATCGAGTGTATAATACAGCTAAATCTGTGTATCTAAAGGATGAAATTTAATCAAACATTATACTTAGTTTGACCTTGAAATAAGTAGGTACTAGTTATGTTTCAGGGTAACAGCTCAACAGATGGTGTTGCTGTGACCTGTTTTTTTTTTTTTTTTTCGATTTTCGTTATAATTATATACTGGCATCTATGGCGCGAAATTTCAGAAAATTTAATGTGTATGAGAGTTGCTTGAAATATTTCAGTTCAATGTTTTTTTCACTCCTATGCTATATATTTTTACGATGAAAATTAGAACAGTATAATTTTTATAAAGTAAAAATG
This sequence comes from Maratus speciosus, assembly GCA_963932465.1. Classification (NCBI taxonomy): domain Eukaryota; kingdom Metazoa; phylum Arthropoda; class Arachnida; order Araneae; family Salticidae; genus Maratus; species Maratus speciosus. Next base: position 389,129 of record CAWVRF010000006.1, on the reverse strand, counting down.
GTACAGATGTCATATTCGCCCCATATTGGCGCGATTTTTTTCGGTTGCCAATTTGGCGAAAACATCAACAGCGTAAACAACATGATCCGGGTTACCACATCAAGCAAAATAACGACACTTTGGCGCAAGATAAGTACCTGTTGCCTATATGATATTGGCGACAGAAAAAATTCGCGCCAATATGGGGCGAATATGACATCTGTTCCGTAAAAATGCACCAAATCTGATATTTGATTAATTGTATTGATTAAATATATTGATTAAAAACAATGCACCGAATTTTATCAAGCTTCATATTTTTGGAGCTTTAGCATTAATTATAGTACTTATTACACTTTTGTGTATATTTTGATTCTGTATTTTTTACGATAATCATGATAGTTATATCTGAATATTTAATACTTAGAATTCTGCCAAAGTTCATATTAATTTAGATCTGAACACAAATTTTTACTAATTACATTTTACACATCCAATGTACTTGAACTGCTATACTGTGTAAACAAAGATTTCCGTGAAAGCTACTTATCAAGAACTAATATATTAAGTTTCATACAACTAAAAATCAATTAGAACGTATAATGATGCACTTCGGTGTACTTACGTTAAAAGGTGGTACTATTGTGCTGTATTTTCGCGATTTTCGTTTATACCGGCATCTATTAGTTACTATTTGCGCTTCGATCCCTTTCAGGGAGGCTTTTATCGTGTGCTTAGTGAAAGTTTAAAAATGTGGTCCAGAACCAATTTATGTATTTTAGTGCGCGTGTTTTCGGTGTATTTAATAATATTGTTTTAAGTACTGTTGTAATTCTCATACATTTGCAATCAAATTGTTACCATTGTCGATACCTTTTTATAGCGACTTCGGTGTTGACCCGATTAGAGAGTTTTTGAAATGTGCTATTTATATTGAACATTATACATTTATTTCTATTTCTATCGGTAAAAATGCACCTATTGTACATTTGATATTATGAGTACATATTTGACCGATAGTGAATTTTAATATTCTACCGGGAGCACTCTTATTCAGTGCTTTTTTCATTCTATCATAATATTAAATTCCTAATAAATTCAGAGAAGTTTATTATACATCCTATTCATAATTGAGGATGTGTATCACTACTCTATTTAAATCAATAGAATAATATAGAAGAATGGTTTGTGCTGGACCGAGCATACTGGTTATTGGCAGTAATAATACCTTCTGCATATATGTGTGATTGTGTTTCGAACATTAAGATATGGAATATGCATTTATGAAAAGAAGCGGATAATTATCGTATTAATTCATGGGAAATAAATTTAAGAATAAAAAGGTGGCTTTTTTTTTAATTAAATTTCTTTCTATTCCAAATACTGGCATTTGCATCGTGAGTTTGCAATGGAGGATTACATATATGTATCCTTAAATTTTTAACAGGGCACGAATATGATAAGAAATAAATTTTGAACAGATAAATAATATAAATTTATATATCATTAAAAAAATTATTTATTTCAAAATAATTAAATCTAGTCTCTAACACTTACATACTCTATTACTCCAAATAAAGTAACATATCTTTAAATGTACAATTAGTTATAAGATTATAAAAATGTAGGCCGTAATTTATATATATGTATATATATATATATATAAACAAGTGAAATTATTTGAACTATTGAGTATGCGTTAAAGTTAGTAAATGATTAAAAGTAATATTCTAATCTTGCAGTTTACTTTTAACTGGACCCTTACATAAATTATTTTTTCAATATCTTCACAGCTAGCTTTTCTCGCAAATAGAAATCGCTTTTTGAGATTCAATGTATGTGTTTGTGAAAGCTTCCTTAAATTATCTTAACGACTCTCCCAGAACTATTTACTTTAAGTTAAGGTATTTATTGTAAATAATTTATAATTAGATATTAGAAATTAGCAGTTAAAAAACAATAGCTTCATACAGTTTTACAGTTAAATCTTTACTTCTGTTTCTCTCATGTGTGGTATTTCCATTGTTATAGTACTTATTATCACTTACAGCTTTATGAATTACAGCTTAACCTAGTTTTGAAGTATCAGTTAATGCTCTTTCCAATAATAATTGCATTATATCTGTAATCAATCATAAATTATTTTTAGAGTTGAAAAAAAGAGCTCTATTATAAAAAGAAAATTACGTATTAATATATATATATTTAAAATATTATGAACCTGTATGGGTTTATTAAAATCTTAGAAAACGTTTTATTGACACATTAGGTTGTCTTTTCCATTGTCTTTGTTAATTTTATTTTTAATTAATATGTCTTCGTTTTTTGTTTTCATTTTAATATTAATTCTTTAATTTATGTCAAAATATTTACATTTAACAGCAATTGACAGACACCCACTTAGATTATTCTGCTACTTAATTTTAATTTCGACATTAGTTTTCTATTATGGGTTATACATAATAATCTTGATTTACCAATGAGAAAAATGTGTATTATACAGTGTACCAACACCTACTGTAAATTTACTTAAAATTCATCTCATGAATAAATAGTTTTCTATGTATCCGCATTTTTAGCATTTCTCACAATTATCTCTTTAACCAGATATAGATTCATTTTATTTACATTAATGACTCTCTCAGAAATATTTAACTAATTTAAGATATTAGATAAGAGTTTTTTGGTGGAAAGAAATAAGCTAAAAGTATAGTTGCTTAATTGGCAGTCCAGTAAATGTTTATTTGATTTACATATATGAAAAATATTAATAAAAAAAGTAGAAATACTCATTTTCATGAAGGAAAATCTTTTAATTTCAGGGTGTACTTTTTAACTAACTTTCGATAAGTATGTTTAAATTACTTATAGTTTTTCAAAAGGAATAAAAATTGATGTAGGTTTAGAGTGTTATTGAAATATTGTGCTTTTTATTGTAAAGAAAAATAGCATTTTTAACTCAAATATTCGTATTCCTTTTCGATTAAAATGATGTAAATTACATAATAAATAATGAGCATTAAACTGTCTCTCAGATATTTTATAGAATAAATTAGTTTGAACTATACTTTTAAATTGTCATTATAATTTAGATTGTTAGTGATTGAAACTTGACAAACCATTGTTTTTTTCATGTACCCAAATCAAATTATATTCCTGACTCTTAATAGCACTCGTCGGATATACAAACTCTACTATAATAAAACATCTTTTACCCCACTGCCAAGAAGGGTTATGTGTTTCACGCGTATCTGGGTATGTGGATTTCTTTATACCCTCGAAACATCCCAACGGCTGGATGGATTTTAATGAATGAGGTCTCAATCGATTCGTCTTAACCGTCCAATAGTTATACGCTAGATTTTGTTTTTATAAATTAAAAATATCGGCCGCAAAATACAAAATAGCGGTAGACACGAAAAAAATTACGCACTCTATTGTGTGGCATATCATTGGATAGGTCTTTCAAAATGGAGATGATGTTTCATTGACAATTTTACAGTCAGAAGCTCCGTTTAAATATTATACAACTTGGAAGTTCTGTAGGTTGAATCTCTAGCTTTTCTGCAACTCTAACCATCATAGACATCTACAGGTCTCATCAAAACAATGTTTATCGATAGGAACTAACAATTAAACTCAACTTAGAAGTCATCAATACAAGTAAATAAAAAAAATAGGTAAGTAATATAAAAAATAGTTCCACAATAATGAGAATTAAGCAGTCGGGTTTTTGATTTTTTAAATTTAATTTTTTCTTCTTTCTTTATGATTATCCACGTGTTTCCTGGTAAAATTGACCTCTAGGAGTTGTTTGGAATTCTCTCCTGTCAGGTTAATAAAGCAATTTGTAGTACTTCAATGTCTTTTTAATAGCATTCTCTCAATTCATCTTTCATCTGTCCCTCTTTTATCTATCTGCCGATCTCCAGCCTATAAGAACTTTTCGTAAGCACTTACCATTCATTCACTACCATACCTTTTAAGTTTATAAAACTTGATCGTCTGTAAGACATTCTCTTTGACTTTAATGATTTCCCGAATTGTTGAATATTTAGTTGATGGGAAGATTCTTGCACTCAAGATAATTATTTGAAATAGTTATGTTCTTACATCCGTTTATCATTCTCCACGCTGAAATACCTTTGCGCACTATAGTAGTTAATCATAAAATAAAAATGTAATATATCTGCATGGTGATCGTCTTAAGCCTCTGGAAATCTTATGAGGGAGAGTAAATCCCCTGACTTTCATTTATTTGCTCTCCTTGATTAAATTAAATTAAAAAATAAAACTAATGATTTTGTGATGAGTTTTATTAAAATTTCAGCAAATTTATTAATTTATTAAAATTGCACAAATATCGCTGTGTTATTTCGTTTCAAGACTCTTAATGAAGCGATGAATTAGAAAATGGTCTTTCTGCTACAGTTATAATTAAATTACAAATAATGCCATAAATCACACTAATATGCTGGAATGATAAGAAACACAGTTTTTTTTCACAGTTCATAAAATGAAACACAAACAAAGAACATTATGATGAAAATATTTACATAAAGTAAATCAGTCGAATACTGCTTCAGTTTGCATACTTTCTGTAATTTATGTGCATCCAACATACACTTTATTCACTGTTAACATTCAAGCAGGGTTCTGTTAAGTAGAATACAAATATCAAAATATTTTTGATCGTTTTGATGTATCGTATCTTTAACCTTTTACAAAAATTTATTTAGACACATTTTTTAATTAATATTTATTTTTCCGACAACTATATATTTGTATACATATATCAGCCTATCCATGACTAGGTAAGTAGATCCCTAAATAATACATACATTTAATATAATATATTACATAAAAGCAGTAGGAAGAATAAGATGACTTATACTTTAATTCCAACGATGTCTCGAACTTCAACTACGGAATTTCCGGTAGATCGCACACTCCTGGGCACAAAAAATAAAACACTTCACAAAATTAAAATCAAGATGTTACATCCTGTTGGGACAACTCGCACGTGCAGGTCGTGGGAAAAAAAAGTAAACACCCCTACTAACTCCTCAATAAATTATCGTAGACGAAAGTTATTGGTACCGAACGATTGGAAATAATGTCTACTTTTAAATGATGTATATCAAATTTGCTTGGGGGCCATCTACATATTAAAACGAATCCAAACTTCATATTTTTCAATGGCAATATCCAATTTTAACGAGATATTTCAAATCTTCGGTTCAAAATATGCTTAGACAGCAATATTCAAGTCATTTGAATGATAAGTTTTTGAATTATAAACATTCAAAATTTAGTGCTTCTAATGTTAAATTACATTTTCATATTTTTATTAATATCTCCTGAAATTATGCTTCTAATGTGCTAATTTTTTGTGTAGCAATAACACTAATATACCCAATCATAAATTCATTGAATTTGCAATTTTTATAATTTCATGATATGATTTATGAATTATGAGTTATGAATTTAATATTCGAAAAAATTATGAATTGCAACCTATAGTTTTTTTGATGGATTTAGATTTATTAAGTCCTGCTTTATGGAAATCCAAAATTTCACATTTTTGTTCCAAGTAGTTTTCAAATTATGCTTAAAAACGGCAAAATAATGGTTTAAGTCTATGATAGAAGTGACTAAATATTTTGAAATTTCTTCTGCTGTCCTGTAATCTAGCAGGCTTCATTGACTGCTTAAGGTGCATTGATCAAGAAGGGGGCTCTCTCGGTTAACAATCGAGTACCGAACTTCAGTTTGGATACATCCCTTTAAATACGCTGGTTTTAAAATAATTAATTTATCGGAAACTTATCGTACGAATTGCGTAAAAGTTTGTTTTTAGGCTAATTAAAGGGTGTAGAGTTCATTTATGCTGTAAAAATTGTGTACTGCTATTTAAGAAAACAAAGTTATGGCTCTTTTTAATATGCAGATGGCCCCCTAAGAAAATTGTATATACATCATTTAAAAATAGACTTTATTTCCATCATTCGGCACCAGTAACTTTCTTCTACGGTACTTTGTTCAGGAGTTAGTAGGAGGTGTTTACTTTTTTTTCCCACGACTGTACATACTCACAGAGAGAAAAAAAGTACAAACATTTGTATTTTCTTTACTACTAATTATAACATAGTCTCATATTCCTTTCTGGTCAACCATTAGGAGTCCAGTTCCTTTCATCCCCTGATCCCCCTTCTTGATTTTTAATGGGTGTAATTATGTGGGATCAGATAAATTGGCTTCTTTTGGTTGGACAAACTTCTACGCCTTCTGGCTTGCGTACACGTATTGTTCCCTTAATTTTTACATGATCTGTTTCACGTGTGTAGGCCTCGTAAATACGTAAATTATTGTTGACTTTTTGTCCATGTGCAATAAATTTCTTTTATTTTAACAAAGGACCTTTTGTCCAAATTGGCGACTTACTCCCATAAACAGAAAGTTCATCTCATGGAAGCTTTACCCGAAAAGTCATAAATAGGTACCAGGTGTCCCCAAAAACGTTTTTAACCGAGACATATCGAATTGATGCTGTGAGTTTAATCACACCATTAATAATTATTATGTATTACTAATAAACTATTATTTATTACTAAAATAAGAAATAAATGATTTAATTTATTATACGACGTAAAATAGTATTTATAACAAGAAATCATACATAATATCACAAGCGTAATACAATTGTAGATTTACTCAAATGTAAACAATGCGTATAATTTACTTTCAAGTTGGCAACATTCTGTTATTCAACTATATTTTTAAAGATGACTTTAAACATATCTAATAACTAGTAAGTAAAGGAAACGTAATTTATTGAAAATTATTAGTTAAATGTTAAGTAATTTACAAAAACTCACTAAAAACTTTAGCAAGTGTAATAAAATTGACTTATAATATCTACTAGTATTCAAAATTTACCTCAATAATATCAAAATAATAAATGTTTTTCATTTTTTAATTCAATCTAACCGCCAGAAAATAAACTAATTTCATTTTTATAAATTTAAAGAAATCCATTATTAATAATGAGTAGGTTTTCACATTTTTTATCAAATTTCAGGATATAGTAATTTTCTATTCATTATTAATTAAAGCAACGATTATAAGATCTCAATCCGTAATATTCATTACTTTTACCGATATTAACAAATTTTCAATGTAATAATAATCTACATAAATTAATTTTCCGAGGAATATTTAGATAATCGATTCAGATCACTTTAAGGCTTAGCATGAGTAATTTTTTGGAAATTCGTGGCATTAATTAGATGAAACTACAGAAGTTTAGATTGAGTTCTGAAAGAATGGCTATCAATTAGTTTTGAAGAAGGGCAACGTATCATTTAATTCACTTTAGAGGTGATCATCATTTCCTCAATTATTCTGCGCCTGTCGAACTAGAGCGTGATAAAAGATTAATGGGGTTTAAACCCAAGAGTTTCTTTCTCTTTCAAATAATTCAAATAATAAATTTTCTTTTGTAATAATGCTTTTAAACATTTATTTAATTATGTATTTTCCTAGTGAAATCGGCAATTTACTTTGAGATTTATAAAAGAAAAAAAAACAGGGGGCGAAATTATTAATGTACTTTTCAGAAGATTACGATACTTTTTGGGTGCGTTCGTAATTATATTAATACGTAGCACCTATAGTCGTCGTCTGGTTCTTTCGTCAGTCTGTATGTCCGTCTTTTCTCATATGACAGCGCAAAAACTACCCAACCGAATGGTTAGAAATTTGATATATCGTTGTAGAAATTTGTCTTCTCATTTCAACTCTTATGAAAATCGAATCAAAACTTAAAATGATATTATTAAAAGTTTCCTTCATTCTAATAAATTCTTTCATACATAATTAATTTAATTATATCCTATGATACATAATGATTCTAGGTTTACATGGTGATTATTCTATTAAATCCTATAATACGTAATGAATAAAATGATATCGGATGATAGGTAATCATTCTGTGTTGCCATGGAATCCTTCTAAATATTATTTCCGTATTAAGGTATTTAATTATATATAATCGTAATATTTTGTTGTTCTTGCATTCTTGCATAAGAGTACAACAGCTATTGCCCAAGATCTGAATATTTATAAAACTAGTTATTTTACGAACGCACCTCATTTGCCACATTTGACGTACAATTTCAGACTTGTTTGTATTAGGAAACAATGTACGAATTATTGGTTTAGTATCTACAAATGAGAAAAGCTGAAATCGTAATGTGAATTAAACAATTCATAGCATCCAGAAAATGGTACTTTTTCAGCATATTGGCGCAAAGTAGATTAAAATATTTTATTTTCAATTTTATAAGAACTGAATCACAAGGGATCTAAATTCAAATTAGTTAAAATATATCTTAAGAGTTCATTTAAATCGATCTAGTATGAAACTTCAATTATTCGAGATAAATTGTTCGGGTTGTTTGGTCTACCCTTAAAAAATATTTTAAAACAAAGAAAATTCCTTTGAGATGTATTTTATCTAAAAAAACAATTTCAGTAAACTATTAAACTTACATTAAGCCTACTTTTTATACGATCACTGATACTACAAACACTAATATTACACTGAGAAAAATTTTGTAGCTTACTGTCCAGTAATTCAGCTGTGATTTCTTATTGTAGCAATTTCACGCTGATTTGTATTTGTGTCATTTTTTATGTAATTCACCCACCCTTTAATGTTTTGCTGTTAATTTAATCATCATACATTTGTGTAACAGGTTAACCTATAAAATTAAAGTAAAACATGATATTTTCTATTCATTACGTACAGTCGTGGAAAAAAAAAAAGTAAACAACCCCTACTAACTCCTTAACAAATTACCGTAGAAGAAAGTTGCTGGTACCGAACGATTGGAAATAAAGTCTACTTTTAAATTATGTATATAAAATTTGCTTAGGGGTTTCTCTACATATTAAAATGAACCATAACTTTGTTTTTTCAATAACAGTACACAATTCTGGCAGCATAAATGAATTCTACACCATTTAATTAACCTAAAAACAAATTTTTATGCAATTCGTACCATAAGTTTCCTAGAAATTAATTATTTTAAAACGAGCGTATTTTAAGGGCTGTATCCAAATTGACGTTCGGTACTCGACTGTTAACCGAGAGAGCCCCCTTCTTGATCAAGGCACCTTAAGCGTCACTCAAGCACTCAATGAGGTCTGCTAGATTAAAGGACAGCATACAGTCCAGGCAATAGGGAATTTTATCTAGCAAAATTAAGGGTAGTTCTGGAAATCGGCTAACTTTATGTTTTTTGGGTCGCTGAATCCGAATTTGTAACTTCCCACCAAAATGTCCCCCGGCAACTCCCCCCAAATTTTTGTAAAAAGACCCCCAAAAAAGGTTTTTATTAAAAAAATTAATTTTTTATTGTTTTAGGGGAAAAGTATCTAAAAATTCAGAAAGTAGACAAAATTTGCAACAAATAAGATATATGACATTATGACTTAGAAAGAAGGGGAAGGGGGGATCTGCCTCGGTACATGCGCGCAGTGCTGCGTGGACTAAGTTGCGCAATTCCACTTAACCACTCACACGTTTACATTCGCCCTCCCATTTCCCTTCTGAACTTTCCTTATAAGGTTTACTTTAAGTTTCTTGGGCCGCTGAATCCGAATTTTTAACTTGCCCCTAATATTCCCCACCCCCCGAACATACCCCCCCCCCAAATAGTTGTTATTAACTTAAATTTCTTATTGTTTTACGGGAAAAGCATTACGAAATTCAGAAACTAGACAAAATTTACAACAAATAGGATATATGACATTATGACGTAGGATAAACGGGGAGAGAGGGGGCTGCCTCGGAACATTCCCCGCGCGCTTTTCTCAAAAACCAAATTTTTTCAAAAAATCAATTTTTGGGGGGGTTGCCGGGTGAAATTTTGGTGGGAAGTTACAAATTCGGATTCAGCGACCCAAAAAACATAACGTGAGTCGAAATCCAGACTAGTATTAATTTTCCAGGTAAAATCCCCTATTGCCTGGTCTTCAAAACTTAGTACACGTATCGCCGCAGTACATGTTCAGAGGCAGCCCTCCCCCTGCCTGTTCATCCTACGCCATAATGTCATATCTCCTATTTGTTGCAAATTTTATCTAGTTTCTGAATTTCGTAATGCTTTTCTACTAAAACAATAAGAAATTTAAGTTAAAAACAACTATTTGGGGGGGGGGGATTTGGGGGGAAGATAAAAATTCGGATTCAGCGGCCCAAAAAACTTAAAGTAAACCTTATAGAGAAAGTTTTGAGGGGAGATGGGAAGGCGAAATGTAAACGTGTGAGTGGTTAAGTGGAATTGCGCAACTTAGTTCACGCAGCGCCGCGCGCATGTTCCGAGGCAGTGCCCCCTTCCCCTTCATCCTAAGTCATCATGTCAGATATCTAATTTGTTGCAAATTTTGTCTACTTTCTGAATTTCTAGATACGTATTCCCTAAAACAATAAAACAAATTGTTTTTTTTAAATAAAAACCTTTTTTGGGGGGCATTTTACCAAAATTTGGGGGGGGGGGGGTTGCTGGGAGAAATTTTAGTGGTAAGTTAAAAATTCGGATTCAGCGAACCAGAAAACATATAGTAAGCCTTTTTCCAGAACTACCATGAATTTTGCTAGGTAGAGCCCCTATACGATCTCTATTGCCTGGACTAATAAGAAATTTCAAAATATCTAGTCACTTCTGTCATAGACGGGCAATAAACCGTCATTTTGCCGTTTTTTAAGCATAATTTGAAAACTACTTGGAAGAAAAATGTGAAATTTTGGATTTCCATAAAGCAGGACTTAATAAATCTAAATCCATCAAGAAAAATTGCAGGTTACAATTCATATTTTTTTCGAATATTAATTTCATAATTCGTAATTCATATCGTAAAATTATAAAAATTGCAAATTCAATGTATTTATGTTTGGGTATATTAGTATTATTGCTACACAAAAAAATTAGCACATTAGGAGCACAATTTCAGGAGATATAAATAAAAATATGAAAACGTAATTTAACATTAGAAGCACTAAATTTTGAATGTTTATAATTCAAAAACTTATTATTCAAATGGCTTGAAATTCGGTGTCTAGGCATAGTTTGAACCGAAGATTTGAAATAGCTTCTTAAAATTGGATATTGCCATTGAAAAAAATTAAGTTTGAATTCGTTTTAATATGTAGATGCCCCCCTAAGCAAATTTTATATACATCCTTTAAAAGTAGACTTTATTTCCAATCGTTCGGTACCAGTAACTTTCGTCTACGATAATTTGTTGAGGAGTTAGTAGTGGGTGTTTACTTCTTTTTTTTTTTTTTTTTTTTTTTTTTTTTTTTTCGCGACTGTACATAGCTCATTTCATGTGGTTTTTTATCAAAATTTTGTAATATTGATTTAAATTCCACTATACTGCATTTATATTTTTATAGAAGTTATAAATTTAAGTTATATTGAAAATAGTCACTCACAAATGTATATATATCGTATTTTATTATAGATATTTCAACTATAACAGTGAAAAAAAAATAATAAAGCGCGGTCTGAGAGACCACGCTATACTTGTAGTGTACCAAAATTTCTCCGTACCTGTTATGGGTTTTAATTATCGACATTTCGTGTTAACAAATATATTTAATACTCAAAATGGCTAAACCTAGTAACATATAAAAATACAAAATATAATGAATGAATATAATGGTATATAATAAATGAACTAAAATAGTAATTTACCTAATTAAAAAAAAAAAAAACTTTTTTCTGGATTTTCTTTTCGTGACTTAATAATCACACACCATTTGTAATTTAATTTTATCTATTTTTACATCACATGTTTTAGGTAACAAAAAATATATTAAGTTTATAATATTTTAAAGAAAAAATAAGAAGATCAATTCAGTTCTTTGCTTGAATTTTATATATCCATGATTAATGTTTATTATTGTTGCAGGTTGTACATATATTATTGCACATATTCTGTTACTGATGCTTTGAAATATATAAAAACATGATTTATTTTATTTGAAAATGTAAATCAAAACGCCAGTTAAAGAACTAAAATAATTAGGTTTTCTCAGAAAAATAATTAGTAATCTCCATTCTCAATCAAATAACGTAATTATATGCAATGAAATGCCTTTATAATAGTCAAACTATTTCATTTAAAACAGCGATTATAACATTAATATTCATTTCTTTCACAGAAGTTAGAAGTAAGCACTCATTAATAAAGTACTATAACGTATTTTCTGAAGAATATTGGTAATCAATATAGATTACCTTGTGGCTTAGCCTGGGTAAACGTTCGACAATTTATGGCATTAATTTGATGAAAATGCAGAAGTTTTCTGTTCAGTGCTGACAGAATGACTACAGACGGGCAAAATACAAATTAATTCCAATTATGAGTGATCATTATTTCCCCCATTCACCAGCTAGTGTCAAGGTGAAAATTGATATCAAAGGAATGGTATTTATAAGGAAAAGATGCATTCAATTTCGAGTAATTGAATTAGACTTACAAGCTCTTTGATATATATTACGATGAATAAAGCCAAAAATTTCTGAAATATAAAAAAAAAAGAAATATTGCAACTATATTTGCTATTTCGGAATGGACTGTCAATACTGCCAGAAAAATATACATTCTTATCTATGTAATATGATAAAGTATTGATTAATATTAGTCAGGTAGGTCTTTCATAGTACTTGAAACTTATAGTTTAGGAAATTTAAATCACTTCAAATATGCACACTAGGGTGGAGTGAAAAAAACGAAAATCGGAAAATCAACAGGTAATAGCGCGCAAAGGTTGTGTATGGGGATCAGTAATAAAACTGCGCAGTTTTTTCGAAATCAAATTATATCTTCCGGTGCCCTCGGCCCACCAATTTCCGCCAGACTCGTCCAAAACACCTTGTAGAAGCTATAAATAATAATAAAGATAAAGCTGGAAAACAAAAATGTCATACTGCGGAAACGTTGTGTGTAGTACGTAGTAATATAGCTGCACAGGTTTTTCGAAATCAAATTTTATCTTCCGGTGGCCCCGGTCTCCCCCCCCCCCCCTCTATTTTTGCGAAATTCGTCAAAAATGCCTTGTACAACTTATAAATCGAAATAAACATAAAGTTGGAAAACAAAATTTTCATACCGCGGAAAAGTTACGTATGGTGCGGAGTACTATGCCTACACATTTGTTTTTCGAAATCGCATAAAATCTTCCAGGGACCCGGTCATTCGAAATTTTGAAGAAAAAAAAATAGCTTAAATTCCTTTTATCTGTTGTACATGTATAATAGAATGCATCACACAGGAAACAAGAGTGCAATAAAAACATTCCATCAGTGAAAAGTACACAATCAATTAGAGTTCAAGAATGAAAAACAAACATTTAAATCTGTTAAAAGTCTTCAATGTGTTAAAAGTTCAATTAAATCAGTTCGTGCTCGTCAAAACAAAAATCTAAATATTCAAAATGTTTCGGCTTGGTGTTTACTGTTGTTCCTGTTGGAGTTTTGTAAACTTAAAATAGGACATAGTCTCAAAATATGGCATAATGGATCTTATGAACTCATCCATGTTGCTTGCACCCCAAACTGTCGCGGCAGCTTCAGTGACCACTCTGACACATCTTTCTGCACTTTGACTGTTGCATGGAAACTCAGCAAACGAAATGATATCTTCACGATCAAATTTGTCAATGTACAACTTTAAATCATCGCAAAAAATATCAGTAAAAATAGGTGGTTCTGTAACTTCTGTCTTATCCCACTAAATCATATCAATATAATCTGCAGCGCTAAAATTGATTGCAGGAACTTGGAACCACCTAATTTCTCCACTTGTGTTCGTACTTCGGGCTTGAAGGATTCTACGAAATCCTAGTTCGCGGAAGTGTTTCCGGTCATCAGTTACCATGCCATACCACTCAGCAAATTTTCCGGATGGGCAAAAAAGGTATTGCGCTGGATTATTGGGTCAATTATAACTGCCTGGGGCATTTCCACGGAATAATAAACAATTTCCCAAAGATGGCTTGCACTTAATAGCAAACCGTACAAGTGCGTATTTGTGAACCGATTTGGATGTAATTCAGTGTGTACATAGTACATACCAATCTCTCGACCGAGGTCGTTGGCCAGCTTCATCCGCCATTTTGTTTCAAAATGGCGGCCATTAAAATTTTTTTTAATTTAAAATTTGAAATGTGGTACCAAAAAATTGAAAATGGAAAAATATTTTTTTCTTATGTATTTGACCTTTATACAAAGATTTCGGAGCAGTTTTTGTTTCGTCTATATCTTAAAAAATGGCTGAGTTATAGCACTTTGAATTTCTAGCGTGGCTGACATTTTGAAACGTCCTGAATTTTGTCACGCGATAAAAGGCGTATTTATGAACCGATTTGGATGTAACTCCGTTTATACATAGTACATACCAATGTCTCGACCGGGATCGTTGGCCAGCTTCATCCGCCATCTTGTTTCAAAATTGCGGCCATTAAAAAAATTAAAAAATTAAAAAATTTAAATGAAATACCAAAAAATTGGAAAATGAAAAAGATTTTTTTTGTATGTGTTTGACCTTAATACAAAGATTCCGGAACAGTTTTTCTTTCGTCTATATCTAATAAAAATGGCTGAGTAATAGCATTTTGAATTTCTCTTGTGGCTGACATTTTAAAACGACCTGATTTTTGTCACGCGATAACAGGCGTATTTATGAACCTATTTGGATGTAACTTGATCTGTACATAGTGCATACCAATGTCTCGACCGAGTTCGTTGGCCAGCTTCATTCGCCATCTTGTTTCAAAAGGGTTGCCATTTTAAAAAAATTAAATTTAAAATTCAAAATGAGGTATTAATAAATTGGAAAATGAAAAAGATTTTTTTTTTATGTGTTTGGCCTTGATACAAAGATTCCGGAGCAGTTTTTGTTTCTGAAAATTTGTTCTTTTGTTTATATCTTAAAAAATGGTTGATTTATAGCACTTTGAATTTCTAGCATGGCTAACATTTTGAAACGATCTTGTATTTGTCACGCGATAACACACGTATTCGCCTATTTCGATGTAAGAAGGCATGTGGATAGTATACATCAACACCTCGACCAAGTTCACTGGCCAGATTCATCAGCCATCTTGTTTCAAAATGGCGGCCATTAAATTAAAATATATATATATATTTAAAGTGAGGTGCAAAAAAATTAGAAATTGAAAAAGGTTTCTTTATTAAGTATTTGACCTTGATATAAGGATTCAGGAACATTTTTTTTTTTGTCTTTACCTTAAAAAATTGCTCAGATATAGCAGTTTCAATTTCTATTGTGGGTGACATTTTGAAAAATTTGATTTTTTGCATGCGACAACACTCCTATATATTAACCGATTCCGATGTGAGTGAGCATGTGCACAGCAATTACTAAGGTCTCGACCAAGTTCACTGCTTAGCCTCATCCACCATGTTGTCTTAAAATAACAGGCACTTTAAGAAATTGCCGAATTTGGCAGCCAAATATAAGTTACTTTAAAGAAAAGCAGCTTGGATAAAGCTGACTAATTTCGCGAAATTCTCATTCATTATATTGATAATAATTAGTATTGTATCTCCTATATTCGGTTTCCACTAAATTGAGCTTCGTGTGTTTGAATGATATAAGTTGGCTTTTTTAAAATAAGGATTATGAAAGCTACCTCTTCCTCCCGGTACTGGCCGGAAGGACTTTTTGAATTGGACCACTATGACTGTATGGTCCCCTTCATCCATTTTGCACGAATTGATTAAATAGAACTTTAAATTTTTTAAATACATTTAAAAGATTTAAATGTTTGTTTTCATTCTTGATCTTTTATTATTTGTGTATTTTTCACAGATAAAATGTTTGTATTGTACTCTTGCTTCTTGTGTGATGCATTCTATTATACATGTACAATACATAAAAAGGAATTTACGGTAATGTTTTCGAAATTTCGAATGACCGGGTCCCTGGAAAATATTATGCGATTTAAAAAAAACTGTCTAGGCACATTACTACGTACCATGTGCAACTTTTCTGCGATATGACATTTTTATTTTCTAAATTTATGGTTATTTCGATTTATAAGTTGTACAAGGCATTTTTGACGAATTTCGCAAAAAATAGGGGGGGGGGGGCTACCGGAAGATAAAATTTGATTTCGAAAAACTGTGCAGGTATATTACTACGTACCACACAAAACGTTTCCGCGGTATGACATTTTTTTTCCAGCTTTATCTTTATTTTTATTTATAGCTTTTGCAAGGTGTTTTGGACGAGTTTGGCGGAAATTGGTGGGCCCGGGGCCATCGCAAGATAAAATTTGATTTTGAAAAAACTGCGCAGTTTTATTACTGAGGACCATACACAACTGTTGCGCGCTATTACTTTTTGATTTTCCGATTTTCAGTTTTTTCACTCCACTCTAATGGATACGGTAAATTAATGAAAGGTAATTGCATGGAAATGACGATTTAATAAATATTGAAGCATTAATTTTTAAGTTTCTTTCCTTTAGAATCTTTATTTTATATATAAGTAGAATTATTTTATTTAAGCTATTGGGATAAATTATACAACGAGTTTATTTTTAATAAAAATATATGGGTTAAACCATTTTAGGGATACCTAGTTTACATTGAATAGATATATAGCTTAACCATTAACTTGTGTTGTTATGTCATTTAGTTCCCGCATAAAATCATAAAAAATACAATAGTTTTTTTTTATAAATACTTCTTCTTTCTTTTCGCTGTGACAAAATGTGACCATCATTCCAATCGCGCACAACCATTTCACGACGCCGGTTAAGGGTTAAGCGGAAGCATGGTATCGTAACGCACGTGGCGTGAAAGAATAATTGGTTAATTAAAAATAGGGCATTATTGAACAGTTGCTGTAAAATAAGATCAGTAAGACCTGCACCTTTGCTAAAAGAGAATCAACATAAATGGCAATAATGAAGAAAACGTAGGTGACAAAGCTACTAATCCCAAATCCCTATTGATATGAAATTAGTCAAAGAGTATAATTTTTTTTTTTCAAAAGTTTCCGATAAATGTATAGGTTAATTTTGCCTTTAAGGGGTCTTGTACCTTTTAAAGGTGTCGAAAATTAACGAAAATCTTCAAAGTTTGAATTAGTCTATCTTCAAAACCTTTTTATGTATAAACATGAAATTTTGGATATTGATTAAACAGATTGTGCTTTGTAATATACTACCAACAGAAATTTATTAACTTTTTACAGAATTTGTGTATTGTTGAAATCAAAATAGCTCTTTTTTTTACCCGATAAGTCATTGCGCGGATGATATCTTGAGAAAGTATGTATGGATTGTCATTAAATTTGGTATATATGTCGTAGGCTAATTGAGAAATCCGGCTCTTTGCAAACAGCCTAGGCTCTTTGCAAAGAGCCGGGCTAATTGGAGAATATCTCCCTTTTTCCAATTAGCCTGATATTTTTCAGGCTTATTGCAAAGAGCCTAGAAAGCGTTAGGCTAATTGAAAAATGACCACTTATTATCCGATCAGGGTGATATTTTTAGTTCACAGGCTATCAAAGCCTGAGAGCTTATGTGCCCGCCGATTCTGTATGTACGTGTGTACGTACGTACGTACGTAACGCGATAACTCTTGATAGAAATATCCGATTTGCTTCACATTTTTTTTTCTAGATTCATTCTGATAAGGTGCTTCCCTGATTATTTTTTGGGGTTCATTGGTTAAGGATAAAGGGGGGAAAGTGGGGCCAGTCCCCCCTCCTTTAATTTATATAAATGGGTTTTTCATGCAGAAATATTCGATTTGCTCCAAATTTGGTATACCGGTTTATTGTGTTAAGGAGCTTCCCTGATTAGATTTGGAAGCTCATTATTTAAGTATAAAGGGGGGAAAGGGGGGCTACCCCCTTAATTTAGATAGATCGGTTTTTCATGATGAATCATTCGATTTGCTCCAAATTTGGTATACCGGTTTATTAAGTTAAGGAACTGCCTTGATTAGATTTGGAGGTTCATTAGTTACATATAAAGGGAGGAAGGGGGGCTATCCCCCCTACCGTAATTTAGATAAATAGGTTTTTCATGCAGAAATATGTGATTTGCAATAAATTTGGTATACCGGTTAATTATGTTAAGCAGCTTTCCTGATTACATTTGGAAGATCATTATTATGTATAAAGGGGGGAAAGGGGGGTAATTGCCTCTCCCCTTAATTTAGATAAATGCGTTTTTCATGTAGAATTATTCCATTAGCTCAAATTTGGTATACTGGTTTATTATGTTAAGAAGATGGTTTGATTAGATTTGGAGGTTCATTAGTTAAATATAAAGGGAGAAAAGGGGGTGGGGAGCTAGCCCATCCCCCTTAATTTAGCTAAATGGGATTTTAATGCAAAATTATTCGATTTGCTCCAAATTTGGTATACCGGTTTATTATGTTAAGGAGCTTCCCTGATTAGATTTGGAAGTTCATTAGTTAAGTATAAAAGGAGGAAAGGGGGCTAGACCCCCCCCTTAATTTAGATAAATGGGTTTTTCATGCAGAGTTATTCGATTTGCTCCAAATTTCGTATACCGGTTTATTATGTTAAGGATCTTCCCTGATTAGATTTGGAAGTTCATTAGTTAAGTATAAAGGAGGAAAGGGGGGATAGAGCCCCCCCTTTAATTTAGATAAATGGGTTTTTCATGCAGAGTTATTCGATTTGCTCCAAATTTCGTATACTGGTTTATTATGTTAAGGAGCTGCCTTGATTAGATTTGGAGATTTATTGGTTAAGTATAAAGGAGGGGCAGGGGCTAGTGTCCCCTTAATTTAGATAAATGGATTTTTCATACAGAATTATTCGATTTGCTTCAAATTTGATATATCAGTTTATTACAATATGGCTTCCTTCATTTGATTTGGAGGTTCATTGGTTAAGTATAAAAGGGGGGAAAGGGGGCAATTGCCCCTCCCCTTAATTTAGATAAATGGATTTTCATGCAGAATTATCTGATTTAATATAATTTTTTTTCAACCGGATCCGAACTTGATGGTTCCATTTGAAGTCAACCCGAAAACCGATCACAACCAGGTTTCGGATTGAGTTCAATTAGAAATTTCAGGTTCGGATCGGGTTGCCGGTGGACGGAGATTATTTTGTCTGGCTTGCATCTGGTTATAGTTCTTTGGAATATTTTTGTCGGTTAAGATTTGGTTCCGGACGGGTTTCAGGTTGACTTCGAATGGAATTTTTAGGTTCTGGTAGCGTTGCGTGTCCACGGAAACTAATTTGTCTTGTTCGGATCCGGTTATTGATCTTTGGAATATTTTTGTCGGTTATAGATTTGGTTCGGGATTTCGGGCTTTTTCAAATGGAACTCTCAGGTTCGGGTCGGGTTGCATGTAGACTGAAATTATTTTGTCTTGCTCGTATCGGGGTACGGTGTGTTGTAATTTATTTTTCGGGTTTGGGTAGGGTTATGCGTTAATAAACCTAATAAAAAGGAAATTGCCCAGTTAAACTGATGACATTGAGCTCACAGGCTATTCACACTAATTGTATATTATACTCTTATTTCAAAGAATAATGCCCCTCGAAAAATAAATGAAGGTATTAGTCCCCGTTGCCCCACTTTCTACTTAACCAAAGAACCTCCAAATCTAATCAGGGAAGCTACTTAACATAAAAAACTGGTATACCAAATTTGAAGCAAATCAGATAATTCTGCATGAAAAAAACCATTTCACCAAATTAAGGCGGGGGGGGGGGAAGGGGTATTAGCTCCCCCATTTCTCCCTTTAGGCTGAACCAATGAACTTTCAAATCTAATCAGAAAAGCTCCTTATTAGAATGAACCTAGAAAAAAAATTAAACTCAATTAGATAATTCTGCATGAAAACACATTTATCTAAATTAAGGAGAGGGGCAATTGCCCCCCTTTCCCCCCTTTTATACTTAACCAATGAACCTCCAAATCAAATGAAGGAAGCCATATCGTAATAAACTGGTATATCAAATTTGAAGCAAATCGAATAATTCTGTATGAAAAACCCATTTATTTAAATTAAGGGGACACTAGCCCCTGTCCCTCCTTTATACTTAACCAATAAATCTCCAAATCTAATCAAGGCAGCTCCTTAACATAATAAATCGGTATACGAAATTTGGAGCAAATCGAATAACTCTGCATGAAAAACCCATTTATCTAAATTAAGGGGGAGGGGTCTAGCCCCCTTTCACCCCTTTATACTTAACTAATGAACCTCCAAATCCAATCAGGAAAGCTCCTTAACATAATAAACCGGTATACGAAATTTGGAGCAAATCGAGTAACTCTGCATGAAAAACCCATTTATCTAAATGAAGGGGGGGGGGGGGTAGTCTAACGCCCTTTCCTCCCTTTATACTTAACTAATGAACCTCCAAATCTAATCAGGAAAGCTCCTTAACATAATAAACCGGTATACGAAATTTGGAGCAAATCGAGTAACTCTGCATGAAAAACCCATTTATCTAAATTAAGGGGGGGGGGGTAGTCTAGCGCCCTTTCCTCCCTTTATACTTAACTAATGAACCTCCAAATCTAATCAGGAAAGCTCCTTAACATAATAAACCGGTATACGAAATTTGGAGCAAATCGAGTAACTCTGCATGAAGAACCCATTTATCTAAATTAAGAGGGGGGGTAGTCTAGCGCCCTTTCCTCCCTTTATACTTAACTAATGAACCTCCAAATCAAATCAGGGAAGCTCCTTAACATAATAAACCGGTATACTAAATTTGGAGCAAATCGAATAATTTTGCATTAAAAACCCATTTACCTAAATTAAGGGGAGGGGGAGCTTGCCACCCCTTTCCTCCTTTTATACTTAACTAATGGACCTCCAAATCTAATCAAGCCATCTCCTTAACATAATAAACCCGTATACCAAATTTGAGCTAATCGAATAAATGTACATGAAAAACGCATGTATCTAAATTAAGGGGAGAGGCAATTGCCCCCCTTTCCCCCCTTTATACATAATAATGATCTTCCAAATGTAATCAGGGAAGCTGCTTAACATAATTAACCGGTATACCAAATTTATAGCAAATCGCATATTTCTGCATGAAAAACCAATTTATCTAAATTACGGGGGGGCGGATAGCCCCCCTTTCCTCCCTTTATATGTAACTACTGAACCTCCAAATCTAATCAACGCAGCTCCTTAACTTAATAAACCGGTATACCAAATTTGGAGCAAATCGAATAATTCATCATGAAAAACCGATTTATCTAAATTAAGGGGGGTGGCCCCCCTTTCCCCCTTTATACTTAAATAATGAGCTTCCAAATCTAATCAGGGAAGCTCCTTAACACAATAAACCGGTATACCAAATTTGGAGCAAATCGAATATTTCTGCATGAAAAACCCATTTATATAAATTAAGGGGGGGCTAGCCCCCTTTTCCCCCTCTATCCTTAACCAATGTACCCCAAAAAATAATCAGGGAAGCACATTATCAGAATGAATGTAGAAAAAAAAAATTGAAGCAAGTCTGATATTTCTATCAAGAGTTATCGCGTTACGTACATACGTACGTACGTACGTACTTACACACGTACATACAGAATCGGCGGGCACATAAGCTCTCAGGCTTTGATAGCCTGTGAGCTAAAAATATCACCCTGATCGGATAATAAGTGGTCATTTTTCAATTAGCCTAACGCTTTCTAGGCTCTTTGCAATAAGCCTGAAAAATATCAGGCTAATTGGAAAAAGGGAGATGGATTCTCCAATTAGCCCGGCTCTTTACAAAGAGCCTAGGCTGTTTGCAAAGAGCCGGATTTCTCAATTAGCCTACGACATATATACTAAACAAATATGTGTGTTTAAAATGATCTACTTTTAAGTATTTACAATGGTAATATTTTTAGTTATGACTATTTTTGTTCATTAAAAATACAAATTTTTTATTTTTTTTTACGAAAATATTTTTTTTATATAGTTAATGAAATAATTTTGGCCTAAGAGTAGATAATTTTAAACACACATATATGTTTAGTACCTTTACCAAATTTCATGCCAATTCATACATACTTTCTCAAGATATCATGCGCGCAAGGACTTATGCGGTAAAAAAAGAGCTATTTTGATTTCAACAATACACAAATTCTGTAAAGGGTTAATACATTTTTAATGGTAGCATATTACAAAGCGCAATCTGTTTAATCAATATCGAAAACTTCATATTTATACATAAAAAGGCTTTGAAGATAGACTAATTCAAACTTTGAAGTTTTTCGTTAACGTTCGACGCGTTTAAAAGGTACAAGACCCATTAATGAAATATGCTTCACAAATATGTAAGTTTCCACTATTTGATAGTTAAATATTAGAAAAACTTATTTTCTTTATAGACAGAACCAACGTGAAGCCATGTGATGAAACCCATATTCACATATAAACAACGAAGTGGAGAAGCAAGTAGCATGGTCAGTAATGTACTTGTGCGGATGTTTACCTGGAAAAATTGAAGGCTGTTAGATTTCGCGAGGCTACAGTTCAGATGTATGTTCAAGCAGTGATACGTATAGACTCTGTCTAAAATTAAAAGAAAATTACATACTCCTCATAAATATTGTCAATTTACTATTGCAAAGTTGTAAAAAACTCAAAATCACCTATGTAAAATACCTATTTTTAGACGTCTCCAGCTTTTTTAATTAAGAAAAAATTACGACGTTCATTTTAGGCATAATGGTGTGTAAAGGCTCAAATTATGAATAAAATTTTGGCATGAAAAATTAACTCAGTATCGCCGTGTGTTAATAATTCTATTAACACTTTATATTGACTGCTGTATGGAAAGATAGCAGCAATAAATAAAATAGCCTATTAAAATCCAATATATAAGTAACATTGACATTTGAGTATGTTGTTGATATGCAACGTAGTGATTAACAGAGTTAAAATTCATCCAAAAAGCCAACTTAGCCTGCATTACAAAAAGTAAGGAGCAATAAATTGCAGATGTCCATGGAAAATTAAGTCAGTATCGCCGTCTGTCAAGAATTGTATGAACAATTAATATTGACAGCTGTATGGAAAGACAGCAGCAATAAATAAAATAGTCTTTTAAAATCCACTATGTAAGTAATATTGACATTTGGGTATGTTGCTGATATGGAACGCAGCGATACAAAGGGTTAAAATTCGTCCGCAAAGCCCACTTAGCTTGTATTACAAAAAGTAAGAAGCGACCAATTGCACACGTCCAGAAAAAGCAATTCAGGATAATTTCTGTATAATTTCACCGATCATGTACTCCTATTCCAAAACCTACCCTCCTTTCAAAGGTAAATTGATATATCGCTGTGATGTTTTTCTCTTGCGTTAGCAATCGTACATTTATAAACTGATATGTATATGACTAAGCATGTGTGCAGGACTTGGTGAGGTCTCGTCGGCCAGTTTCACTCATCGTCTTCTTTCAATGTGGCTGCAACTTAGAAACTTCAAATTGAAAAAGATGTACAGAAATATATTTATAACCGTCGTTACTTCACGGAAAAGACGACAGCGCGCCCAATAGACGTCTCTATAACCTTTGAACACTTGACCGGATCGGTAGCAGCAGACCCGATCACCTAAGATGTCACCGGAAAATTTAAAGTCAAATTCAATAAGTTTAATCCATTTATGCCTAGCGTCCCAGTTTTAGGACGCTTCAAATTTTAATAAATTTGCATAATTATCTTCTTATTTGAAACATGAAAATTGTATGAAATTATTATCTATAATTTCTCTTTATCTGTTATAATATGTCATTATCTGTTACCAATAGATGACAGCATAAGAAGGATATTTATTTGCTTAAATGAAGACTTTTTTCGGTGTTTATAGATTTTTCATTTTTCAAGATGGCGAAAAGTAAAAAGCAAGTTCATTTGTAATTTTTCTTTCAAGCATCCAAATAAATTAGTCATAAACATAGCTTGTAGACTTCTTTGAAATATGTAATTTTTAAAATGGTGAAATTACAGGTCTGCAACAGGCGACTATTTTTATATTCTGCTCGCACCACTATTTTTAAAAAATACATCCTGTACTATGTTTCTCTTGCAAATGTTGTCATAACGTATGTAAAATTTTTTGTTTTGAAAAATTGGTGCGAAATAGAATTAAAATATAGTCCCCTTTTGCATCCCTGAAATTACATGTTTATGTCTATTTTTTACGCTTTTTTGAAACGTACAAAATATAGGGCACTAGATGCGACTAGGCACTTATTTTTGTTAGCCATTTAGGGGACAGTTATTTAAATTAGTCTTTTTCAAGATGATTATGAGATAAATTATTTTGAAGTCTCAAATATGATTATTCTTACGTTATAATTAATAATACATATAATTTAATTGCTCTCAACAAAGAAATAAATATATTTTTAGTAGCACATAAAAATACTAATTACAGTATATAATACACAATTTAAAAGCTTATTTTATATAAAGTTAGACAAAACAACATATAATAATGCATATTATATTATTATAAATATTGTGCATATTCCCATATTTATCACGTTTAGATTTTATCAAATAAATACAAAAAAATTAACTTAATTTTTTTTAGTATTTTTCCAGTTCATTTTGAAACATTTTAAGGTGATTTTACCCACAAATTTGAGATAACAAAAATTCAGGCATAAATGTGTTAATGCATCGACCAGCAGGATCTGCAGTGCTGGAGATTTTCGTACGTCATAAGTATCCTCTTCGAGATCATTACAGCTTTTGCGGCGCACAGTGGGACGTTTTGACGATCTTGGTGGACAAAATTATTTTGTTGAAGTTTAATTAGTTTTTGCTGTTTTTTTTTAATGCATCACTAATAAAATACTCAAACAGAGATAAATATTCGATTATTTAGCAACTATGTCTTAACCTCTTCAGACCCGATGTACACAAATGTGCCCCTCTATTCTTTTCCTCATAAAAACTAAACTGTTTGATTTTGTTACATTTTGACTTTACTTTTAGGTAACTGAATGTTTTTGGCTTTCAGACAAATCCAATCAATGACAGCATTGATGCTTATTTCCTCATACTGAATTCCTCATTCCTTATCTGAGGTTGCAAAATGATTTCAAGACAGTGTGGACAATAAAGTAAAAAAGAAAATCACAATTATTTAACTTAAACGCTTAACAGTAAAAAAAAATTGAGGATTTTCAGATCATTCTCTTGCTTAAAGTCCTCAAAATTTTTATTGCGTGAATTTAGTTATTGATCATTCAATTGATATTTTAAGGAGGCTAGTCATTTTAGATCCCTATTTGTGAACTTAAATGACCCATCCCCTAAAGTACCCATTTCACAAAAAGATATTCTTCTGTCATCTAGTTTGACTTTTTGTTTGTGCAAAAGCAATGAATGTGCATTTGTAGTGTTATTTCACCTTGAGGTCTGAAGAGGTTAAAATAAAAATACAGGGTGCCCACTAAAGGCCGTTCCCACCCTCTAAGCTGCCGGACCAATGCATCTATATTCATGAACGTGGTGTCTAGATATAGTAAAAAGGCTATGGGCTGCTACATGAGACCAATTACAGCGCCACCTGGTACAAAATAGCGACAATAGCGTTCCTATCGCGAAAACGTTTTAAAATAAGGGAAAAATTAAATACCACAATTTGTGAACATGGATGCTAAATGATTCTCGTTTTGAATATGAATCTCATTTTTGAGATAGGAATTCTAACTCAGCTGTTTTGTGCCGGGTGGCGCTGGAAACAGTCTCATCTGGTAGCGCATAGCCACTTAACTATATCTAGACACCACTTTTATGATTATAGCTGCAACCGTTCGGCAATTAAGAGAATGGGAAGGACTTTAGTGGGAAACATTCATAATGCATTACAGATAATGCGTTATACATACTTATATTACAATTAAGTAAAAAACTAGTCAATGCACACATGTAAGTTAACATTTATTTATTTTTGTATTTTTGTCTACTCAGAATTGCTCGAAAAATTTGTATAGTCATCCTGAAATAATATCTTTAAATAAAATCATGTTAAATTTTTAAAAATATTTTCTGGTACACAGTAAAATATATAAATGCTACCAAAATTATTTTCGGTTGAAAAAATGCTGTTGGATGAATAAATAACCTATATAAATTTAATTAAATCTGAAATAAAATTTCTGCATATAGACGGTAATGTATCCGAAACTTTTATGTGTCCCTGTAAAAGAATACAACTACTACGCACAATGTTTTCAATTTAAAAAAATGCTATTGTGTATCTTAATAACCTATACTAATTTTGTAGAAATTTAATTAAATTTCAGCTTTTTAGCAACAATCTTTCCGCGATATTTTGTGTGGCCCTGTAACAAATGCATAATTTTTACGTTCATCAAATTTTAATGTAATAGAATTGTCATCGGAAAAACACATGTAGGCAAAGTTTCAGCTCAATCAGATAATTGATAGTGGTTTAATATTTTCTTGCAAGATTTGAACTAATCTTTTACGTGCCCCTGTAAAATGCGTAACTACTACGTTCCATAAATTATAATAATATTGCATTGTCATCATAACTACATATCCTGAGCAAAGTTTCAGCTCAATTAGATTATTGAAATTAGTTTAAAATTAACTGGCAAGTTTTAATCTAAATTTTTGTGAAGCCTTGTAGAAAAACAATTTAAACAAACTTCTACGTTCTTTAAATTATAATAATATTGTATTATCTTTCAAATTGCTCATGCTTTCTTTGTTTCCACTCAATAGGATAATTAAAAGTGATTTAAATTTGACTAGCAAGATTTGAACTAAACATACATACATGCACTGCAAGTTAATATGATGCTTGTTTATTAATAAGAACTTAATGATCTTCAGACATCTGCAGGAGTTTTTTTTAATTTATCGATACTTTAGGAGTGGTACATTGATTTTAAAAGATGCTTATGGCTGAATAATGCTGACTAATATGTTAAACGTCCAGATAAAATTTGTAAACAACATCGAGGGTCATGCAGAATTACAACCTTTGAAAAAAGCGGTTAAGCGAGATTAACATCGCTTATTCTCAAACAAAAATGATTTAAATATGACCTTGACAAAACTGTGGCATATGTTCAGCAAATTCGTGCTTTCAAATAAAACAGAATAATTACGACGTGCTTTCAAACTTAGAAGAAGCTAGTACAACTTTTGAAACTCCCCCAAACCAACTACTCAAATGGTTTCTTTACGGTCATAATTAATCGAAACCTCGGGTTTTTTTCGACAAAACTCGAACGAATACCGAAAATACAGACATTCAGCTACCAATACACGCGGTTTTGTCAAATTCCGAGATAATCGGAAAAATGAATTTTGTCCACCTAAATGATCAAAACGCCCCACTGTGCAGCGGTCAGGTATAGACTACTTCCAAAAATTCGTGCTCCAAGTGAGCCTGTGTGTATTAATAATAAATGTGTAATATTAAGGGGGCGGGTTAGCTAGTATGAAATAAAAAGCTTTAGCCTAAGCTTTATTCAAAAACAAAATTTAATTTAAAATGCTGCAAAAAAATTTCTTCGAATACTATATTTCCTTGCAAGAATTTTCCAAAATCTAAAAAAGAGAATTAAATCTGTAAATTGCATGCACTCTTTTTAGAATATAGAAACTTTTCTCGTGAACATAATATATCTTGGAAATATGACACAAAATTCCACGGAAAGAGAAAAATTAGGAATATTCTTAAGAAAATGAAAAATTGTCACAGGAATAATCAGAATACGTAAGATTTATATTTACATATAAAGTACAGAAAAATAAAGAATTTTTTTGGAAAATTCATAACTTTTGGAAGAGGATGCTGTCCTTTGATTTCATTTTCTTTTCAATAATTCATTTTGTAGGCTGCTTCCTAAGTTGCAAACTGTGTAGGATGAAGCATATTGTCATTTTTTTTGTATGAATTGCTGATTTTATGAAATTTTTATAACTGTAATATTCATGATAATATAATGTTTTTTTTAGAAACGCAAGAATAACTTCAATAATTACAAATTTTTTATACGATAAATATTTACATTTTTACACATTTAAAAGGAAATATTTTATTAATACTTAAAAAAAAAAAAAAAAAATGTTCCTCTCTGGGAACTTAAGCTAATATTTTTATAAATCATGAACATTTATTTTCTTCCACCTTTCTAAGATCAAAGGAAAAAAAACTGCAGCTTGCATGCTGCGATCCAATTCAGATCATTCTAAAAAACCAAAGAAAAAAATATTTTGTAAAATTTCTCCAATAAATCACATGACCCTTGGCACCGTCAGTCTAGCTGAAAGTGGCCGGCGGAAGGGAGATGTGAAAATATTCTGCACATTAAGACATTTTGTGAAGATAAAAAATCCAGATGATCTAACAATTTAGGTTAACTCCTAGTTATGTCGGGAAGGAATTGGCATAAATGCAATGTTGAATGGCTTCATTGCGTTTCTAGAATTATGTTAATACATATTTATATCAGAAATTTTGCCTTTTTCAAAAACAAAAAAATTACAAAAACAACTTTTCTTACAACTTACAAACAACTTACAAAGTTTTCTTACAAACAACTTACTTTTTCAAAAGCAAAAAAACTTATTATTGAGAAAGCTCTAACGAGCTCAGGGTTTTACTTCCGTAAATGAAGGCCTAAAGTGCTCATTAGGGCATTAGGGGGCAGCAGCAACGCCCCCTAGACAAGGGAGAAATCCTTGACACGCGTCAAAAAAACGTAACACAAAGCAGGCAAAACAAAGAAAAAAAAATCGTACAAATTAAATGTTTCGTTTTTTTTTTTTTTTTTTTTTGTCTCATGGAATTATTAATAATTATTAAAAAATAAGAATTAATAATTAAACGAGCTAGGAAATCGAAACATGGAAGTTGTTCGGATTTTTTTCTTTGTTTTATCTGCTTTGTGTGACGTTTTCGTGACGCGTTTGAAGGCTTTCTCAAACATCTATGGGGCGCTGGCTGCAGAGATAGGTGTAAATATTGAGATATGCTACCAGTTACATGCAATTTGGGTACGTAAACGCGTTTTACTAAATAACTATAATTAAAAATTTGTAAATAGGGATAATTTGATTATTATTAATATAGGGAGATATAAACAGGGCTTCTAGGCTTTCACAACATACTGCTAGATCAGTGATTCCCAACCTTTTATTGGCCACGCCCCACCGAAGCATCTGTAAAATCGCGACCCCCCCTCCCACACACACACACACACCTCTCTCCTTCCCACACATCCTGCGATATATATTTCACCGGCCAAACCCAATTTTAGGCCAAACTAGATTGGCCTAGGCCAAACTAGTTTATCCTAACGCGCATCGGATAAACTAGTTTTTCCTAGGCCAAACTAGTTTATCCTAACGACCACAGGATAGACTAGTTTTTCCTTGGCCAAACTAGTTTATCCTGACGCTGATAGGATAAACTAGTTTTTTCCTAGGCCAAACTTGTTTGGTCTAACACTCATAGGATAAACTAGTTTAGCCTGCTATTCATTTGTCTGAACTAGTTTATCCTAGGCGAATTCAATTTGGCGTGCTTTTATTGATCGCAAAGACCGCTTGGGCACTAAAACTTCTAGCTTATCCTAGGCCAATTCAATTTGACGAGCTTTAATTGATGCCAACCAACGTTGAGATCTCTCATAAAAAATATACTAATTCAAACTCAAATTCAATTTCCCACAAATGAGTAAAGTTCAAGCTCAAATTCAAAAATTTTCAAACGAATCAGCTTACTTATAACACATCTACGGAAGTGAGCAAAGTTCACTAAAAACTCGTTTTTTTTATTTTAATTTTTTAAATATAATAGAATTTTACCGTCAAAATTTACAAAATTTTGTGAGCTAGTTTTCTGGTTATTCGATGTACGGGTTCGCCCAATTTTCCTTCCCGACACTCAGTCTTGGCTTGGTTTGGGGATTACTTTTTCGAGAGGTTCGGACCGAGATGGAACGAGGCACAATTTTTTTTCCAGCTTAAATCGGGACTGGACTGCATTCTTCTTGAGGTCTGCAGAGGAAGAAATTTTCAGTCCAATTTCCAACCCAGTTCATATGATAATCATTTGGACCGGCATAATCTCTGGTCTGTTCAGCAAAAATATCAGCAACATTTGGCCCGGCCCAATTTTTTTAATGCACGTATTTTTAAGTCGCTGTTATTCCACAATTAAAAATTATATATTTATAATTTTTTTAATTTTTTACTTTCTTCAGTCTTTAGAAGAAGAAAATATTGGATTCGTGAAATTTTCGACTTCCGGTTTTGGACGGATTTACAGGTTTTAGAGGTCAGAGATCTCGAAAAACATGTTTTTACAAAATGTTTGCTGTGAGTCTGTCTGTCTGTATGTATGTAACACAAATTTTGTGGACGCTGTATCTCAAAAAGTAATGCACGGAATTTAATAATATTTGTATTCATGTAGTATCTGATATAAATTGATGCTGCTTCGTTTTTGGTGTAAATCGCCCAACAGGGACGCTGCTATGCTGCATTTTGTAAGATTTACATTATTTCCGCAATAACTCATATCTCAAGAACTTAATGCACAAATTTTCCAAAAAAAAAAAATCAGATTCAGTTAGTCCTTGATATAAGTTGATGCTGATTAGGTGGTAGTGTAAATAACCTAATATGTTGCGCTGCTGCGCTGCATTTTTCACGATTTCCTCAATCTATCTAAAAAACTAATGCACGAATTTTCATAAAACTTCATATTAGAGTATACCTTGATTAATATTGCTGCTGATTATGTTTTGGTGGAAATCGCTCAACTGGTACGTTGCTATGCTGGATTTTTCACGATTTCCGCAATAGCTGTATCTCATAAACTAATGCATGGATTTTCACCAAACCTCAGAATCAATTAGGACTTTGAAATAAGTTTTTTCTGGTTAGGTTTTGGTGTAAATTACTCAACACACAGCTCTGCTAGGCTACCTTTCACTGGATTCACACGATTTCAGCGACAGTCATATCTCAAGAACTAATGCACGGAATTTCATATTTTTAGAATCATCATGATGAGCATATATTGCCATTTAATTTTTCACTGTGTTAGCGAATTTTGAACTATTAACATGTTTGAGATAGAAGAAAGTTTAGGGATTGGTACATCCGACTAGTTTTAATATGAGTAGATGCATATTTAGGTAATAAAATTAAAGTACGTAAATCCTGAGAAAAATAACCTACCTATGGCGGATACCCGTGTTTAAGAACAACAAAATATATGTTGATCTATGTAAAACGTGGGTATTAATATCTGTAAAAAGAATTTAATGCATTTACGATGAACCTTCTAATAAGGTTACCTGTCTGTAACGTATTTTTCTTCTTTCCTATGCAATTCTGTCTTAGAACATTTTACTGTATAGAATTTTTTAGATTTTTGTATCTCCAAGCCGTAGAAAGTGGATTAACGATATTAATGATTTTACTGTAAACCATATTGATTTTTTAATGAATCTCTATTTGTATATAAATATCTCAATACTTACTAATTTTTTTACACGGCTTGGAGACTTGAAAATCTGAAAAATTTTATAACGAAAAACCTGCTAAAACGGAATTACATAGGAAAAAAAACAACTTTCTTATAGTTAAGTTCCTTTTTTAGCAGATCCGTCGTCTCTAGCAAATGGTTTTTTTCAAACGGATTATTATACCCAATTTACACCGATTAAAAAAAAAAAAATCCGTTTAAAACAGGATTTCATCGTACACAGATTCCTTGAACATGTTTTTCAGTACTGTATCCCCATCCCTATAAATGTTTATGTACTATACATGCATGCAAATATAACTATACATGCATGTAAATACATGCATTTTAGGCCAAACTGGGATCAGGATTTTTTAAAATTCCAAATTTCTCAAAGAATATCAAATGCACTTCTGATATTCTTAATGGTGCAATTATTCATAAATAATTCAAAGCCAAATTATATTTATGTGAGAAATAAAAAATATCTCTAAATTCTTCCTCTCCCAAATTTTATGATAACCTCTCATCCCATTCTTTCGTCCTCCAGCACACAATCTGTCATACGGAATATATTTTGTAACTACCGGCGACGGTTAAATGGGAAAGATAGGGGGATAGTATCCCACTCCCCATCGCATACAATATATTATAAAGGGTTGACGGCAATACTATTTTGAACAAGGTTAGAGCCGGAGCGGTAGTTGGGATTAATAAAAGCACGTCAAATTGCATCAGCCTAGGATAAACTAGATTGGCATACGATAAACTAGAAGAATGGCGCCTGGGCGGCCTTTCGGATCAATAAATTCACGCAATATTGAATTGGCCTAGTATGAACTAGGTTAGCCTAGGATAAACTAGTTCGGACCATTGAACAGCAGGCTAAACTAGTTTATCCTATGAGCGTTAGGCCAAACTAGTTTGGCCGAGGAAAAACTAGTTTATCCTATGGGCGTTAGGATAAACTAGTTTGGCTTAGGAAAAACTAGTTTATCCTATGCGCATTAGGATAAATTAGTTTGGCCTAGGCCAATCTAGTTTGGCATAAAATCGGTTTTGGCCGGTAACATATATATATTATCATTTAAAAAGTGAATTCTATTCATCTGAAAGAAGCCTGGTAGAGCCATAACAATAACTATTCATTTTACTTTTTTTAAAAACTTATCAAAGAGATTAATTTTCTGTCACATATGTGATTTTAACATAATTCTATAAATGATGTGATACATATTCACTTTTATGCAGAAAGTGTTTTGTTGTGTTTTTCGAACTTACAGGATACTAACCCATATTGGACCGCTGTCCTATAAATAGGACAGCTAATAAAACATTTTTTAAAATAAAATTGGTAACGAATTTTTGGATGCATTTTGTTATGACGTCTTTGAAATACATAAAAGTATAACATATAAACAAAAAGACAAGTAGAATAAGTAAAATAATGCTATAAAATGATAAAATATCATTTATTAAGATTGACGATCGTTTCGTCGCACCAACGGCGATATTTTCAAAGTCATTCACGATAGAAAATATTTTCACATAATTTAAAAATAATAAACATAGTAAACAATGTCACGAGACATGATGCATAATGAAAAGCATTTCAAACATAAAATAAATTAAAATTAAATTAGTTATTTGTGAGCGTAGATTAATTTTCATATAATTTAACAAAACGATAACATGGTAAATAATGTCACGAGACATCATGCATAATGAAAAATATTGCAAAACATAAAACAAAAATTAAATTTATCTTGGCTATTTGCGAGCATGGATTAATTTTTGCTATTGTTACTAAAATTACATAGCATCCCTTTCCAAATTTTAGGTAAATCTAGGGACACTGAATCATTGCAAATATTCTTTTTGCCTAAAAATATCTCTATTGATTCTTGGATTATGGATGGTAAATAAAATCTTGATTTGTAAATTAACTTGCTATTTTTAAAATCGATCCGTAAAGGTTCTTCGCTGCATAATCTGGCCAAAGCTGTGGTTCATCTGTTGTATTTGATGTCTGCTATATGTTCTTTGATTCTGGTTTTAAGTTTTCTACTTGTCATACCTATATAAAACTGCTTTGTTCCTTCTTCTTTGGTAAAAGGTATTTCGTATACTCCTGATAACTGGTTTGATTCTATTGGATCTATTTTCTTGCACACTATATTTTTTAATTTCATAGAAGGTTTTGCGACTAGGTAGATATACGCCGTTGGTGCGACGAAACGATCGTCAATCTTAATAAATGATATTTTATCACTTTATAGCATTATTTTACTGAATATGTTTATAAGTGATCATTATACGTGTTTTTTAAAAAGACAAGTAATCAATTAAAATTTAATTGAGAAAAAATCTATTTAAAAAATTCTTTAAGAATTGTGATCTTATAATCAAGAATTTTACCGTTATTATTATCTTTTTATTGGAGAAATCATAGAGAATTGTACAACAGAAACAGTATTTTAAAAGTAAAATAAAATATTTGCGCATAAAATTAGTTTATGTATGCATTTTATATGTCCTTACTATGTGTCCTACTAATATGTCCTGTTTATAGGACAACTAGTTACTTAAAAAATTAAAAACTGTTTTACAAAATTTTGCTAGTATCTACTTAATTACACCATATTAATGATATAATTGAAGTTTTAAAATTTTTCAAAAATATTTAATCGTGTGATCCAATATGGGTTAAATAAAAGTGTTACACAGTCTGCATTTTTATCTTCACGAAATGCTTGAAGAGACTCTTACATGTTGCAGGAAAATTGATAACATTGACACATACAATTTTGTGTAACTTATTAAAAGTAGGTGAATTTTTTTTCTTTTTGCCGATAACAAAAAACACAAGAAGCATTTGAAGATTCTGACCTTTCATCAAATTTTATTTGTCATTATTCCCCATCAAAACATATTTATCTTTTTCCCCTTCCCGATTATCATTTAATGATTGCCATGTATTATCTAATTAAGATTTATAAATTTAATAAAGTTGTTAGTACCATATTTAGATATTCACAATATTTTTTAGGTTAAATATGGTCAAGACATTAAAATTTAGATTGCCTTTGTATAGTTTCATGTACAAAATTTCTTCATGTTACATACAGCAGAGCAAAAAGAAACACAAAACGAGAAAGTTGAGAAAAATTGTAGAATAGAATATTAACCAGAAAAATTATAAATATTTTTAAGAATAAAAATAGGATGTTAAAATACTCTTAAAGGTTTCCTGTTAGTTTTCCATAGTATTACTGTCGGGGGTGTGGGGCAATGGCCCCAGCCTCCTTGAGAAACCGTCAGAGGTCTCTCTTAAAGGTGGTTTATATAATTATTCTGGTGTTAAACTTATTTTATGCCTTCAAATTATTATTATTTTTTTAAAATTCAACAAAAATAAACTTATTTATTAATTTTTTAGTATGTATTATTCTTATTTTTAGTCAAAAAGATTACTTTTCCAAAAAACCTGACAGCGAATGGGTAAGTGGCAAATTTGATATAGCCTCCTAAAATGTCAAATGGCCCCCCCGGGGCGAGTGCCCCACGTTGGGAACCACTGTGCTAGATGTTATTCTGCAGACAAGAAGAGCACTATGCAACAAATATTTTTACTACAGTATTATTATACTGGTACTTTAAAATACCATCAAAGCATAAAGAGTTACATAATAAGATATGGATGTTACAGAATTAGGGAAGGGGCATCGTGATACACTATATGACCAATGATGACTGGTCACTTGCGATTTTAGACATTTTATTAAATATCTAGAACAATACATAAGGAATTATCCTGAAAATCTAGGCGTGTAAATAGAATAGAATAGGTTATACATTTCCGAAAAGATTTTTTGCTGAAACCCCATGGGGCACTGTAACAAATTGAAAAGGAACGAAATATTTTGAATAACCCTGTAAAAACTAATGCAGTAAAAGCGTTCAAATTCTAGAACATGATTAAGAGACTTATTGTAATAAACTGTGTTCATTTTTATATGGATAGC
The DNA here is from genome assembly GCA_963932465.1 of Maratus speciosus. Lineage (NCBI taxonomy): Eukaryota > Metazoa > Arthropoda > Arachnida > Araneae > Salticidae > Maratus > Maratus speciosus. Next base: position 353,530 of record CAWVRF010000006.1, on the reverse strand, counting down.
ATGTATACCCGTAGAGAAATTACGGTTTTTATAAAAACCGTCCCAAATCTTGCCAAGTTTTTTGCTTATAATTTGCAGAGCTCGTAATATGTATATAAAAAAAATGTTATTTTCAGAAAATATGACAAACAACATTCTACACTATACCCTGCAATCATAATTAAAAAATAATAAATATAGGATGAAAGATGAGTAGGTTTACTAAAAAATGCTTCACTGCGCATGTGGAAAAGCAATCAAAATATAATGTGCGTAATGTATTGTCTAAGCGAATAGAGCAACTTTTATGAAAGTCTCAAAAACATAGCTTGAAAATTCTGAAAATTATTGTCGATAGGATAATCTCGAAATCCATTGTTTCCAAAAGGAAGCGAAATGATGAGGGGATGTATCCAAATATCTGTTGATTAGTGTAAAGATAGCATACACAATATTGCACTTACTACTATACAGAATGTCCGGTCTCAACGGTGTCCAATGGCTAATTCCTAAACCATTAGTCATAGACACATAGTTCCAATTACAAAAATGTTTTAAATCAGGTAAAGAAACATTTTAAAAGCGATATGGGCCAATAAAAACATTTCTTAAAAAATTACGAAATTTAAATTTTTATACGGTCCCCCGGTCCTATAAGTTATATTTAGTAAATTTTTCCTATTACTCTGATAAGTAAGACAAAAAAAATCCCATTCATATAACGCTAAAATTAAGCAAGTTATGAAATTTTAAAAATGCATGACTTATGCCACTTTTCTGCTCTGAAAACAAGCGAGTTCGGCTTGGTTTTGAGGGATCATATACCAAGTGCTTAAATTATTTGAAGATCTTATTTCATGTGTATCTGCGCTTTGAAAAAAAAATCGTACAAGTATTAGGATTAAGTCTCAAATTGGCTAAAATAACACATGTTTTGTTTTGTCAGGATTTGAGACTGTTTTTTTTATGATTTCTCTTAACCAAAAATATGTTATTTTTATAAGTTTTCATGTTGCTTCAAAGATTGTAAGTATGTTTTTCCAGTTCAAAATTTGTACTCGAACTTTAATCTACTTTTAAATATCCGATCGAGATTGCATTTTACATACTGGCGCAAATCCGATAACAATCTAATATTATTATGATTTTCGGTGGTTACTATTTATACTTATTTTACAGGATAACACAAAAATTTCGGATAGATTACCGCCAAGAAGTTTAAGCAAAAGTTTTAGATTAGATAATACAAGACTGCGATTGTTAAGTTTGTTAACTTTTATGTATTTTTTAGCACTGAATCCGAAAATTACCTTAATTTTTGACTATCATGCCAGGATATTTCGCAAATCATAAATTGTCAAATTTAAAGAATAACAAATATCGGATACTATAAATAGAGGAGATGCTTGTGTTTTTTAACTTTTGATAATTGATTTTTACGTACTTTTTAGCACTGAATCTGAAAATGACCTTTATTTTTAACCATCACGTTAGAACTTTTTTGCAAATCGCAAATGTGTAAGTTAAAATATAGCGAAAATCTCATACTATAAAACATATGTAAAACATTTTTTTTTAAATTAAATTTTATTTTATTTTATTCAATAATTTATTCGATATTTTTGCTTATTCTGGGATTTTTACAGCTAAACAGCTGAGACCTCCGATGAGATGGGGGAGGATATTCAATTTTAACTTTGAAATTTACAATTTGCGAAAAATCCTGATGTGATAGTTAAATTTGAAGGTCAATTTCGGATTCAGCGGTACAGAATATATAAGAATCAATTATCAAAAGCTAAAAAACATGATATAACCCAACTTTTGCAGGCTAGTGCAATCTAATAATATTTTAAAATACGTATCATATTGTAAAGAATTGAGGCTGTTAATTTAGCATCATTTCATTTTAAAAAAATTCTGTTTTTTTCTTTCTTCTTAAATGTTTATTACAAATTGTATATTTTGCATTAATATGTCAGAATGATTAAAGATTTCAAATTTATATTGCAATGTAGATTTTACTCTCAACCATTTTTAATATATGACGAAATTATATTTCGACTAAATTTGTGAATGACCCCTAATTTGCAGCAAAAAGTATGCACCAACTTTAAACAGCTATTACTCTGTCAATTTTAATCGTAGAATAACGGGACTTTTTTTGTATTACTTGTCAGTGTAAAAGGAAAATTTTACTAAATATAAATTATAGGACCGGGGGGCCGTATAAAAATTTAAATTTCGTAATTTTTTAAGAAATGTTTTTATTGACCCAAATCGCTTTTAAAATATTTCTTTACCTGATTTAAAACATTTTTGTAATTGGAACTATATGTCTATGACTAACGGTTTAGGAATTATGCATTGGACACCGTTGAGACCGGACACCCTGTATAATATTACCTAATTGAATTGATAAAAATGAAGGAAAAATTAACCCAAAAAAGAATTTATCTAAAATTTATCTACGACAGATTGTCTTATTTATTGTGATCTTGATATCATGTGATAAAAGTTGAATCGTGAAATCTTAAACTTTTGCTCTTTCTCAACAATTGTTTTCGTGAATTATAAATTGAATCTCGTGGATTATATGATCATAATTATCAATTTTAAGTAACCATCTTTCACTGCCATCATAACGTCCACCTCTGTCAGAGGACTTTCTTTTCCCGAATATTATGCGATTTTAAAATTTAAAATGTATATGCCATGATGTATAATCTTTTACTGTGTACGAAGCCTACACAAAAGTTACTATTTACTCTCCCTTTTCCTTTCTTCATGTTCATTTGGGATTTATATATTTTAATAGGTTATTAGTACCTCGTTTAGATATTTCAAATAACATTTAGGTAAAGCATGTTCAAAAGTGTCAGTGTAAAAGAAACATCCTTCTATAGTTTCATGTGTAAAAATGTCTTCATGTAATATATAGTGGATTGAATAGAAGTGCAATGCTAAATCAAAGTGTTGCGAAAAATTGTAAAATACAGGAGTAAACAGAAAAGTTGCAATAATGCTTCGAGATTAAAAAAAAAGGAGAACAACAGGTCGATGAGTGAAGCTTTGAGGGGGATAACCAGTTGCAATGCAACTCAACTCCCTGTGGATGGCTATTTTCGTACTGCATCTTATATCAACCATAAAAATTAAACATAACCATAGTACTATAGATTTACAACAATAAAAATATAAAACAATAATATTTAAAAGGTAAAGAAGTGAGTGTTTTTATATGAAAGAGTTATAAGGTATAATGATTAAGAGTTTATAAAAAGTCAATAATTTCGGTTAGGATAATCCGCGGAATTTCTATAGAATGAACCAATATGTTTTGAAAAGTATAAGAATTCAGGGAATATAACTATAAATTTAAGTCTTCTTAAGGTAGAATAGTGACTAGAAACTTTAATATGAAAAGGTGAAGAGGTGAATGCTTTAATGAGATACTCAGTTGCAGCGCAACTCCAGTGCACATGATGAGTATTTGTATATTACATTTGCATGTAACACAGATGAACCTTAGACAAATACTTTAGCCATAATACAATAAAGGTACTATAATATAATTAAGAAATGATAAAAAAATGAAGAAAAAAATGCAACTTTAAAGAAAATGAAGCGATTAAAGATAAAGGAAAGGGTGATAATTCTTATTAGATAATCCGAAAGAATGAGGCGGGGCGTTTCTTGGAAATCCAAGAATTACGACTAGTAGAAGGGTTTTAGAGAATATAACTTAAAATATTGTATATTTATGATTAAAAAAAATGAGTTATGGTTCGAAAAGTGCGTTTAAGAAAAATATTAAAGGTTTACATTGTTCAAGTAGCACAAATATCCACCATAGTCGAACGAAGGAAAAGCTAGATGCACACCAGAAAAGCTATCTATTCCCAATAAAAAAAGACCAATTTTCATTGCCATACATTTTAGTTTAAAAGAATAAATTTAAGTCTAACAAACTTTACAGAATAAAGTAAGTAAGTCTATAGATGTAATGAGTATTTATTTATTTTTCTTCCTCGTTGAGAATGTATTAAATCAATATTAACTATTATGAGTGATTATAATCTAACTTTTCATTTTTATCCAGAAAAGTTTTTCTGTTGTTATTAGTGAATAAAAAGAAAGGTTTTGAAATTGTTGTTGTTCAATGCGTCTATACTATTTCTTCAAAGGCCAGATAGGAAAGTTTATGTGCAAGTATCTATCTAATTTTGTTAACAATTTTATTCAGGTGAAATATTTGAAGTCGGAATTTTTTCAGTATTCGAAGTATAAAATTTGACATATTTATTATTCACAAGCTTTCATTTAATTTTAAATTCTGGACACAATTTTTTAAGAAGCATATATGCAATGTTATTATAAAGATGGAAATATTTTGTGAACTGCATGCATCATAAGCTGTGCTCATGAAAGAAATATATTTTATAATATGACAATGAAATTTTATGGAATAAGAAAAAACTAGGGATTTTCACAAGAATATGAAAATGTCACAGGGAAAATCTGAATATGTAATGTTTTCTTTTAAATGTAAGGCACAGTAAAATATCAAAAAATTAATGAAAATTCGTAACTTTAAGACGAAAATTGTTTATTGATTCTTTTTTTTTATATACTTTATTTTGAACTTCTAAAAGTGTTGGAAGAGAAACATTGTATTGGGTTCTCCGGAAAGTTTGCGCCAATTTTCAAGGAAAACTGAAACGCAGTGCATATAAATTTTAGGACACATTTATTAAATTATATAGGTGTCATTCTGTTCTACAACATTTCTCCACCTCCAGGCTTTTTTTGAAAATTCCAGAAATTCTCGAGAATTTCTTAAGGCCAAAAATCTGTCAGGCTTTTCAGCGAATAACTTTTCTACGTGATTTTTTATCTCGACCAATGAATTGAAGTTTTTATGTTATATTTTTATGACATTATTAAAAATGATCCATTTTGCATCACACGTCACTTCTTGCTTCAAAAATTGTGTCTCCTTGTTGCTTTTATAGAGCGAGTCCCAAATGTAAATGGGATCCATCAGATATCACTCCATTAAATCATGGGGAATCCACACATCAAAACGTTGTATGTAGACAAGGTTCACAAAATGCATCTGGATGGTGCATTTTGACATGTTTAAAAATATCTGCTAATTTACGAGTCGTATGGCATGTGGTAATCTCTATCAGCGTTTATCATTTTGCACTCCACTGACACCTATACGGTCACATACTAAGCGGCCTACGTTATAAAAAGGGCGTGTTTCGTTAAGCCAATGAACTAAGATGTTTTTAATCGAAATTAAACGATGAATATTTATTTATGAAATACAAATAAGCACATTAATGAACAATAAAATATTACAAGGTTTAATTTCTATATATTATTAAAATAAAACGAAAGGATATTCTAAAATTCATCTTCTGAATCATCTGTAGTATACTAAGCAGACTCCTCAAAGGGGGGGGGGGGGGGTCGAAATATTTTACAGTCATTTTCTGTGCTTCTAGGGGCAAGGATATTAATTTCTTCGATGATAATTTACGTAAGCTTGAAATGAAGGGATCTGATAACATTAAAAGCAGCAAAAAAAAATCTTCCATTGTTTCCGTCCTACTGCATTTTAGGGAGAAATCTTCTTCATACCTTTTGATCAATTTGTTGCACGATTCTTGAGCGTTTCCCTACATTTGCCCAGCCGGTAATAATGAGGAAGCTATTATTTCTGTTACATGAATAAGTAGTTTGTGCACTGAACTTGGCATATATAACTAGGAATACAATTCGACGAATTTACAAGCTGTTTGTGAGCAATAATCCACGAAATTGGTCAAATGAATGTTACGAAATTACTTGTAATATGACGTGGAATCATTTGATCAAATCTTCGTCTACGCTCCTTATGAAAGCAGAAACAGTTGCGTTTTCAAAGAATCGACAAGCTGTATTGTAATCATTTGTGCTTCCAAATTCGAGCTTTGATTTATCGACGAGAAGTCCTAATTGTAAACGAAATCTTTTTTGTAAATTTTGTTTTGCAATTTTACTTTTTTTCCTTCTCCTCAGGAGTGCACACTTGCCATTCTTTTATATCACGTTTGTATGCCAAATGCTTCAAAAGATCTTATACAGGCGCATGTGACGTGGACATCCCGAATTGTAAAGGATTTTCATTCACTTTTAGTTTGAAAATGTCAACAAGATTATTAAACTGGTTTGAAGTTGTCTGATATAGATATCAACGTGGAGTTGACAAATTACTAGTAATGACAATGAAATTTTTACAATCAATCATTGTTAAAGCTAATTTGTAATTAACGCCTACTTATTTTCTATCAGTGATTGTTTTAAAAGGAATACGTTTACTCTCCTGATTCGTAATATAATCCATTTCACTGACAGTAGCTTCCGTATTTTTGGGCAAAAAATGGATTCTGATAAGCCTAAAAAATCGAGGAGATGAAGATCTCGAATTTTTCCAGATAACGATTTCTCAATTATTCGCAAAACTTAAGTTTTAGTGGCACTAAAGTAGTGAAAAAGTTATTTGAACGTAATTTCTACCATCATCAACGCTACATTTTTGTTTAAAAGTACTTTGACTAGAGGTACTATCACATCCCACTTGAAAATAAAATTTAGATTGCTAATGTTCCCGAAAGTCAAATTCTTAATAATTTCCGTTTCCATTAATAAAATACGTGCTCCAGTATGATCTAGCAAAGATTGCAATTGACAAGATAATTCTTCTAATTACGATAGAATACACAAAATTATTAGCTATACAGGTAAGGAAATGTATTCCTATTGTACCGATGACAGAGAATTCTTTTCATTTTTTGTTACTAATTTTGCTTATCAAATTCCTTTATGCTTATGATTATAATACTTATTTGTAATATAATACATAATAATCTATCACAAAACTGAATAATCTAAAAATTTCAAAAATGTTTGCCAGCTAAATTACTGTGAAAAGTAATAAATGTTATAGCTTTTGAAGCGACTAAAAAAAGGATATTTTTACTTGTGGTTACAAAAACCTGCTCGATGAGAATGGCAGTTTTTGGAAACTAATTTTTCATGATTCATTAGACAATAGTTCAGGCTATTGTTTTCATTATATGTCGTTGTGGAACACCGTGGAACTTATAAACTTTTTTATGTTTGAAAGCAAAGAAAAAAAAATATTTTTTTTTAAACAATTATTAAAAATAATCATGAAATTATTAAATTTTATGTACGTAATATAATTTTTGTAACATGGGCAAAAAACAGTACGCACTATCATCGTGTGAATCCATTTTAAAGCATTAAAATCGGATGATATGGAAAAATGTAGCATGTGTTTAGAAGAACCTTTGTTTTGTACTTTTTGTTCGCCTCAGATGATAATCCTCCAAGCGTCGTATTTGAAATGATACAGGTTGCCGAAGCAAAATGAAAACCTTTTTATAAATATAGATTTTGACCCTCCGAACATAATTCTAGTCATCTGTATAGTCAAAATTTCCTAAATAGTAAGTTTATTTTTCGACTTTTGGCCAACTGTGAGCCGCAACCATAGTTCTATAATTCATGTTCTTCTAAAGTCATGTCATCGCTAATATTAAATTCTAATTGCTGAACTTTAATTTGTTAATAGCAGTTTGAAAGCTCAAAAATGTAAAATGGAATTTTATTTCTCAAGAATTTTCTCATCGAATCTTATCAGCCATAATTTCAATGCTACGGGATTTAATGTGGATTCTCCCGTGGTAAGTGTTTTGCTATGTACGGTGATCAGCTATAAAATATTTGATATGACTTCCTCTTCCTCTCTCCATAAAAATAAATAAATAAATAAATAAAGCTGGATTCTTTTTTACTTACGTGTCTTCATTCAAGGTCCTCTGTGTCTCAATTCACCAATTCTTTAAGAAAGACCGTTCCACATTAATTCGTATTTATTTTACTGCCAGAAAGTTTTTGAGCTAAAATAATCAAGGTTTCTGTGGTATATTCACAACGCTAATGTTTTCCTCTAACATTTCACAATAGCAATGTATCTTGTTTATTTTAATTTACAACGGCTCTTTCCTAACATGATATTACATTTTAATTAAGCACCCGTCAAAAAATATCGTAAAATGACAAACTGTTTTTAATTTTAATGTAAAATATATGGTCCATGAAAAGGCCTTTTTTTGAAGGTCTTTGCCTTTCTTAACACCGTTTTTCCCTCTGATCGAAAAGCCAGCATCAGTTGGAAAGGTTTCGCCCCAATCAATCCGAATTTCCCATTCTCTATTCGTTGTGATGTCACCTTTGTAATAAAAATTACTGTATAAAATTTCAGGAAAATTAGGTTTTTCGATACTTTTCCATCTAAGATTTTAGGTTTTTTCCGAAATATGTGGGTGAACTTCTAACACATATCCTTCTAACAATCTTTACAAAAATGTATATAAAATACGCCATTTTCCCGGGCTGATTTCAAGTGAGGAAATCAAATATGATACCAAAATTAAACTTTACTTTTCAAAAATCAATTATGAACAATTATTTTATGTAGACGACACCTATTTGAAAACTTGCATTAAATGTGAATGAAGACATAATTCGCAAACGTAATACACTCCGGCTCCTTTCTGTGATGATTTCGAGATAGAATAATATGCTGACTGCGTTTTTTAGGTGTGTTTGTAATTATATAACATTCGTAGCACCTATAGTAGTCGTCTGGTCAGTCCGTCTCTCTGTCTGTCCATGTGACCGCATATAAGAGCGCAAAAACAAAATTTAATAAATATAATGGCTGCAGAATTATGTCGAGACATTTCAAGTTTTATGAAAATGGAATCAAAACTTAAAAAGATATTACTAAAATATTTCTTCTTTCTATTAAAAACTATCACACATGATTAGTTCAATGATATCCCATGACAGGTAATGATTCTTGGTTGTCATGGTCATTGCGTCCTATTTAAGATGGAGTTCTATTATTTCCGTATTATTGAATTTAATATATATAATTGTAGTATATTTTGTATTCCTACTTTTTTGCATAAGTGAGCAACAGCTATTGCACTAAGATCTGAATATTTATAAAACAAGTTATAGTACAGACCATATAGTACGTATTTGCCACGTTTGACGTACAATTTCTGACTTGTTTTCTTCTTTTTTTTTTGGTACTTCTGTACCATAATATACATAATAATATATACAGTCGCACCTCGTTATAGCGACACCCGGTTTTCACGTCACTCCGCTTATCACGTCAATTTTTGAAAGTCCCGATTTTGTGTATGTGATTTTAATGTAAATAAACTCCAGATTTTACTTCGTTGAATAATTTTCAACTCCGGATATCCCGACGGTTTAGGAAAATGGTCCATTTTTTCATCATCCATCTTATAATCACGGAAATTAACCGGTCAGAAATGTCTTAACCAAACTTTTCACAAAAGTGTCTAAAATTCCCATTAAGATAAATGAGAAATTTTACTTCAATCCCTTATCTGAATAAATAAACCCACACACTATGAATGATCCACTTAAGCTCGAGATAGACATGTCAGTCTACTCGCAGTGCAGTCTTTTTGTCCTGGTCGGGCGGTGCTGTCTTGCGGTTACACAGCATTATTCATCCGACTAAAACCGCGAAGTATTACATAGCATTCAAACGATCAGAAATTAGCTAACCTCCATTTCTGAAACAACGAATATTGATTACAATTCATTATATAGTAATGAAAAGAGAATTGTAGAAGCACATCTAGGGATAAGCAAACCTTAATTCATCAATATTTCATGCAACAATAAAAAACAAGTCATCATAAATCTAATTTTTATTCTTTTAAATTTTGTTTTTGTGTTTATTTTGTTTAATAATAATTTTTTATTGCTTAAAACTGCAAGAACAGTTATGAATTTAAAATTGTCTTAAATTAATTAAAAATACAGCTTTTAATAAGCATATTTTTCTCCAACTACGGTTACCGCGACACTCCGCTTATGACGACATTTTTTTCTAGTCATTAGAGTGTCGGGATAACGAGGTTAGACTGTATATTGAGAAATACTAAAAAAAAAAAAAGAAATACATAAAAAGTATTGTAAAGAGCCTTATTAAAACACTTCACGTGTTTAGATTTTAATACCCTCTTCAAATTATTATCATTTTAATATTAAAATAAAACAATTTGCATATTTTATCCAAACTAAATTGTTTGGAAATCAGTATAATTTACATTTCTGAATAGAAAGTTGTATTTATTCTGCTAGTCAAAGCAAACATACAAACCTTTGCTGATCCCACATTTAGTTTGTACAGACAATCACTGTTAACACATGACAAGCGTCCTCCATTTCATGTTCAAATACATTATGAACGTCAGGAATATAGTCACTGAAACGGAATGTATTTAAAATACAATATGCTTCCTGTTAAGTAAATACTACAATGCATTACAATTTGGTGATCGTTTTTACGTATGTTATAAATATAAGAATAAGCTGAAAATAAACTATTTTTTCTTCAAACTAAATAAAAATAAGATATATTTAAAATGATAATCTCTAGAATTAACAAATATAAATAATAGTATATTATTTAATCTAGTTTTGTGTTTACAATTGAAAATTTGAGTGATGTTATATTTATTTATTTATTTCAATTCTATATTTTTTAACAAAGATAATTCCTATTTTAAAAACATAGATTTGTGAATTTATTTTAACATGAAGTGTTAAATGAAAATTCTTTATATATTTCGTGCATAAAAAATGTAAAACAAATATGATGATGCATTTAAATAGGTATATTTTGAATATACGTCACTTTAGCAGCAATGTTTCGAAAAAAATTCTTACGCTCATAAATTTCTTTTTTTAAAGTATTTTCTTCTTTCAAACGATAGTTTTTCTTTTATTTGCAATGTAGTTTATCGTCGGTTGGTTGGTTGGTTGTATTTATGTCAGCCAATTATCAGCACGTGGGATATAGGCCCTAAGGGGGTAGTGCCTTCTGTGGAGGTCTATCTAAGAGAACCTAACCCGTATTAACGCTTGGAGAACCAAGGTTCGAAGAAAACCACGAAAACTCCGAACGATTAGGCCGACGGGCGCGATTGGGATCGAACCCAGCACCTCCTGTCTACCAGCTTCGAGAGCAGAACCTCTCGGCCACTGGTGGGGCAGTTTATCGTCGGATATATGGAATGTTTAAAATGCACCTATGGTTGTTTTCGTGAGGAATCCCATTATAAACAATGCTGAAAAGTGGTACAATGTTACCATACTGTTTCCTACAAGAAAATACCTCGCTGCACACTAAATACATATAAATAATGTAATTCAAATATTTTATTTACATCAGTGTTCTTGAAAAACATAAACTGTTACCCATCATCCGCTAAAAAATATCATATCTATATTTTTACTTTAAAAATTCGTGCTGTTCTTGTGTAATTTAAATATCACTAGCAGTTTAATCTTCACACATATAAATAATTTGAATAATTAATCTATGTGTTGTTGAAAAATCTTAACATTCTAACTCAAAAGCTATGTATAAAGCTTGCGAAATAAATATGGCCTCTCACAATTCTAGCATATGTATTATAATGAAAAAAAAATTAGCTGCTATTTCATCCCTTGTAAAATGCAAAGTATACATGGATTCATTGGTGACTATTGGAGTACTTCGGCTTTCGCTGTGAAAGCTTATCAGTGAAATTTGGATTTCAGAAACGAAGTATTATGATCTTACTTAATCAAAAGTTTATCTATATGTGTGTCGTCTAGCAGACACTTTTTTTAATTTGTGACAACAGTTTAAATATAAAATTCACTAAATAATTTGTTTAAAGTTTTATATTAAAAATGTAATTAATACGCAATCTGGTTGACAACTTTCTGATATCTAACGGGATAAAATTGATGTTTTAAGAGTACAAACGGATATGAATCACACAGAAATTGACTAAGCTATTGAGAAAAGTTAAAAAAAGTCTGAAATTACCTTAAAGATTCATTAGGATATGGAAAGAAGAAGATCACGGGTGGACCAACCTCAGTTACGAATAAGGATGTCCTTCTTCTGAGGCAAAAAATTATGAAATAAAATTGCAAAGCTCGAATATTACGAGATGAATTAAGGTTGCCAGTTACCTTTCATTGAACACAAAAGTTGTAGTATAAATTTTGTCTTAACTCGAGAAAACTCCGGAAAAAAATTGATGCTGCCTTCGATTCTTAAGGTCAATCGGAAATAACTCGCTCGAAGCTATTTGAGTTTGAGTATTGAATGGCGGAAATTTATTTTCTCTGGTGAGAAAATGTTTAATCTGGGTGATCCATATGGTATGCGAAACATTGGGAAGAATAATAAGAAAGAACCTTTGGTGTTTTGCACTGAACAACAAAAAGGGGGATCGATAATGGTATGGGGCACAATAGGATCGAAAACAAAAACAATATTGAACCCTACATGGAAAGTGAACCGTTTTGATTACCTGAACATGATTAGTAAGCAGTTGCTTTCGCCGGAAAAATTGGTTGTTTCAAAAGGAGAACCGTAAAATTCATGTGTCAAAGACGTTCAAGGTTTGGTTAGGGCCGAAAAAGTTGAAACACCTCAAATCTTAACCAGCCAAATTGCCTGATTTGAATATAATAGAGAATGTTTCGTATATAATGACAAAAAATGTTTTACTAATGACCGACATTTTATGTCTAAGGAAATTTAAAAACAGCTGTTCTTGAAGCATGGAGCGCTATTGGTATGATATATATTACAAACTTATATGAAAGCTTACCGCGTTGAATGGATTCGATTGTTTAAATAAAATTTAAATTTTGAAATTACATTTAAAATGCCATTTCTCAAGTATTTAGTGGATGTTCAAGCAAAATTTAAAATTATTCTTTAAAAAGCCGCGTTCTAAATGATATTGCCTTGGGTGTTAACTGTGAGATTTGATAACAAGTTGCCTGGCGACCTATAAGGTTACTCTAGTAGTAAATTTCCGTCACAAAAATATATATTCAAATTTCAAAACAGTTAATTAAAATATTAATTTCGAAATAACTTTCATGTTCTCACGCCTAAAACTGTTAGCTATATTTCAAATAAATAGAAGTTTGCTACAATGCTAAAGGCAGGAGGACCAAATATTAAAGATTTCTTGTTTGAACAATTATCATAGAGGACATTAAGCTAAAAGAGACCATAATCATTTCGCAATTTGTGTAGAGTTATTCCGGGAAATATGCCGCATATTTTTTTGAATTTGTGTATAAAGTCCCATAGTGGACATAAAAAAAAATAATAATAATAATAAAAAAAAAAACCATGCTGTGCTATTTAATGTTAAAAATACAACGCGTGTACTGCAACAAAAAAATTCAAAACAAATAATTAATATTTTTTAACAATTTTTTTCTAAAACATTACACTGCGGCGCGTCACCCGTACATTCAGGCTGAGACGCCGCACGGTAGTTATGCCGCGCTTGTAATAAGAAAAGATTGAAATTATAAATAAAAATATTTAAAAAAATATTCATATCTGAACTATGTAATAACAAAATGAAACTAAATGAGTACAATGAAACGTATTAGTCGATTCAAATTAATAATTGTTTGCCTACTTTCACTATTACCGACTTAAATTTTACATAACATTTTATTAGTTATTTCAGCAACAGCGTAACATCAATTTATTAGAGAGGGGAAAAATTGTGTTTACATAATTTATTTGTTAACTCTTTCGGGACCGGTGGCTTTTACACAAATTTTATTCGGTTGTCACCACTTTTTAAGAAGAAGTTACCTTTACTTAAATAATCATGAAAATGCTCTAATTAAAGAAAGCAAATATTAATTTTCTTTTTTACTGATGCCAGAAACAAATTCTGTATCCTCTTTATGAAGGTGCTTATATGCACCTATGATCCCGAATGAGTTAAGGGACATGTTTTTTCGACTACAATCTACATAAAAAGTGTCGAAAAAGTACAGTCTTTATGCAACTACATTTGACACATGATGCAACGAAGCCAATTACACTTCCTCTTTTTTGTAGTAGTTTTCTAAACATTCCGTCCAAAGAACGCCTGCGCGTAATTCAATTTTTCATTATTATCATCTTGACTTGCATCTTTCGTGCCCTTCTTACTTTTTGTTTTTCCCTTTTTCTACTTTGGTTTTAGTAAACTTGATGACATGCTTAACATGGTTAATCTGCGCAAAAAGAAAAGCAAAAATTAATAACAATTAATCATCGCGTACAAAAGGAACTGCGGCATGTATACCGGAATTGCATTGTGGCATGTATCCCATTTTGCTTGGTGCAGACGCCGGCCATCACAGTTATCTACCATCGCTAAGGGGAATGGCGTAAACATACACATAGTATTCTATATAAACGCTACACTTAGTTTTGACTTCGAAATCATGCATGCATTTAGCAATTAATGTATGAAATGCATTTAAACATAACGTGCTTAAAAGTTTGAACAGTCAAATCATGCATTTATGTCAAAATAAGGATTGCACTTCTACAAGTAAACATCGAAATGGGATTCACGCTATACACTGGTTAAAATATTCTCATTGCGCACATCGCTGTGCGTTTGTCGACCATCTATCGATAATTAAAAGAAATACAAGGGATGCGGCATGTATCCCGTATGCGGCGACTCTCCCGGAGTTACCCTATCATATTGCAAGCACATAGTCTGTAAAATTACATTTTTGGAATATACAAAATGTGAGTGTTCATTTTACATAGAGCATAACCTTTTACAATCCACATATCTTTATAAATTGTTAGTATATATTTTGTGTTTGCTTTAAATTAGCAAAAGCTCCATAATTATGACGCACGCTGTATATATTAACATATAAAGTAAGACATTTAAATGAAGATGTATTTTTTTATATCTAAACAAAATGTTCTCTTACGTTTATATTTTCAAAAGAATGAGCTTTTTAAACTTAATTCAATGTAATTTTTTAAAATTTACTTATTTTAAAGTATCTTTTTATATATATATATATATATATATGAAAAAAAAAATTCTTGCGGCACTTTTTATAAAAAAGTCATTCTTTTCTTTTTACAGGGAGTAACATTTAAAGAAGAGCAGAAAACCTTTTATTCAAGACTTTACAGTCATTTAAAGATTTGAGAATTTACCGCGTTTCATTAACGAATGAAGTGACTTTAGAATATTTTATAGATCGTTTTCAAAATGTTACATTAATGCAAAATATTTAAAAATGATATTACTAGGAAATATTTCTAAAGAAATGATATTTCATTTAAAATTTTCAGCATTAAGCATTAGGGATTTAAAGAATTTTACGTAAAAATATTTCATGCTGCATTTTTATATGAAGCAGAATTATTCAATTTTGAATAAATTATCATTTAACTCATCATCATAACTGAAAATGTCTTAATAAAAATTATAGAAACAGGTCATATTTTGTGGATTTAATATATTCTTTTTTTTATTTTAAAGTGAAGTAACTTTACAATCATTTTAATTTAGATCTGGCCCTTTATACTAATGTAGGTGCTTAAAATGGATGTCAATAATAAAAAACTTTTAAATAAATGCATCATAATGTATTTTTTCCTGAATTTTTGTAAGGGATTTGTAATATTTAGTCTTTAAATATGTCCCTCTTCATATGTTTTATTCGCGAGGAATTTTTTTTCGTATTAATTAACATTGTAAAATATAATTTCGAATTTATTTTAATAATGCTACATTACTACGGTCTGAGGTTCGCCTCCAGATTTGAAAATGTTCACTGAAACTGTTACCTTTTCAGGGTAAATGAGTAACAAATTTCTATAGAAACCAATCACCGCAGGTTCTTCATCAGTGTGATCACCTTACCGGAACATAAGTTACAGCACCTGATGTCCATGATAAAAAAAAAATAACAAGTACAAATTAAATTTAAAAAATCCAAAAACCCGACTGCGTAAAAAGCGAACTAATTAATTATTTCTCATCAATGTGAAACTATTTTTTATATTACTTACCTATTTTTTTATTTACTTGTATTGATGATTTTTAAGTTGCGTTTAATTGTTAGTTTCAATCTATAAATACTGATTCTGGTTAATGGTCTGGTCAATTCTGGTCAATACTGGTCAATAAAACATCGTCTTCACTTTGAAAGACCTCTCCAATGATATGCCATTGAATATGGTGCGTACTTTTTTCGTCACTACCGCCATTTTGTATTTTTCGGCCACCATTTTGAATTTATAAAAACAAAACCTAGCCTATAACCATCGGACGGTTAAGACAGATAGTTAGAGACCTCATTCATTAAAATCCATCCAGCCGTTGGAATGTTTCGAGGGGATAAAGAAATCCACATACCCAGATACGCGTGAAACAATAACTCTTCTTGGCAGTCGGGCAAAAAGAAGTAGGTCACAATTGGCCAAGACAATAAATTATGTCACAGAATTTAGTTTCTTTTACCCGGAAATAGAATTTTTATCTGTCTAAACTGTCCAAGTTTTCATGAACAAAAATATCACTCAGTTCTTACCATTACATTTCATTCTCCATGAGCAATGTTAAACTATTATTTTCTGAAACCATAATTTTTACACAATAATAATAGAATAAAACAAAGAAATCATTTTTCTAAGTATTGTGCTATTCGTAAAGACATGATGCAAAGATGTCAAATTGGACTATATTTGGTACCATTAAATCTTTATAGGAGTTTTCTATTTAATCTCAGAATTTCTATCATGAATATTATAGATATTTAGTGGTGGCAAACTGAAAGTAATTTACCACACACGCGTCATATTTACCCTACACAACAATAGATTTAAAAAAAAAAGATTGTGTTCAACTGGACATAGAGCTAAATTCAAGCTGTTCGTTATTCGTAACGTTTGGTTTTCGATCTGAACAGAACAGTGCTGACACTTTTAAAAGAATATGCTGTCATAATTAGTAGTGGTGTCGCATGAATTTCTGTTAAAATGAAATCTATACTTTTACATTTTCACATTTTTTTTTAAATGACCAAGATTGCAATTAAAAAAAATGATACATAAGAAGACAAATGATGAGAATAATCCCCGATTATTACTTGATGCAAACTCATTTTTACAATATCCGAATGATTTTGGCAGTTTAATTTCCAACAAATTGTGAATTTTATGATTTTGGCAGTAATATTGTTTGTAAAAAAAGTTACTTATTATTAAATGTGTATGTTAGGTACCTAAATCTGACGCATGTGAATCCATATATTTTAACTCTAGGATAGATGGCCATAGAGGATAGATGTCCAGTCTAAATATCTCCAAAACTTGATCATAGGTTGCAATATAAACATTATTCATATGAGATAGTTCAACGAGTTTATTTATTGTGACGTGTAGTTGTGTTTTTCGATTATAAAAAGTAAGTGTAATTTTAATGTATATTAAATAGGTGGTTGAATATTTTTTTTGACTTAGGCATCTGAATATTTTGCAGTACGTACGTTATGTATATATATTTTTTACTATCTGGACTTTTAAGGCACGTATGTAAACTAATCTTTACTTCTCAGACTAAAATTAAGACGTACGATATTTATTGATGCTTTAAATTGGGCGACCACCAGTCCTACAACTTCAGGAGAGATGGCCACATAAAATCGAGGACAGATGGCCACCTTTAATTAATATTTCAAAATTATACTTAGTGATGATTTTATCTAAATGTAATTAAATTCAAATTAAATATATAACATTTACGTTTATAAATATATTAATTTATATAATTATTTAAATTTTAACTAATATAACTATTTTAATAATAACAATAATAATATAACAAGACCTAACGATTTATTTGTTTCGGAAAATACTGAAAAACGACGGAAACTTTCATAATAGAAACTGATAAATTTGATAAATAAACTAAATTAAAGTAATAAACCTACAATTAGCGCTAGAAGGAAAAATATGACAATTCTAGTAGCGAAGAAAACGAAACACATTTAAATTATTAGATTCTAGAGATTCATAGAAAATTAAATAGAATTGGATTATGATCACTGTGTTGGTTGTGCAAAACACCATAATATCACTTCCAAAAACAATGTCTGGATACAATGAATAAGGTACCTGAAATGGTTCTATGAAACGTGTACAAATTATCAAGACCGCCAAGCATGTGGTGAGATTTTACGAAAAGTGAAGTATTGAAACAATACTTCAAATTTTGTTTATTCGAGTTTTCTTCACTCATTTCCCATCATATAACTGCATCTATCATTAACTTCATCTAAATTGCTATATGTTTTTCATGATTAACTATATGAAATTTGCTTGGTGTGTGTGACCTCGGCTTTAAGGAGAGATGGCCATCTGCCATTTCAATTTCAATTTTGTTTAACACTTTTTGTTCTCAATATTTAATTATTTTTGCATAAAAATATTATGAGTACATTTATAAGAATTTTAAATATGCATCAATATTTCTTGTATTTGCATCCTAACAATTTTTATTTAAATCTTTAAAAACTATGGCCATCTATCCTAGAGTTAACCCAATTTATTCTTGTTATACATTTGAGGAAATATTAAAATTAAAATGTTTTTCCACTGCTCTTTTACAATTCTTTAGAAATGTGCAACAATTGAATTAATCAAATTAATTTAAAGAATTTTGTAATCTACTAATGCTTTAAAACATTTCAATTTTATATAATTCTTTTTAATATGCATTAATTACCCGAAATCTTGAATTCGAAAGATTCACACCACATCTTGTCAGGAAAGTATCTCTTTGATATATTGATTTCTATGTACCATTATTTACCAGAGTTATTTTGTGTACCCCTGTAGACGAATATTATATACTACACACTTCCTTTTCACTAGCGAACGTTTTATAGCGAACCTCAATATATAAAAAGTACATGTTATTTCAATTATATTTATGTGGGTTACATTCCCTTTATGTTGGTCCAGACAAAACGAACTCATGGACGGTTTTCAACTATGTAGGGGAATGTATAAAAGGTTATAAATGTTAGCTATTTGACGCTTTATAAGCTATTGTTAATTTTAAGTTTCTGGAATATGCTCTGAACACCGATAAAATATAACTGTGTGCGTGACCATTTACATTACATGGCACTGACAGTTTGTTTATTTGGGTTGGGTTGGGTTGGGTTGATTGTTGACGGCCAATTATCTACACGAGGGATATGGGCCCTAGGGGGAGTGCCTTCCGTGGAGGTCTTTCTAAGGGAACCTAATCCGTATTAACGCATGGAAATCCACGGCTCGAAGAAAACCATGAAAACTCCGAACGATTAGGCCGACGGGCGCGATTGGGTTCGAACCCAGCACCTCCCGTCTACCAGATTAGAGAGCAGAACCTCTCAGCCACTGGTGGGGCGTTTGTTTATTTGGAGAAATATTTATGCTTGTTTTATGAGTACATCTTACTACTAGTAAATAGATATTATATTTTGTTTGTAAATTTTCGATAAACCACAAAGAGAACAATAAGCATATTGGAATAGATACGTACTCTGTAGAATGATTTCAGAACTGAGATATAACTTCCTGCTATTCAAGGTAAAGATGTCAGCCAAATGTTTTCTGAAACTGTCCCTAACACACAGGACTTTTGCTTCACTTATAAAAATTTGAGTAATGTTGTCTTTCAGTAAATGTTCTATAGATGATTTATTTAATCTTTCGTTTATAATCATTTGTGTTTTTCATGTCTTAACAGACATAAGTAATTTATTAAATTTTATGAAAGAAATTGTCATTTAAGAGTTAGAAAGATAGTTAATACTATAAAAGGCTATAAATCATTCCAAAAGTCTTTTTGGATTTAAGAGTATTAAGCATTAAAACTTCGCATACATTTTTTCCCATTTTTCCAAGCTTAGAAGAATATAAATATAACAACATTTTTCTCATTATTTAAATAATTGTTTCTAAAAGAAAAATTGTCTAATAAAAATTTATATAATGTTGGTACATTTACCTTACCTGGAATCAAAATAATAATGTAACTGAGGGATATTATCAAAATAAAAGACACGCACTTAATCCTGTTGACATGTTGGCGATATTCTACATTTTCGAGAACAAATAGATTGTTTCAAATTAATATACTCTTTTACTAACACATTTAAAATGTATATAGCATGTCTGAACGATATTATAAAGGACAAACGTGTATTTGCGTAAAGCCGACGACATTTTTACGGTGTAAACAACAGATGATTAAATTTAACTTTTCGAAACTTTTATTCACTTTTTAAAATTTGTAGATACCGGACATTTTAAATTTTAACGCCGTCGAATAGAGAAAATACTGTACTTTCAAATGCAGTTTGTTTGTTGCAGCGAAATTTGTATGAAAACTGTATCGTAATTTACTGTTTTTTAGGGTTCCGTACTTAAAAAGTAATAACGGAACCGAGATCACTCCTATGTTTGTCTGTCCGTCTGTCACAGGCATTTTATTCGTAAAATATGGAACGTCGAAAGTTCAAATTGGGGGAAGTAATAAAAACTATTAACCCATATATTTACAGATTATTAAACATTTTCAAATGTATTTAGGAAAAATGTAGTGTGTGTGTGGGGGGGGGGTTAAGTTAAGCTAATTAAGTTAGATAAAAAAAAATATTTTCTTTGTATATCGTGTGGGGTATCGTGTGAAAGCTTTCGTAACGCTGAACTCAAAAATACATTTCTTTAATTTTCGGTGTTATATTTTCAGAGATAGCGTCGAAAATGTCGTGCAAAAATATGTTCACTCCTTCTATTTCCGAATCTACTGAGAACAAAATTATCAAAAAATTAGAGGTAGATGTTAATTTAAACCTTGCGGGAAAATTATAGCTATTATCCTAACTAACACAGTTTTTGAGAAAAGCGCATTCTTCCGTTACACACAAATTTCGATTTGCAAGCATTCAGCAAAAGCATTGAGGAGCGCTTGAGGTATTTATCGTTGCAGAAATATAAAAGCATTGTTGATAATTATTTTCGAAAAAAATCGTCTGTAATTAGCCGAGATATTAACACTTAAAGACTAGTAATTTGGAAGCGTTTGATACCTTCTAATCTTGTCTGCAATGGGCAATCAATCGGGACTGGCTTGGGATATTGTACAGCGGGGGTGGGGGATTTGGTTTATGAGTTGTATAGTAAAGCCCTTTTTTCCAGACTTTACTTTCGGATCGTTTATGTAAAAATATACTTTTAAAAATTACAATTCCCATTAATGTATATGTGCATATATATATATATAAATCAGCGTAAATACACATGATTATTATTTAAAAAATTATTCAAATAAGTTAAAATACAGAATTTAATGTTTAGGCATTAAAGAGGAATAAATAAATAAATAATTAAATCCTTTATAATCTCCTTCTTTTAATTTACGATTAGAAGCGTGAACTAGTGCATTTAGTTTTTTTTTTTAAAAAGGCAATTTTCCCTCTGCTTCTTCCTTTATTATTTGCTAAAGTTAAAAGTACAGTTTTAACTACCTCCCAAGATATTTTAAATGTTCCATTTTAAACTTTAAATTCATTAATATATAAATAATTTAAATAATTGCCGAATAAGTGCATATAAGAAATATATATTACATACTTTATACTTTATTTTTTTACATTTTAATATTTACATTTCTGTATTGTTGCAGTTTCATAGCAAATTGGCATATTTTAGCGTACATGATTTGGCATATAATTAATTGCATTCTTCTTGTAACTCTAATACAATTTTATCCAAAAGCATTATTTAGAATTTTTCACCTGGAACCACCTTAGGAAAGACATTATCAATATAAATTAAATTATCAAAATATTAAAATGTTATTTTGTCATCGAAAACACACAAGCTTGCACAATTTGTATAACCTTTGCTTACCAGGAAGTGAATGAAATATCTTTGAAAAAGGGAAAAAAAAAAAAAAGTCCATGTAAAAATACTTAAACCACGTTAAAAAGAGTAATTATCTTGGCTGAGGTCTTTTTATTTTCTTTTTTTTTATCTATTTTCTTTTATTGTGTAACATCATTAACTTTAAAAAACTTAAAGCCAGTAGAAAACCTAAGAAATCAGTGTTTATGACTAGTAGTGTTTGTGAGACAAAAAGACATTCAAATAAGATTACACTCACGCCACTTAATGTAATTTAATAATGGGGGGGGGGGGGATGATTTATAACAAACCTTCTACAATCTAATTTCAATCATTCAAGTAACCGGCTTTATCACAATTTTAAAAACAGTGTTTAAATATTAATTTTACCTCCGCATGTATATGTGTATGTATACATGCAGTATGTATGTGTGTATATGTATATATATATATTAATCTTACTTTCCCCCCATAATACTCAGAGTGTCTTTAGCTTTCCACTGCACACTTTTCTGTATGTCCAAGCATAATAAGATCGTTTGGAAATAATACTTTTAATTTTCAATTACCACTAGACTCATGTTAAATCAGCGTTTATAGAGATGACGTTACAAATTACTTATTTAAAGCAGATTAGTAAAAATAGCATAACCTATTTATTGGACTGCATGTAAATAAAATCTGTTTTTTTTTTTTAAGAAAAAGAAAAGGGGGAAAAAAAGGGAAAGAGAAGGAAGGGGGAAAAATTTAAAAGGAAAGGAAGGGAAGGGAAAGAAAAAAAGAGAAGGAAAGGAAAAAAAAAAGGGGGGGGGAACTTTAAGACTTTTCTTTTTTTTTCTTCCTAATTTGTTAAACTTTTATTTCTGATGGACAGCGCAACATAAACAAAAATAACTTATTGTACATACTTTTTCAAAATAGTTCTTGTATTTTTTTTTTTTTTTTTTTTTTTTTTTATGTTCTTTATATTCTTAATGATTAAAATTGGTTAAAAAACTGACATTTTTCTTTTTTTTTTAATTATTTTCCATTAGGCCAAATAAGGGGAGGGGGGAAAAAAGGGAAAAAGAAGGGAAAGAAAGGAGAAAAGAAATTGCATTTTTTTTTTTTTGAAAGCTTATAGTATTCTGGGATAATTGTGCAATGCGGCTTGGGTTCGGAGTCTTTAATTCAAGTTTTTTAGGGAATCGTCGGGGTGTCTAGGGTTGGTTTTGGTGGCTTGTTTTGAATGGGGCGGTGGGGTTCTCTTCAAAATTGCCGGCTTTTTTCTTTTAAAAAGTGGGGGGGGGGGGAGAGAAGAAAAAGAGGGATTTTTTTTCATTAAAAAGAAGGGTAGAAAGGGAAGTGGATTTTTTTTTCTTCCGTAAATGGAGTATTGGATGTTTCCCATACCACTAGAGATTGCTCACTGTAGGGGACGCGACCTGGTGACCAGTGGGGTGTTTGGGCTTCGCCTGGCTGTGGTTTTCGCCCTCCATTTTGGAATTTCGCGGCCCATAGCGAGCACATGGTTCGGGTTTTGCTACACTTCTTGATTGTCTCATCCTAACTCAAATAGCAGGCGTAATGCAGGTTAATTGCTGCTGATTTCAATCGAGACAGTGTTGTCTAATTTTACTCTTAATTATCTAATAAGAAACATTTTTTTTCTACAAGCTTTTAGCTCATTTCGGACTCTAACTTATTCTCAGTTTTTCATTTATTTTTCAAAACTTAAAACTTTTTTTTTCTTTTTTTTCTCCCCATCTGACTTTATTTTCTATTTTATCTAACCACATATTTATTTAAATTAAAAGTGTTTGTCATTTTATTGAAATTTTTTCTCAATTACTGAACTTTGAAATTATTCCCATATTGCAAATAAAGCTTGTATTATTATTATTTTTTTTTCCTCACCATTTCAACAAATTAGAAAAAGTTGTTCTTGAGACTTGATTTTCTAGAGACTCAGCCACTTCTGTTCAACTCCCCCGTGTCCGGCGGTGGTCTCTGGACGGGCTTAGCAGCCAATTTGTTTACATGTCATTTTTTTTGTATGTCCCTTCTGCCTGTAATTTGTCAAAATCCAACAATATTTCAAAAATGCTTCATTCTCCCACCCCTCTTTTAAAGATTTTTCCCTCATTGCCCCGTGTTCTGCTGGACTCTTAACTTACTTCCAGTACAAATACTAAATTCCTCATGTTCAACAATAAACATGATTTTTCATCTCCAAATACATACTTTCGAACTTTACAATACAATAACAATACAACAATTGGAACTTTAACTTTCTTTTTTCCTTTTTGCGAGAAAAAAGAAAAAAAAAAATCACTAGGAACTTTGAATCCAGCAGAACTTATTAAATTTTTAACCTGTGTTTTGCTAGACCCTTATCTTATTTTCAGTAAGAATTTTAAATTCCTTATTTTCAACAATAAACTTGTTTTTTCATCTCCCAATGCATATTAAATTCGAACTTTAACTATCGTTTTCATTTTTTTTTTTTTTTTTTTTTTTTTTTTTTTTTTTTTTTTTACGGGAACTTAGAACATTTCGGCCCTTTTATCCTAAATTTCGTCAAAGTCCAAACCCACTTCAAAATTCATCTAAGTCCAACCCCCCCCCCCCCATACTTTCTTCAATGTCCAGTCCCCTATGTTTCTGTGTCCAGCAAAATTTTTTAAACTTTAACCTGTGTTCCCGTGTTCTGCTGGACTAACTTACTCAGCAAAAATATTAGATTCTCTATTTTCAACAATAAACGTGTTTTTTCATCTCCTAATACACATTTAATTCGAGCTCTAATTTTCTTTTTCATTTTTTTTTTTTTTTTTTTTTTTTTTTTTGCATAAATTTTATTTTTACTGGAAACTTAGAATATTTCGACACTCATGTCCAAACCCACCTTAAATTCATCTTGTCCAGTACCCCCACGCCCTAAAATAAAATTACAACAATTTTATCCAAAAACAACTCCTAACATATCTAATTACAGTGCTGAGCAGATGCAGGGGCTCACAGACTAAATGCCTCGTTACCTTCCCACCCACTATTCCAAACCAAAACATGCAACAGGCCGGGACGGCGCACAGGGGCCTGTAGATGGGTTCCCACAACCCGCGGATCATTCTTCTGACTTATAATATTTTTTTAAAACTATATCTGCCATTCTAGTTCTCAAAGCCATTTTTTATTTTTTCTCACATACCATCGCTGCTCACAATGGGAGAAAGCCAAACATATTCCATTGCCGAATTGGCAAACAAGGCTAAATCCCTCGTTACCTTAGTCCTGTCAGAGGACGAAAATTCATTCACAGAGGAATCTGCTGACCACCTGAAAAATGTGAAACTGATCCTCCAATCGATCAGAAAACAAGACCACGCCAATCAAAAATCAGTACAGGAGTCCAAACAGGAGTTTGAAAAGCTCCGCTTAAAAGCAGATCTCCTTAAGGAACAGCTCACCACACTAAACGAGAACATTGCCAGCCAGATCCAACAGATCCCAAAGACTGAAGAAATAGTAGCCAGGCTTGAGGAAAGTCTCCATAGCAGACTAGACAAATTAAGAATTGATAATGATAGGGACGCATACCTTCGTAGTCAACAACCTTCCCTGCTCTATAATGATCAGGACGGCAAGTCTCAAGAGTTCCCTTCACCGACAGAGGAGGTAGTACCGGCGGAGCCACAGCGGAGGCCAGGAGAGGAGAGGCATCTTCGAACAATTGTGGTCAGGGGCAAGAAACGCTCCATGTCCGGACTGGCTATTAGAAACCTGCTCGAAAAACAAAATATCGCTTGTCCAAAAGTAGTATTGGAAATCAAATGCCTTCGAAGACAACTGGAACTCTTCTGCCGATCCGCCGAAGAAACGAAAGTCGTCCTAAGTGATCTAAAATCCCATGCTAGAATTGCTGAAGATCTATTCTTCAGCATTAAAACCCTCCCATTTCACAAAACTATCCTGTTTGGAGTTCCCGACGGAACAACACTAACTTATATTACATCGACGTTGGATGAAATTTACGATTATCACCCAGACGAAATCAGATTCATTAAAGCCGTTCCTTCTAAAAGACCCTCATGCAAGGACTGGCACCTCATTCTGTCAGAAAAATTAGCCATGGCAGTAATCCAAGATGGAGGCATACCACTGGGATACAATCTCTGCAGACTGCGGCCACACACCACAGTCCAAAGGTGCAGAAATTGCCAGCGGTATGGCCACGTAGCAAAGTACTGCCATAATGATGAAACCTGCGAAATTTGCGGAGAACTCCACCCATCCTCAACCTGCAACAAATCCCCCTCGTGCGTGAACTGTAGACGCGCAAATAACCTTTTCAATGCACACTGCAGAACTGATCACATAGCCTCTGCCTCCAACTGTCCAACCTTCAAGTTCGAGTATAACAGAGAGCGGGCAAGACTGAACGATCTCTTCCAACTTCCCTTTCGAAATCCCCAAGCACCTCCCCCGGCGGCTCCATCCTCCCACTCTGGTCCGGGACTCCTGGGCGAACATCCTCCTGCACATCGAGGTTATTTTCCTTTTCCGAGTCATGCTCCACCTCCGAACCTCTACTCACCTTACTACCAGGAGGACTACTTCAGCCAGCAGCAGAACTTGGGCTTTCAAGGTAGGAGGTTTTAAACTTTTTATAACATACACAATACAATGTCATCCTCAGCACCTTCTCCCCACCCACCCCTTCCTTTAGGCCGTCTAAATTTTCTCCAAGTAAACCTCAATCACTGCATAGCAGCCAGTGTAAGCACAATCAACCACATGGAAGAGAACATGATTGACATCGCTCTACTGCAGGATGCTTACTGCTCCGATGGAAACCTCGCTATCTTCAGCAAGGACTGGAGAAGGTTTTCCTCTCGGAATCTCTTCGCCCACATCGTTGTCAGGAGCTCGAGTCTTGTATGTACCCATCTCTTTACCGGCGACAATAGCGTCTTCATCTCCATAACGGCGAAGGAGGGCGAGATTGTCGTCGGATCCTGCTACGCAGCCCCCTCGGCAAACTTTGGCCTTTGTCTCTCGGAATGGGAACACACCATCACAAACAGGAAGGCTTTCATCTGTGGTGGCGACTTCAACGCGAACTCATCCCTCTGGGGATGTCCGCGTGGAGACGCCCGGGGTGACTTGCTGTCAGGACACATAATTATCCATAACTTGGCACTTGCAAACATGCACAACTCTGAAGCCACTTTCGAAAGACGAGATACAGAAGACAGAGTCATAGCAGAAGGCTGGCCTGACCTAATAATTACAAATTCCTTCACCCTACCACGAATATCACAATGGTCCGTATCAGACAAACACAGTGGCTCAGACCATAAATACATACACTTTTCTTACATGACCTCTCCACTCTACACGCAACGTAGACGCTACAACACAACTCGCGGAAACCTTCGCAAATTTAACAACGTCATCAAAAGTCATAAGTCATCCCTTTCAGCACAACTCGAAGGGGTGCACAGCGAAGACACACTCAACTCTTTCACATCTAATTTAATCGAAACCATGCAGACTGCGGCGAAGGCTTCCTTTCGACTGAAAACAGTCCAAAAATCACACACTTTCTCATTATGGAACAAGGATCTTAGAAAGCGGAGGAACCAGCTGACAGCCCTCAGACGCAAGATTAAAACATTGCGCCTGCTCAATCCTATCCCCCCTGAAGTAAAGACCCTTGCAGCACGTCGTACGAGACTTAAAGCAGTTTACAAACGTGAGATTCTGGCGGCGAGACGGGCGGCGTGGAAGAAATTCTGCAGCAACAATGAGAACCCTTTCGGCATCACTCAAAAATTTCTGACCGGCAAGTTCTTCACTCCGGATGAAATACGTCTAGAAAGACCAACTCACGAAACCTCGCGACAAAATAACCTGGAATTCCTGACACACACTCTCTTTGGCCCCTCGGCTTATCCCCAACAATACAACCAGGATATCCTTTTCACAGCACACGAAGACAAACGCTTCACAAAGGCAGAAGTAAAAACAGCACTATACACATTGAATGACAAGAAGGCCCCAGGGCCGGATTCAATTGACTTTCGGATACTAAAACTCACTCACAAACAACTTCCACACATATTCACGCGCTGGGCTAACCTCTGCCTCACCATGAGATACTTTCCTTTAGTACTCAGGCAGGGAGAGGTAGTTTACTTTCTGAAGCAAGGCAAGTCTCCTTCCGAACCCAAGTCATACAGACCCATCTGCCTTCTTCCCACTCTGGGAAAGCTTCTGGAAAAACTTCTGGTTATGCGGTTGACACACTTCTTGGAGTCAAACAACCTTCTCCACCCCAGACAATTCGGGTTCCGCGAGGGCCACTCATGCAAGCTCGCACTTCATGCCATAATGACTGCCTGTACTGAAAGCATAGCCCAGGGCAACGCAACATCACTCGTTTCACTAGACATACAAGGCGCATTCGACAACGTAGAATGGCGAGACATTCTCTTACAACTACAAGCACTCAACTGTCCGGGGAACATAGCTGGTCTCATCGGCTCCTACCTCTCACAGAGGAGCGTCCTGATTAACTGGGGTGCTGGCACATCTACCCACCGATTACAGAAGGGTTGCCCCCAGGGCTCGTGCCTTGGCCCAATCCTCTGGTTGCTTGTAGCAAATGTGCTACTAACAGAACTAAATCGGCTGGGATTTAAACTATTTGCCTTCGCCAATGATTTCAGCTTCATTTTCTCCGGTCGTTACAGACGTCATCTGGAGGAACAGTTTGCCGTAGCTCTTCCTATTTTCTGCCGGCTCCTGGATTTACTGCACCTCACACTCTCACCACAAAAGTCTCAAGCACTAGTATTCACCAAACCACACAGATATGATCCAAAACGCCCTCCAGTGATGAGGATCAATAATGTCTCCATTCGACACGTACAATTCATAAAACTCCTAGGTATAACCATTGACGCAAATCTTAACTGGATCCCACACATTAACGACCTAAAACTTAAATTGACAGCATATCATAATAATTCATTAAGACTAACTTCTAAATTGGGAGGGGTAGACAACAAAACACTGAAGATCTGGTACCTAACAATAATCGAAAGAATAATACTTTACGGGGCCTGTATCTGGGGGGGTAATTTATCATCCATAGCACAACCTAAACTAAAATCAATACAACGCACTTTTCTCCTACAAATTTCAAGAGGCTACCGCACAATCTCCACAGATGCACTACATATACTTACAGGTATTCCACCCATCACACTTCAACTAGAATACGAACACGCCAAATCCTCAATCCTACAGCTAAAACGTGACACAGTAATAGATTCTCTTTTTCCAAACACAACATTGCAATACAAAGTCAGGAGCTGGCAGCTCCACCCCGCTGAGGAGACTTCACATTTTCAAGTAAACACAACACGCAACAGCTACACACCTGCCCTTAGCACCACACTCTTCACTGATGGTTCAGGCACAGAGACTGGCGTGGGCGCAGCCTTCTGCGCCACGGAGGGCACGGTGGTGGTCCATCAGTGGTCTGCAAGGCTAGATGATAATAACTCCGTATTCCAAGCGGAGCTGTTCGCAATACTAAACGCATTAGAGTGGGTGGAATCCCACTCTAGCAATAGTATTATCATCTACAGTGACTGCCTCTCTGGCCTGCAGGCAATACAGGCACACAGGACAAAACATCCTCTAGTACTGCAAATCAAACTAAAACTTAAGAATCTCCTACATCGTATCTCACTAGGTCACGTCTCGGCTCACAAAGGTATCTTTGGCAATGAACTAGCAGACAACCTAGCGAAGAAGGCCACACAGAAAGAAACAATAGACACACACCTCCCAGTGCCCCAGTCATACGTCAAAGGGGTCCTTAGAGCAAGGATACTGACGCGATGGCAGGAGCACTGGGATACTTCAAAAAAGGGCAGGCACACATATAAGCTAATTCCTAAAGTTTCTCTCACACTATATAACTTAACACCCTACACCACTAGTTTCTTAAGAGGACATAGCCCTTTCATGGCATATCTGGACCGCTTCAAAATAAGATCCACTGCCACTTGCGTCTGCGGTGAAGATGGCACTATAAGTCACCCGTACTACAGTTGTACTCTCACGCAACGCTGGCACTTGAGGCGTCCAGACATACTGCCAGCCAACTGGCTCCAAAACGTCCTTTCCCGCACCCTCCTACTCAACAAATTAAAACACATTCACAATTTCCTTACATACTTAACAAACTTAACTTAAGCCCTGGTTCTGCTTATCCAGTCTCACTGCCACCATATCAATCTTCAAACAGCACCAGAACCAGTCCTCTTTGTAGGCTCCAGCAAATTCTTCTACTCATCAATGTGTGGTTTCCTACGATCGCAAGAGCCTCTGCTCGTGCTTCTGACCATTCTATCAAGAGATACATCTCCAATGGACGCTTGAGTATCTGCTCGGGCCATCTTACTTGTGCCACACAAAGCATTACATCTCCAATGGACGCTGAGTATTTGCTCGTGCCATCTTATTTGTGCCACGCAAATCATTACATCTCCAATGGACGCTTGAGTATTTGCTCGTGCCATTTTACTTGTGCCACGCATTCCATTCTTTTCCCTACCTGCCGCCCCTTGTCGCGAGAGGGGTTCCTACCCCGGCGGCCAGGATCAGTGATGTTTATTATTATTATTATTTATTTTATTTTATTTTTACTTTAAATGTTCTCATACTCCCGCCCTCTGTCGCGAGTAGGCGTTTTCCTGGCGGGAAGGCATTCGTCTAATTTTTGTAATCCCACTTTGTTCTTTTAAAAATAAATTCTGGGTTCCGTGGTCGGTGGTGCATAGACGCCCTTAGCGGGTGAGCGTCGCCCCTTGAGCATTTTGTGTTTCTCCGTCTGCATACGGCCGGACAGGGCTGTACTCACTAACGAGCCCCAACGTGTCGGGGAACATACCGGGAGAGACGTTAAGCTCTAAGGGGCAGGCCTAGCCGGCCCTGAGCAGTCTCTCTTAGGCTGCCTAACACTTAAAGACATGGACGGTTTAGACGTACATAATGACAGGGGCGGCGTACTCTGTGTATCATCGACTTTTAAAGCGCAGATAACAACTTTTAATGATATATTAGTGTAATGGGATATTCAGTAGCAGTAAAAAAGCAATAAACGTCAAATTGTTTAAAACAGACTAATTTAATTAAAATTAATTACCTAAATACTATGGGATTCACGGCTAGTTTGCACTGAGTGGATCTCTCAATACGTCTCCCGTGTCTTTAAAAGTTAATAAAAAGTTTCTGTAAAAACACGACAGGCACCAAGGCGGCGTTGCATCTTTGCGATCTCCTTTCGAAGCGGGCTTAGCGCAATACCCAGTTTAAACTTTGAACAAAGGTTTTGTTTTATCTACACTGTAAAAAGAAAAGATTATTACAATGCTGAATTTAGTTTTATGAAATACCAGATGAAGTTTAAATGTGCACTACTGAATTGTGTTCATCATAAACAGATTAGGATAAGATTAAGAAAAGAGTCATTACCGATTGTCAGTACCGAATTAAGTAAATCATAAACAAATTGGGATAAAATAAAAAAAACAAGTTATACAGAATAGCAATGTTTGATATTATTTTGGCTTCATATCTCTTTTAACTTTTATAGTATACACGTTGATACTTTTTCTAGTATATACAGCTATAGTCAACCGTACGTTTTATAATTCCTTTCAAAGTTTTATTATTTTTTAGCAACGATTTTTTAAAAAATAAGACAGTTAATAATTCATATATTTATCGTACGAAACCCTCTGAGCGCGAGTAATACTCGCACTGGACCCTTTATTTAAAAAAAAAAAAAATCAAGCATGATTTTTAAAAAATTATCTCTGCCACTTGCAGGCATACGATTACAAAACATAAATTTGTTTGCACTTACATTAATATAAATAAAATAGTTCAGCATTTGTTTCCGGGTTGTATTACATAAGGTTATTAAAACGTTATCCACCAATAAATAAATAACACACAAATTTAAAAAATGAAATCGATCCCGCTTACACCAATAAAATTATCAGAATAGAAAAGGCTTGTAGTCTTTGGCGAATACTTCGACTGCTAATTACTGGAACGAGGCCAATACGAAAGTATCAGTTTTAAAAATTAAAAATAAATTATTTAAACATAATTGCTTTCATACAACATCCTTTTTCATAGAAAAATATTGTTGGTGTTGTTAGTGGAAAATCTAAAAAATATGTATTAGATGCAAAAAATGTATTAGATATGTCAATTATTATATATATGTTACGGTTTAAGCAAGAATTAAGGGTAAACCTAGCTTTAACCGGTTAAAGTGCGGATTTTCCAGGTCCTGCAGGTAAAGCCCGAAGAGTTTCCAACGCTTCTGTCTTTAACCGGTTAAAGCTAGGTCTAAACAATCTTGGTCAGTTAAAGCCATAAAATTATTAAATTAACTTTTTCGTGTGAGAAATAGTGCAGAAAATACCATTTGTAGAGCTAGAATGTCATAAATTAAAAGAATCATAATTCCGTGAGTTGGGTCTCAAGTTAAATTAAATGTGAAGCATGCACTGTAAAAAAAATGGTAACGTTCCATGTAAAATCCAGGAACGTTTCGCCTTTTCTCAGGTTTTCAGAATAATTTAGCTCTTTCCTGTGAAATTCTGGTTTTCTTATCTGAAACGTTCCTGAACAAAAGTTGGAAACAGCAAAACGCTGCGGCCGCCATTTTTTTTTTTTTTTTTTTTTTTTTTTGCTATAATCCGTTGCTCGCGTGCGAGTCTCGAAAACGAATTCCTTAAATGAATGTAAAAAAAATCAATATGGAATGCAAATAAATCCATAGACGACATAATCCTTTACGTCTCTATTGTCAAGACAATCCAGATGAAAATACAATACCTCTGTGACATCGCTAAGAGATTATCTCTCGTACTTGTCTGTGGAATGTTTAACGAGCAGACCGTGTAAAAAATACACCTATTATTTGGATCTCCATTAACCAGGGACCATCAAACATGATTCTCACCGATTTTGATTAATTTAAAGTATGTTTTAGAGTTCTTATCTCTAATTATTCTTGTGAAAGGATTTCTTCAAATGGGCCTTAGATTTTCAGAAATTAGATGCCGAGGTTTAGCATACGTTTCAAATACCCATTAGTTTGCAGCTCTCAACGTGTCTTTCGTGGTGTGGACGCAGAAAGCTCGCACGCCAACCGTACGGCCCGAGTTCGATTCTACCTCTTGACTTTTTTTTCTTTTTTAATTAATTTATATTTTAACACTTTATTACAATTTGATTTAAATTTGATATATATTTGACACTTTGAATTGCTGCAAATTTGATTTTTTTTTTTCGGAAAAAATATACAATTACGTTTAGGTTTTTTTTTTTCATGAAAATTTATATGTATTTTATCTAACTTGTGAACTAACATAATTACTGACGAAAATCCAAAATATTTTATGTCTAGATTTTTTTTTCTAATTATTATTTACATTTATATATTTTTATATTTTAAGCAAAGTTCAGTAACAATATATCATATATATATTTACTTTATTGAATTTTAACTGAAAATTTATTTTTTCGGGTAAATTATAAATAATAATTTTGATGTCAATTTCAAAATATTTTTCATTCTAACAAATAATGATAATAAAGCGAAAATTGTCAACTGGAAATGTAAAAATCGTCTGCGGATCCCGCGTGCTGTGAAATGTCAGTAATGTTTTGCTGTCAACAGAAATATTCCTGGTATTTCTCAGGAAACTTACTGGCATTTCTGTAGAAAGTTTTTAACATATACAGTAAAGTTCCAGTCATTTTCAAGAAATGTTTCTTGGAAATAATGCGCAACTCAGCTGCCCATTTTTTCCCAGGAACGTTGCGGAATTTTTTTTACAGTGTGTTATTTTGAACATTCTTAAAATCGTATAGAAAGTTACAAATAATTTCATAACGCTTTTATATTTTCAAATTATTTACTTTAGAATATTTTGTAGTATGTACTAATAGGAATATTATATTAAAAAAGTAATCTTGACTGAAATTAAAATATTACGGTGATATAAAAAAAATCTGAACCTATTGGAAATCCGAAATTTTAAAAATTTCGGATAGATTACCGTTAAGAAGTTTAAGAAAAAGTTTTAAATTAGATAATAGAAGACTGCAATTGTTATTTTTTTTTTATTTTGTAAATTTTTAGCATTGAATCCGAAAATTACATTAATTTTTAACAATCATGTCAGGATATTTCGCAAATCATAAATTGTCAAATTTAAAGAATAACAAAAATCGGATACGATAAAGTAGAGGAGATGATTGTGGTTTTTAACTTTTGGTAATTGATTTTTACGTACTTTTTTAGCACTGAACCTGAAAATGACCTTCATTTATAACCATCACGTTAGAATTTTTTTGCAGATCGAAAATGTGTAAGTTAAAATATAGCAAAAATCTCATACTATAAAACATATGTAAAACTTTTTTTGTTTTATTTTATTTTATTTTATTCAATAATTTAGTTTTTGCTTATCCTGGGATTCTTACAGCTAAATAGCTGAGTGGTCCAATGAGATGAGGGAGGAGATTCAATTTTAATTTTTAATTTTTAAATTTGAAATTTGCGAAAAATCCTGATGTGATGGTTAAAAATAAAGGTCAATTTCAATTTCAGCGGTACAGAATACATAAGAATCAATTATCAAAAGCTAAAAAATATGACATAACCCAATTTTTGCAGGCTAGTGTATTTTAATAATAATATTTTAAAATACGTATAATTTTGTAAACAATTGAGGCTGTTAATTTAGCATAATTTCATTTAACAAAAATTCTGTTTTTTTCTTTCTTCTTAAATGTTTATCACAAATTATATATTTTGCATTCATATGTCAGAATGATTGAAGATTTCAAATTTATATTGCAATGTTAATTTTACTCTCAACCTTTTTTTTAATATATCTGACGAAATTATATTTCGACTAAATTTGTGAATGACCCCCGATTTGCAGCAAAAAATATGCTACAACTTTAAACAGCTATTACTCGGTCAATTTTAATCGCAGAATAACGGGACTTTTTGTGTATTACTTGTCAGTGTAAAAGGAAAATTTTACTAAATATAACTTATAGGACCGGGGGACCGTATAAAAATTTAAATTTCGTAATTTTTTAAGAAATGTTTTTATTGAGCAAAATAGCTTTTAAAATATTTCTTTACCTGATTTTAAACATTTTTGTAATTGGAACTATATGTCTATGACTAACGGTTTAGGAATTAGCCATTGGACATCGTTGAGACCGGACACCCTGTATATATATAAAAAACAAAATTAAAACGATATTTGTATTTGAATTACTGAAACACTCCTGCATCTCTTAGTAAAATATTTTAATTAAGCACCGTGTCCCAGAAAGAATGAAACGTGTTTTAAATGGTTTATCTGTTGGAGATGCGCAAGCAATATATATTGAAAGAGTATTAAAAATGATGTAGGAATTAAGATCGTGTTGAAAAAGGAAAAAATAATTAATAAAAATAAATAATAAAAATAAATTTCAAAATGAAGCTATTTTTAAAATTTTATACGTTTCCTGGGTTTTACAAATTATATTTAAGAAAATGTTTCTATGATTTTATCTATGAATTTAAGTTGATTTCACCTCAAAAAAATGAACCATATGCTGGACACATTTATGTTATTAATAAGCTAAATAAATTGAGTAAGATAATTATTAAATTATTAATTATAATATTGCTTTATCGTTTATAGCAGAAATCGAATGTTATTTTAAAACTAAAGAAATAGTTAATGTAACTCCAGAAAAAAAAATCTTATACTACTCATGAACAACTTTAACTGCTTTGTCTATAATTTTACTATTTAACTTATTATTTGTTTTTCATAACAACTACTGTAAAATATTTGTCATTTATTTCTATTGATTTATAATATAGGTATGTTGCTATCAAAAAAATTAATTAGTTCCCTAATAAGTTTTTTTTCTGCATAAAATTTATTGCGACAAAATAATAAGAGCTTCTTAAGTTATTTCTAATTACATACAAAATATGAAATATGCATAAAAATTATTTTTTTAAATTGTATTTCTTATACAGAGCGTAAAGAAAGTGTGGCATTAAAGCGATAGAAACGCAGCATCAGATGCATTTTATTGCTTCTAACAAATATGATATGATGTATTATTGACCTCTTTTTAATCAACAAAGAAGATGTATTGCTTAAATATTTATTTTTTGCAGAAATTAATTCTCTGTAACGTTTATGTTTGTTTACAACAAGGTGCGTAAACTCCATGGACTTTCCATGCAGATAGCAAGCACTTCTTTTGATTTGACAATTTCAAATGAAATTTTAAATCGGGTAAATTGCAATGTGCGGCTAGAAATAGAGATTTTATAAGAAAAATTCGCAATTAAAAATTGAAAAGTATTGTGTTAAAATATTGAGGTAAAATTGTAAGACTAAATTTTTGACACTGCAAGTATCTTTTAAGTATGACAAAAAAGGCTAAGATTCTTCACTCCGCCCCCTCAAAAATAAATAAATAAATAAATAAATAAATAAAACAAGAGCAACACTCAATTTACACTTTATGATACAAACATATACCGATAACACGGTTAAAAAAATCCTTCATGTGTGCATTAACTCATGTAACTTCAGCTTTTATAACAATGTGCTGTGTGTCTCAGACGCATATTAATTCAGCAGGTAAATTGAAAAGCTAGGTTTTGCAAACGACATTGATGATTATTTTTTATTAAAGCGAAACATTTTGAAGAAAACGTAAACTTTAAATTTCTTATGTGGACCTATTATTTTAATTTGTTTTATTAATTTTAAAATCTATAAATAATTGTCTAAAGAAAATATTTTATAAAATTTTATTCGAATTTTATCACGAGAACTACTTTTCGTATTAAATAAGAAATGGTAAACTTGTTACAGATAAAATTAAAACTTATGCTGTAAAAGTTAATTTCATAATGGTTTTCGAGTTTTTAAAAAATACATTTGTGAAAAAAGAATCTGATATTGACACCTTAAATTTTCCTTATTATTTAATATTCCTAAGTATTTCTAAGCAATATTTAGCTATGAAAATTACATTTTTATGTTTATTTTACTGAAAAAATATGTACACGACTACTCTTTTCTAATACATAAATTTAAAATTGATAAGATTATATTTTACAAAATTTTATATTTCATATTTACTGACAATGGTATACTTAAAATGCCGCCAAATTAGTTAAATTTAAAAGGTTAAAAATGGTAATCTCAGGTTACATTTCTAATTGAGAGTTTTTCATATGTTATAAGAGCCTTATTTAAATGTTAAAAAAATTTATTTTTGATGTAAATTTAATTTTCTATAAAACTGCAAGGTTTAAAACCTATGTCAAGCATCGGTTAAGCCTTTACTTATGTAACAGGTATTAAAACATTCAATGATGCACCTTGCTTAGGATTTCTTTTTAATTTTGATTTAAAATTGGTGCCCTTTTTTTTTCATATACTGTTTAAATGTCACAGTAATATGACAGAACTTTCTAAAAAAATCAATTTTTTTTGCCCATTGCAGTAATGTTTTAAGACAAAGCATTTAGGATAAAATTAATGCATAATAAGAAGGTATTATAAAAATAGAAAATGTTAGTAACTTATTTATTCAGAAAAAAATATTCTAATTGCTAAGGATTCAGATTATATATTTTCTCTATTTACCTTCATGGTTATGTTCCAAAAATGAAAAAATGACTAATTCTCAAAAAAGATATATATATATATATATATATATATTTGAATTTATCACGGTATTTCAAAATGAATTAACTGAATCCATAGGTTTTAATTTCTGTGTTAACTTAACTGTTTCATTCACCTTAATCTTATTATGCTTTTGGATACCATGTGCGGGAGGATATTTTGAAAATCAACTGGCATTTTATTCGGTATGTTGTGTAATATTTCTATTTTTTATGCTATAAATTAAATATTTAAAGGGTTGTATAGTTTTTTCCATTTCATGCCATTTGATAATGTTCTGTTTTCATCTTGAAACTATTCTCTTGGTCATATTGGTTGTTTGAGTACAGGAGATCAGCTTTTAGCTTTTTTTTTTCTCACAGAAAACAACCGATTTGCTTATATCATTGAATTCTGTACTCTTGATAATGTAATTCAATATATAAGTTTTTCATTTTTTTTCGGTATTCATATTCTTCTTTTTTTCTTCCATATTAATACTTGTAATTAAGTATAAGGTACTTTATTTTATACATGCAGTTATGTATTATAGGTGTATGGTATCCATTTTTATTGTCATTTCATTCACAATATTGCGGTTTTCGATGATGGTCGGTAATGTTTAATTAAAGGTTATATATATATATATATAGAGAGAGAGAGAGAGATCATTTATTCTTTCTCATCAATTGTTTCTATCGTTTTATTTTCGATGCTCGCATTCACATAAACATGAAAATCAATTCAAGATAATAAAACAATCAGACAAGTGAAAATAAAAATATTTATTATTCTAAAAGTATAATTCCAACTTTTTGTCTTCTTTAAATTATCTGCTTTTGTCACAATCTTCCTACAAATATTTTTTCCCTTTAATA
Organism: Maratus speciosus; assembly: GCA_963932465.1. Lineage (NCBI taxonomy): Eukaryota > Metazoa > Arthropoda > Arachnida > Araneae > Salticidae > Maratus > Maratus speciosus. The sequence goes on along the minus strand of CAWVRF010000006.1, from coordinate 314,930 downwards.
TTTATTGCTTTTATAGATTAACACGTCTATAAATAAGAGCAGCAGTACACAAAATAAAGTAGCAGATTACTTTCTCCTGAAATTTATCGTCCACATGGATAATAGAAGCAATTCATTTGTTCTAAATATAATTAGAGTCTTTGCGTTTACAGCTTAGTGATTTGAGAAAATTGTTGATTGATTCGGCAAACTTATTCTTTAGATTTTGTTTTACTGTCTCTTTAAAATATATTTTATTTATCTTCTGAACAAACTAAATGAAGTATGCAGTATGTCATTTTGAATCATATATATTTAAATTGTAAGAAAATTATAAATAATTCCCTTTCGCTGCTTTTGTTTTTATGTTTTCAAGTAATTGATTTCAGAAAATTTTTTTTAGAATGACCTAATATGAATATTAATTGAAAGTAAAATTCATTCAAATTAAAATATTACGGTATTATGAAATAATATTTGAATGTATTTTCAATCTAATTGATTATTTTTTATTTTTCTACATGGAATATATAAAATTTAAATCAAAATAAATTAATTTTTCACTGTACATTTAAATTATTGCTATTAAATGGAATAAGACAAGTTATTTTCGGGAGTTCTTGGAATTATTTATACTGATTGAAGTAGCTCTATTCTGTAATTTCTATTCAATAAAGTAAAGTTCTCATAATTTGTTTTAATGAAATAAGGTTTCAAACCGGAGAAGAAATACATTACATTAATTTTAACACAATTATTGCATGAGATGTAAATTTCCAACAGGGAAAAATATGTCCAGGGCAGGATTATAACAAGAGATTTCTCGGCTGAAGCAACCAATGCTCTAGAGTATCTAATTCACGCAGCTAACCTTACTGATCATAGCATCTGGTCTGATATATGAAGACGCTCAACAGAATAATTCTTAGGTAAATTTATTGCAATTAAATTAAATAAGACAAGTTATTAGGCGCTTTTCTAAATTTTTTCGGACATCATTCATGCCCCTCGTAGGGGGGGGGGGGGTTGTGGGAAGGGGCTCGGGGGTGCATAACATGAATAAGTGATCACAAACATTTCCAACAATATGTCACATGTGAGGGGTCGGCAAAAGGTGAAAAAATATCCCCTTTTGGGCTTACTATCGCGCCTCCTGGAATGCATCCTCCACCCTCTCTCCGAAATAACGTTTTCAGAAATGTGTTACTGTGCAGGGTGACTACATAGAAAAGGGCTAATGCAATGTAGCAATTTCATAAATTTCATTCAATTATTTCTATGTTAGGGCAAAAACTTATTGATTCACCCTCGTATTTATACTGATTGAAGTAGTTCTGTTCATTAATTTCTGTTCATTAATTTCTATTCAATAAAGTAACATTCTCATAACTCCTTTTAAGAAAATAAAGTTTCAAACACAACAAAAAATACAGTACATTAATTTGAACACAATTATTCTGTGAGATGTAAATTTCGAACTGGGAAAAATATGTCCAGGCCAGGATTCTAATCAGGTTGAAACTGCCAATGCTCTGCCAACTGAGCCATCCTGTACGAATCTGGAGGACCTATTTCACCCAGCTAACCTTATTGATTAAGCATCTGGTCTGATATATGAATCCGCTCGACAGAATAATTCGTAGGTAATGGAAAATCCAGTAAGCGCAGGTTACATAATTACGCTATATTAATTTTAACACAATTATACTTACTTCTAAATAAACAAAAGATTTATTTACTAATCAGTTTAATTGCGTAAAATTAATACAGCTATTGTAGTTAGTATATAAATCACAAAAATGTCAAGGCCCGAATTCAAACCAGGGATCTTTGGCATTTTTTTGCCAACTGACCTATACTGGACAAATCTAACAGACAAAATTCACCCACAGAGCGTTATTTATTATGGCATCGGGTCTGATATCAGAGTCAGCTCAACAGATTTCATCTTAACAAACAATGTCCAGAATAGATCTGTTGACAGCTTTACCTCAAATATCCCAGCTTCGAATCCTGTCTTGGATACATTTTCACTCAGTTAAAAAACTACAACTCGTGCTTTCTGTTTACCAATTAAAATAAATGTCTTAAAGTTAATATAGTGTAATTACGTATCCAACGTTTTCTTGGAGTTCCATTACCTGCAATCTATTCTGTTGAGCTGATTCAGATATCAGACCAGATATTATAATCAAGAATGTTCTCAGGGTGATTGGTGTCAGCCAGATTTGTCCAGGATACCTGAGTTGGAAGCTTACGCTAAAAGGTCTATGTTTCGAATCCTGGCCTGAAAACTTTTCACGTAGTTGGAAGTTTCCAACTGGTGTGAAAAATTAGTATAAATTATTTTTATATGCGAATATTTCTTGATAAACTGCTAAGATATCATTTTCAATGTATTGTGTAACAACCTTTAGTTCAGCGCACATCACCACTCAATTGCAATTAAATGAGATTGTTATAATTCCGGTAGCATAAATAAAGGTAAATTTTCATTTAAAATAGTTAACCCGGGGAAAGTCGCGCATAAACAGGGTATAAACGGTTTTTGATTTGTCACCAATAAGTGCAAATAATAATCGTCACTTTATTCAGTGGGAGACAATTGCTACAAATTATGCTATAAAGTAAGTTGAAGATTACTCTTCGAAAAATAGTGGTGACAATTGTAAAAACCGTAGACACACGGGGTATGTCATACCCCCACGCGACTCCTTCCGGGTTAAAGAGAAAAATCTACTTATAAGCAGTGATTTCTGTGTCACAAAATGTTAAACTGTTTACAAGTCTCGAAATGCTCCCATGATGCGTAACTAAGCATCTTATAATTAATGAATAGTTTTTTTTTTCCGATGAATTACGTTTAATTTATTTATTTATTTATTTAATTTTTTACAAATATCATTGATGAGAACAATAATGGCAATAATAATGTGGGAATGGGAATGAACAACAACTTTCATACGAAAAGTATCAACTCTAAGAAATTGCACAGGCCACTAGCAGCGAAAATACGATGAATACGAGCTTACGATAGGCGGCGAGAGCTTTTCCTGCATTTTGCCAGCTTTTGGCTTGCCTTTATTTCGAGCTCTCCAAGGATATTTGCAAGCATTAATATTCATTAAAACAAGGGAACTCAAACGCAAACCCGTGATGCGAGTCAATGGAGTTAGTGTCCACCATGTACCAACTCTTAAATTATTGGGCATAACCATTTGTGAGCACTAGAGCTAGATTCCACATATCAAATAACTTAAAATTTAACTTTTAAATTACTATCATAACTCCTGTAAATTAACATAAAAACATGGAGCATCAAGCCCTTTGTGTTAAAAACATGGTACCCCAAATTTATTGAATGCATCATCTTCTACTGTGTGAGCCTTTGGGGAGGCTCGCTAACCAAATTGGCTAAGCAAAAACTTGCCTCTTTCCAGCTGATATTCCTTCTGCAGATGGTTAGAGGTTACAAAATTATCTCCACGGATGCACTCACAGTACTTGCTGGTATTGCATCCATACACTTAACACCCACTTACGAAAAACAGAAAAATAGAATACTACATATAGAACACGACCCAACACAGTCAGCACTTTTCCCTTACATGCATATACAAAGAAAAGTCCAAAGCTGAACTATGCATCCGGCGGATGAGACATCACATCTTCAAGTAAATATTAATAAGCAATTTTATATCCCCTCGAATAATACAGCTATTTTCACCGATGGGTCGTGCTCGGATACGAGAATGGCGTCATCCTTTTGCATCTTCATAGACGGTGTTACTGTACATCAGTGGGCCTGCAGGATAGGAAATGAAAATTCAGTGTTCCAAGCGGAATTCTTCTCAATCCTGCGGGCCTTGGAATAGATTGTTCTCCATCCTCAACCTACGTACTTTCACCTTTATAATGACAGCCTTTCCACCTTGCAAGAAATATTCGCCCATAGGACTAAACATCCTCTAGCACTTAAAATTAAAGTCAATCAAAACACTCTCACCTGTAGGGTCTCTCTCGGCTATGTCAGCGCTCACATCGGCATAGCTAGCCATGAGCTGGATGACAAACTGACCAAAGAGGCCACCTCACGTCCAAACATAGATCTCCTCCTTTCTGTTTCCCATCCCATGTTCGTCGCTTCCTTAAAAGGAAAATTCTTTCAGACTGGCAACTCTACTGGTATGCCTCAAGTAAAGAAAAGTACACCTATTCCCTAAAACCCAAAGTCTAATATAATCTCTTAGCTTTCTCTCTTCCCATATATGCTTTCCTATCCGGTCAGGCTTCATTCAGGCCATATCTAAAATATTTTAAACGCTCTGGTACGGAGCTCCGCGAGTGTGGGGCCTTTTGGGTCCCCAGGCTATTACTGTTTCTTCTGTACACTCACATAGACCTGGCTCCTTATGTACCCAAACACCAATCCAGATACTTGGTTAAAAAATATATTATCCTTCCCAAAACTATTCCGCCATTTGGTAGATATTTTTCGCTTCCTGATGGACATGAACAATCTTACCTCCTAGCTCTTCTACATCTGCTCTCCTGTGACTCGCCCATTGTCGCGTTAGAGCACCTGTCGAGTTCTGCCAATCCTTCCGCCATTTATCGCGAAGGAGCAGGCCTCAGGAGCGCTTGCCATCGTGGATTTGTGATTCTGAATCATGATCCTCAACATTTCTTTTTCTTTTATCAATGGACTTTACCAGAATCAACTCACCGCTGTCTGTCGCAAACGAGTTTTGTGTTCTATCGGATAGTTTATTATGTGTTTTACGTGTTAATCTATTTTTTAGTTGTCTTTTCTGTCTGAGGACTTGAAGTTTTTACAATGAATCCCCGCATTCCGGAGAAGTTACTGGGTGGACCAAATAGATTCTAAACCGGATCCTAGCGATCTGGTGATCTTGCTCCACTTAGGCATAAATAAATAAGTAACTGGAAGAACGCAAGGGTTAAGCATTTGCAATGTTTAGCTATAGGGAAGAAAAGTTTAACAACACCCTTTGTATGTTGTTTATTCAATAAGCAAAAGTCTATTATTATTCTTTTAGTAACATCTTTTTATGTATTAAACAACTATTTCTATTAGTCTAAGAGCTAGCAACTTCAAAAAACACATAATTTTATCAAGGCTCATTTTTCTACATGTTCTTCCGTTTTATGGTGTAGTACGTTTGCGGGCGGTCTGGCAGTCGGGAGACGTTGCGTTTACCTGCGGGAAAAGGGGTTATGCAGGTCAAAAAAATTAAAAATTACGTCATTTCATCAAGGCTCATTTTTCTATATGTTCTTCCATTTTATAGTGTAGTACGTTTACGGGCGGTCTGGCAGTCGGGAGACGTTGCGTTTACCTGCGGGAAAAGGGGTTATGCAGGTCAAAAAAATTAAAAATTACGTCATTTCATCAAGGCTCATTTTTCTATATGTTCTTCCATTTTATAGTGTAGTACGTTTACGGGCGGTCTGGCAGTCGGGAGACGTTGCGTTTACCTGCGGGAAAAGGGGTTATGAAGGTAAAAAAAATTCAAAATTCCGTCATTTTATAAAGGCTCATTTTTTTATATGTTCTTCCATTTTATAGTGTAGTACGTTTGCGGGCGGTCTGGCAATCGGGAGACGTTGCGTTTACCTGCGAGAGAAGGGATTATGCAGGTCAAAAAACTTCAAAATTAAGTCATTTTAGCATGATTTTTGTTTGTAACATCTGTTTCTATTAACTATTTGTGATATTAATACATTACTGCCAGACGTTACCAATGTCGTTGAGATCCTGCCAGAACCACATTTATAGGTAACATATTACTCTTTTGTTAACAGACAACCTATAATTATTTTCCAGACACAAATTCGGTTGCAAAGTTAATGCCAGACGGCTTTAAATATGGCAACGAAAGTTCCTGTTTCAAGAGTGTTTTTCAGTTTTAAAATTATATGCCATCTTAATGTCATTTTATTAAGTTTAAAAATAACAAGATATTACTCTTAGGCTAGTAGACAACCTATAATTAATTTAGCAGACACAAATTGAGTTGCAAAGTTAATACCAGGCGGCTTTAAATATGGCAACGAAAGTTCCTGTTTCAAGAGTGTTTTCTAGTTTAAAAATTATAATCATCTTTACGTCATTTTATCAAGCTTAAAAATAGCAAGATATTACTCTTAGGCTAGCAGACAACCTATAATTAATTTGCCAGGCACAAATTCGGTTGCAAAGTTAATGCCAGACGGATTTAAATATGGCAACGATAGTGTCTGTTTCAAGAATGTTTTATAGTTTAAAAATTATAATCATCTTTACGTCATTTTATCAAACTTAAAAATTACAAGATATTACTCTCTCGCTAGCAAACAACCTATAATTAACTTGACAGGCACAAAATCGGTTGCAAAGTTAATGGCCGACGGATTTAAATATGGCAACGAAAGTGCCTGTTTCAAAAGTGTTTTATAGTTTAAAAATTACAATTTCATAAATTTACATTAATTACACAAAATTAAACATTTTTTTGACAAAAACTATATATATATCTATTGACAAAGAAACGATTGTTGCTATGGTAACAATTAAGGGTTGACTGTCATTGAATGAAGCCAATTCCTTACAAAAGATGCCATTTCTTGAAGCAGGCACTTTCGTAGCCATATTTAAAGCAGTCAGGCATTAACTTTGCATCCGAATTTGTGTCTGGCAAATTAATTATACGTTGCCTGCTAGTCAAAGAGTAATATCTTGTTTTTTTTTAAAGCTTGATAAAATGACGTAAAGATAACTTACAATTTTTAAACTATAAAACACTCTTGAAACAGGCACTTTCGTTTCCATATTTAAAGCCGTCTGGCATTAACTTTGAAACCGAATTTGTGTTTGGCAAATTAATTATAGGTTGTCTGCTAGCCAAAAAGTAATATCTTGTAACTTTTAAGTTTGATAAAATGACGTAAAGATGACTTATAATTTTTAAACTATAAAACACTCTTGAAACAGGCACTTTCTTTGCCATCTTTAAAGCCCTTTCGCATTATCTTTGCAACGCAACAGAAATTATGTCTTGCAAATTATTTATAGGTTGTCTGATAGCCAAAGAGTAAGATATTACCTATAAATGTGGATCTGTCAGGGTCTTAGCAACATTGGCAACATCTGACAATAATGGATTAATATCACAAATAGTTTGTAGAAACAGATGTTATAAACAAAAATCATGCTAAAATGACTTAATTTTAATGTTTTTTCACTGCATAACTCCTTCTGCCGCAGGTAAACGCAACTTCTCCGTTCAGCCAGACCGCCCGCAAACGTACCACTCCATAAAACGGAAGAATTATAGAAAAATGAGCCTTCATAAAATGACGTAATTTTGAAGTTTTATGACCTGCATAACCCCTTCTCCCGCAAGTAAACGCAACGTCTCCTGGCTGCCAGTCCGCCCGCAAACGTACTACACCATAAATCAGAAGAACATATAGAAAAATGAGCCTTGATACAATCAGGTGACGAAAACGTTGCTAGCTCTTAGACTATATTGTTATAGACATGTTTTATTAAACGTTTATGAAGGAATGTTAGTATCATTTGTATAGGCACAACTGAAACAAACTTTTCTATAGGCTATAAAAAAAGGAACAATTGCACTGATATTCAAAGAAAGCTATATTAACATATATATTTACTGTTCAAGGCCAATACTTTTGACAGTACTATGTTAAAAAATCCAAGTGCACATATTTGCTTCATTAGGTTTTAAATGAAAGAATTTTGCCTATAAGTATGTCGATCTTAGTTTTTGTAAACATAAACACTGTTAATTAGCGGAAAATGACGATTAAAAATTCACATTTAGTAATATATTCAAAACATTCTTTAAGTGCGTACTCATGTGCAACATATTCTGATGTTTTAATAAGATAAGTCGAAGAAGCATGTTTATCTGTTTATTGAAAGGCTTTGTAGAGTGTTCCGGTGTTTATCATTGTTATTATTATTAGTAGTAGCAGTAGTAGTAGTAGTACTAGTAATTAAATGTAACCAAGGGAAATGGAAATTAGTTATTTTGCACTGTTTCGTATTTTATTTAATAATAAAATTATATGTTAGAAAGTTTTACTAACGCTCGTAAATGATTGGTGTGGGCTTTCCTCTGGATCGTCATCATGTGATTTTCATGCGGATCGTGTGAAAGATCTTTAAAAAAAACAAATAAGCTATTAAGTGTTGAGGATACACACAATTTAAATTTAATTATTCTAGTAAAATAAAGACACTGAATTTATTATACTAAGATTAGTAAACTGCTCTATAATTGAATATTCTTAAATAATTTCAGAGTGATAGATTTTAATCATTTTGTTAATTTATAACAAATTATAAAAGTGAATCGGAGAAATCCAATTACAGTTTAAATCCTACCTGTTTATATTAGGTAAATCAATGTTTTAATTTCATATAGCATGTCTCATTCCCAATGGTTTTTAATAACCATTTTCTAGATTGTCAGTAGGAAATCTGTAAATTAATACAGTGCGTCCCAAAAGTTTATAGACAACATTGGATTGTTTATAGACAACATAATTTTTGGATTTAATAGCTAACTAAACGAGTAAAAAAGACAAAATAAATTATGAAAATAAGTAATGATGCAATAAAATTAATAAAATACTCTAACTTTTAATAGTCATAGATTTAATATAAAAATTAAATACAAAAAATGCTGTCCCAAAAATATATAGACAACCGGTGTTAAAAGTTGATTTAATTACTGATGTCCAAAATTTGCATATTCCAAGGTCATGTGCTAGTGATGCAATAGTTTTCTGACATAAAATCTAATCTGTCTTTCCGTTTCCAACGGATTGCAAGGATGCCTCGCAGTGTGCAGTTTTTCAAAAAATGCAATTTTGGAAATCTATCGTTTAAATGATCGTGGATGGAAAGTTGTGGACATTTCAGGAAAATATGGATGCAGCAGGGTTGATATTTACCGAATTCTATCAAAAGGTGACACTGTGAAGCAAAATCCCGTTCTAGACGACCAAAGAAAACAACTGAATGATAAGACACAGAAATTTTGACATTAATTTTACCCCCAGGAAACTGCGTGTATGGTTAGTTTCTGTAGAAGTAAACGTCACAGTACCAATATCCACGGTCCATCGACGGCTGCTATCAAGTACATTTCTTGATTTTCGCAAAATGGGTCATTGGCCAAAGTTTACAAAACAAAATAATGACACTCGTGTTCAGTGCACCCGAAATGACAGGAATTTGTCAGATGAAAGGTTGAGTGCTCTCGTCAGTGATGACAAGAAATTCAATTTAGATGGCCCCGATTGTTGGGCATATTAATTGCACGATTTTCGCTAGGATTCACGAACTTTTTTTAGTAGATTACAAGGAGGGGTTCAATCATGGTGCAGGCAGCATTTTCTTATAATGGAACATTCCATATTGCTTTTTTGAAAGGTCGTCAGTGCTCCAAAGATTGCCAGAAAAGACTTAAAGTGCAGTTACTTCTATTTGGAAAGTTTCTGGGGCGAGGGACAAATGGATGTACCAGCAACACCATTTCTCCATTCTCGTGTCACACTCTATAATGCAGTGGTTTTGACAAAACCAACTAGCTGCTACGGACTGACCAACCCTTAGTCTTAACATGAACCCAATAGTGAATCTGTGGGGTAGATTAGCTAGAGACGTATATGCTAAAAGGAGTCAATTTGCAACAGTTCAATATATGCAGTTTGAACGAATCTGATTCTCTTTAAAGTCGGAACTTCTTCACACTCTTGTTTTGAGTATGCCTGATACAGTTTTTGAAGTGATTAGAACAAACTGCACAAGCATTTGAACGTTAAAGGGAAAAAAAGAGTTGTCTATAAACTTGTGGGACAAAAAAATTAAGTTTTAATTTTTCTCGCAAAGTCTATGGTTTTGCAATATAATTTGTGTATAGTATTATTATTATCTTGCAATTATTTATAAGTATAAATTGTTTTGAAAATTGTTACTCTTATTTTTGAATTGAAAAATAAAAAAAAAAAACGTTGTTTATACACTTTTGGGATGCACTGTAGTATAAATGTTCTCCAATAACTGTCTGATATATAAAAAACCAAATTCTAAAAAAAAATGAATATTAAAAATGCAAAATGTAACATTTTTATTTTTGTTTGCTTTTATCGAAATCATTTAATGGTGCCCTTAGCATGTCTAAAATATCCGAATATTGCATTAATCAAAAAGTTTTGATCTAACCCTATAAATCGATTTCTGAGGGGTGTTTCATGGAATAAAAAATTTTCAATGTGGTGTTTGCGAGTTGAGGGAATATCTTCAAAAATGAAGCTTGTTAGTTCATTATCCTGCCTTTTGTACTTGCATCCTTTAACCAAATTTTTAAATTTACGAAATACATTTAAACGAAAATTTACATTTAGCAGTTATTTAGCTCCAATTAAAAAATAGTTTTAGTATTTTTTACTGTACAAACAGTCGTAATATTAATTTATGAAAATATTTTGATTTTTGCACCTTTTATAAAGTTCACATTAGTTTCTCCGTTAAGTTCAGGTGTTTAAGCTTTTGAATAATTGCTGTGTTTTTCGTACTTCGCAAACAGACGTCTATAATTATTATCCATACAGACCTTATACGTATCTGAAAATTTCAGTAATATTCCTTATAATGGTTATTAGTGTTAAACAATGGGCAAGTTAAGTGTACTTTAAGAAAGTCCTCCATATATTGTCAAAGTGATTTCCCTTTTTATAAATAACATCTTTTAAAAATTGTCATTAATTATTTAGGTCAAGAAAGAGCAGATATATAGATCACATGCTTAGAAAATAATTTCTCTTGCTAAGAAATACATATAAATTATGTCTAAAATATTTGACGTTTATAAAACTGATACTTCGTAAAAAGCTATATTTCATAATTGAAAATCTGTGAACGAACAAAAATAATGAATTATATTTCTTTAAAAAAAAGACAGAACTGAAAGAAAAAAGTAATAAAAAAAGAGAAAACTTTTGTAGAATCATTTTACTAATACACTTTCTAATGAGTGTCAAGAAATTGTAGTTCTATTTACTTATTTATTTAATTTGAGCTTTTGTAACTGAAAAATTGGCAAAAGTTTATTATAGAAGACATAACTTCGTTTTTAACATTATTTTCTTGATTCTTTTACATTATTATAGTCTTATATATGTTTCAACACTAAAACGACCGGAAATTTTACTCAAGTTTTATAAAAATATTTCATTCGGAATTTTTATCTAAATCTGTTTAACATATTTTTTAACGTTTTTTTTTTTCTTCTTTGTATCTTTTTAACTTATTTTATAAATCAATTTCTGGTTCGAACTGAAATATATTCACATTTTAGGTGTCAAAATGACCTCTCACGTATTTTAGTATTAAATTTTACCATAAATAATAATTAACGCAAATAACAATAGTATATTTTTCAGTTTTATCAAAACTGCATTAAATATGTCATAAAAACCACCATATGTGTGCATAGTACTAAAAATGTCTAATTTATTTAAGAAAATACCAACAATTTTCGGATTCAGAAAATTATTGCGTGTTATTACGTATTAAGTGAATTAATATCAATAATATAATCATGACCTTGAAACATATTACATAGAAAATAATTCCGAAGTTAAGAAAAATCTGATTTATATATATATATATAAGGTAATATTTAAAAGATTATTTCGCATAAACTTTTTAGAAAATATGACACGGAAATACAGAGAAATTATGCGAAGAAATCGTTTGTATACTCTTTGATATACGTATCATAAGATTATTGTATATGATATATGCATCACATTTATTATTATACATTGGTTCGTCCTCTTTGATTACTCTTTTGATGTTAGTAACATATATATAAAAAAATATTCTTATATATGTATACTGTATTTTACGATATCCAGAAATTGCGTTTATTCTTTGCAATAAATAATAATAAAAAAACCAGCAACATCAAAATGCGAAATAACTATCCTCTTAACGGTTATGTCGAGCGTTATAAAGGGTTAAATATGCAAAACAGGTAAAATTTTTAAACACTTAAGTATCAGGTATAAAAACTGCTGATATAATTTTAAAAGAAGATAAATGTCTATAGACATTCCTTTATATGCTTGGACATTTCCGACGATATTTTTCACGTATAGCAAACTAAGTAAAAAAAAAAAAAAATATTTCATAACAATGCCATTATTATGTATATATTTTAGAGTAGTATATTTTATGTTTGGAATGTCATTTTATGAAAACATTTGATGGTTCTAATATGCATAAATATTGCAAAGTTATCCCTGATAACTTAAGATTGCTTTGACATTCGTTACAGCAAATATTCATAATGGATACTAGTTGTGCATTATTAATGATGTCGTTTCAGGAGTTGCAGCGATTGAAACATGTACTTAGTAACCGACTCTTGTTACAGCATGGTACAGGATACTTTATCAATCACATTAATGTCTCTTATCCAAATATTTGGGTTTGATAACTATTGATGTAAGTTACTGAAAGGATGTAATGTAATGATCAGTATATGGCGTGCTCATTTATATTATTAATAATGTCGGCTACAAAATATGTATTTTGAATTTGATTTTAATTGGATTTAACATAGTTTTTCTTAGCATAACTTTTCTTCATTTCTGGAAATGTATACTTGAAATATGCTTTGAAAGACTAGTAAAACTGATGAGTAAAGTGTATAATAATAGTACTAGTACTATTATTATATATATACGCTTATAATATATTTATTATAAGCGCTATATATATACGCTATTATATACGCTTGTAATATATCTATTATATAAATAATCTATTATATACGCTTATAATATATTTAAATATCGTAAAACATTTCTTGAAAATTTAATATTGCTTTGACAATGGGTACAGTCACTATTCATAGTGTACGCTAGTTGTGTATTATAAATCATGTCGATTCAGGAGTTACCGCGATTGAAACATGTACTTCAATAACCTACTAGTACTATTAGTAAATAATAGTACTAGTAAAACAAATAAATATAAATTTCTTTTTATACCAATACCAGTACTATGTATATTTTAATTACAATAGTACATTTTATGTTTGTAAAGATATATTATGTAAAACTATACCTGGTAATTTATGATTTCTTTGATATTCTTTACCGCAGATATTCATAGCGGATACTAGTAGTAAATCAGTAAGCCTCCAATGTCCATGATAAAATACGATGTAGAAATTGCGTAATTTAGAGAAATGGAAATCATACGAGAAAATCTTAAAAGTAAATCTCGATTTATATAATAACGCCATGTCTGTTATTAAATAAAGCAAGAATATCTGTTTTAAATTTCTGGTGTGAATACAGAATATATTTAAAAAAAATCCACTAAATCGTGAACACTGGTGATAGCATAAATGCCACAATGAGCATTAGAGGGTTAATACTGTCTTTTCAGGGGTTCCCGCGATTCAAACATGCACTTCAGTAACCGACTCTTTTTATAGCATAGCACACGATAGTTTATCAATCACGTTGTTGCCTCTTATCCAAATATTTTGTCAGTTATGTTATTAGCAATCCCGATTACAAGATATGTATTTCTATTTTTATTTGAATTGGTTTTTCACATATTTATCTTAGCATGATTTTTTCCCTTCTTTTTCAAAGATGTAGAATTAGAACATGCTTCGAAATTTCAGAACTATGCTAGTAAAATAAATAAAAAGAAATTTCATTTCATACTAATCCCATTATTATATGTATATATATTTTAATAATATAACATTTTATGCTTGGAAGGATATATTAAAGAAAGATTCGTCGCTTATAATATATTTAAATATCGTAAAACATTTCTTGAAAATTTAATATTGCTTTGACAATGGGTACAGTCACTATTCATAGCCCAGCAAACACAGAGCTATCGGTAAGCAATCGGGCGACAGTCGCTTGCCACAACCGGCGGTACTGGCACGATACCGCTTGCCACTACCGGTTCCGTATCTTTTTTGATACGCCGCGCGAATGCGGCCCGATTCATGAGGCACGTAGCCGGTCCGGTATCGGCAGAACACTATGCCGACAGCACGCCGATAGCTATCCATACGAATGCCGGCCGCAGCCCGACACCAGCATAAATTAAAAAAAAAATTGTTCTGATGGCGCCATCTACGGGCCATCGTGGAAGTATATTTGAAAGGAACGTGTTTCAGCGGGGGTAGGGGCGGGATTTGATCCCACGAACCCAAGGACAGGAATCAGAGGCCTTAACCACTTGGCCAGAGAGACTCGGTCGGGGGAGGATTATATGAGGTAATAAGGGGAAGACATATCAATAAGTAATCGTTTGTCGTTGAAGGTAATTGGTAGATGGGAAAATTAGAATTTTTAAGTGTTTTTATTTAATTTTTTTTATTTATTTATTTGTAATTGTCTTAGGCGCGTGTATTTAAAAGTTAATTTAATATTTAAATGAATGAAATAAATATCTTAGCGAATTTGTTAAAGCAAATGAATTGGTTTTTCTTATAAATTTAAGAATAATTAAGCATAAAAAATATTTTTAGAAGTTTTGTTCAGTTAATCAAATTTTCTTATTAGGAATTATAATGTAATTACGTGCGTTGCGTTGCTTTAATTTATAAAATATATATTTTTAACATGGAAAAATTTATTTTAATAAATAAAAAGTTGGTAATTAATTAATTTTAAATTAGAATAAGAGTTCAGTCTTTTTTGATGATTTAAAGTAGAACATATATTTAATGAGTATGTTGCAATATTAATTTGTTACTTATTAATATTTTTAATTTAAAAATAAAATAAATATTAATTTACATTTTTTTTTTTTGGAAGATAATTTTTAAATGGGGGATATTTCTGAATATTTCTTATAAATTTAAGAATGCTTACTAAATAAAATAAGCGAATTTCAGAGCTTTTCCTGTTATAGAAATATATATTTGTAACATAGAAAAACTAATTTTAATAAAAATATAAGTTGGTAATTAATCACTTTTAATTAGAATAAGAGCTCATTTTTTGTCATTGAATGATTTCATGTAGAATATATTTTTAGTGATTATCTAGCAATAATGATTCTTTTACTTATCAATATTTTTTAATCATCAAATAACATAGAAATGTTAATTTATCTTTCTTTCTTTTTTTTTTTTTCTGTGGTAAATATTTTTTTAGAAGCGAGAATTTTCTGAATCTTTCTTTTAAATTTTAATGCTAAAAATTTGAGTAGTTTTTATTTTTATTTTTATAGCTTGTAAAATAATTTTAAACACTTTTTAATAATTTGATTTTTAAATAAATAAAAGAAACATAGCTTTTTTTTCTACGATTAAGTTTAAAATGAATAATAATTTTAATAAGCGATATAAAAAACTCTTTTGGTGATTCAAATAACTGTAAGTCCTTTATAAAATGAATTCAGTAACAACTTTAAAAAAAAAAAATAAATTTAGGCTATTTTTGACTTTTTTTTTTGTTTATCACTGTTAGAATTTTACATGAAATACATGAAATATACAAATCTTATCAAAACTCAAACTCAAACAAAATTAAGAAAAAGAAAAAAAAAATGTCGGCTACGACTAAAAATTCCGAATTTGGACCGATGTTGGCAAATCTAATCGGGCCACTATCAGAAATAACATACCGGTCCTGAGTCACTTGCCGGTGTAAGTCGCTTGCCGATATATAACCATAAGGGGACCGATTACAGTAACCGGCAGTCGAAAAAGCTCATTCTTGAGTTTCAGTTGCCGACATGTTGCCGACACTTCACCGAAACCACTCTGCCCATGCCGACACTTAACCGACACTGCCAGCTGCGGTCCGATCGTATGCCGAAATGTATGTGTTTGCTGGGAGTGTACGCTAGTGGTGTATTATAAATCATGTCGATTCAGGAGTTACCGCGATTGAAACATGTACTTCAATAACCTATTCTTGTTAAAGCATATCACAGGATAGTTTATAAAGTTTATCAATCACATTAATGCCTGTTATCCAAATATTTGGGGTTGTTAACTATTGATGTAAGATACTAAAATGTGGATCATAATGATCAGTATACGGTGTGTAGTGTTGTGTTATTAACAATACCGACTGCAAAATAAATAAAAAGATTTTAGTTTTACTGGCTTTTAACATATTTTTATCTTAGCATCATTTTTTTCTGTTTTGAAAATGCATAATTAAAACATGCTTTGGCATAATTGAAGTATAGTAATAAAAAGAAGGAAATTACGTTTCATACGAATCCTCTTATGAAGTAATTTGTTTTCATAAAAGTACATTTTATGATTGGAAATATATATTAAAGAAACATTTGTCACTTATAACATATGAAAATAATGTAAAACTATAATTGATGATTTAATATTGTTTTAACATTCGTCACAGCATATATTCGTAATGTATTCTGGTTGTGCGTTATTAATGATGTCTTTTCAGGAGATGCTGCGATTGAAACAATTACTTGAGTAACCGATTCTTGTTACAACATAGCACAGGATAATATATGAACCATATTAATGCATCTTATCCAAATATTTGAATTTGATAACGGTTGATGTAAGTTACTGAAATGATAAAACATAACGTTCACTAAATGAAATGCTTAGTTATGTTGTTAACAATGTCTACTACAAAATCTTTATTTCGATTTTTATTGTAATTGAATTTTAACATTTTTTATATTTTATCTTAGCGTAACTTTTTTCTTCCTTAATGAAAATGTATAGTTAAAATATGTTTTGAAATATCAGAAGTATACTAGTAAAATAAATAAAAAGAAATTTCGTTTCACACGAAATTCATTATTAAATATATTTTTTAAACAGTACATTTAATGTTTGAAACGATATAGTAAAGAAACATTTGACGCTTATACATATGTAAATAATGTAAACCTATACCTGACAATATAAGGCGGCTTTGACATTCGCTACAAACGCTATTTATAGAGTATACTGGTTGTGCATTGTTAATGATGTCTTTTCAGGTGTTACTGCGATCGAAAAATGTACTTGAGCAACCGACTCTTGTTACAGCATAACACAGAATAATTCATCAATCACATTAATGCCTCTTATCGAAATGTTTGGTTTCGAAAACAACTGATGATAAGTTACTGAAATGATGGAACATAATGATCAGTATAAGGCGTGTTCAACTATGTTATTAACAACGTCGACCGCAAAATATGTATTTCGATATTTTTAAATTGGCTTTTAGCATATTTTATCTTAACATCCTTTTTTCTACTGTTTTGAAAATGTCTAATTAAAATATGCTTTGCAATAGTAGAAGTATATTATTTAAACAAATACAAAGAAATATCGTTGCATACAAGTCCCATTTTTATGTTTATTGTTTTTTAAAAAGTACTTTTTTTGGGAGGGGTGGGGGATATATTAAAGAGTCATTCGACGCTTATAATATATGGGAACGTCCATTCGTTCTCTTGTGACATATATAGCACATTTTCAGGAATACTTCGAATTATTTTATTATTTGTATAAAAATTGACAGACCAGGGTAAATGCCACTGTGTTCCACTCACACAAAATATATCTAATTTGCAACGAAAAGCATTTTACTTGTCTACATAATAAATCAAAATATTACTCTTGTGACCAGCTGTCAGAAGTGTAACAAAATTTTGATTTATCGTACAGACAAATAAAAGGCTTTTTGTTATACATTAGATATCGTCGCCTACGTGAAACAGTAGGATATCTCGTAATAATAAAAATTGAGATTTCTGACGTAGTGTTATGAATAACTGTGTTTGCACCTATTGGAACAACTTCTGAAACATAAAGTTATATTTAAGTCTATATCTCAGAGGTATTTTATATATATTCCCTACTTTTCCACTAGATGGAGACACAGTTTTCCATAGAAGTAAGTTATACATCTCATTTTCGATAATTACCATATGTAAAGTTGCTCTGAGGCGACGTTATATTTTATGTGAGTCGAACACGGTGGTATTTAACTGGTTATATCAATTTTATCTATGATATTTTGCAATAAAATAATTGGATGTATTTCTGAAAATTTGCTTTAATGGTCACAAAAGTAACAATGGACGTTACCATATGTACTTATTCTGAAACTATACCTGATAATTTAAGATTGTTTGACATTCAACACAACCAATATTAATAGTTTATACTGATTGTTCATCATTATTGATGTCTTTACAGGGACTGCTTCGATTGAAACATATATTTGTGTAACCGACTCTTGTTACAGAATAGCACAGGAGAGTTTATCAATCACATTAATGCCTCTTATACAAATATTTGGTTTTGATAACGATTGGTGTGAGTTAATGAAAGGACGAAACATATTTATTAGTATATGGCATGCTCAGTTATGTTATTAAAAAAGGCGTCCAAAAATATGTATTTTGAATTTTATTTTATTTTACTTTTAACATTTTTTTTCTTAGCATTATTTTTCCTTCTTTTTTGAATCTGTATAATTAAAGCATGCTTTGAAATATTAGGTGTATAGTTATAAAAAAAATAAAAAGAAATTTCGTTTCATACGAATTCCATTATTACTCACATATATATATGTTGCATTTTGCTATCGATTTTAAGACATTTCGGCGACATTAGTACATCTCAAAATAAAATGTAGTAGAGCAATCAAGGCCAACAATCCATTAGCATGAAAATAGCGGATTGCAGTCAGGGTGGCGAGTATAAGGCAAGCTTCGAAAAAATTGAGAAATTTTCCATCACGTAATGAATAGAGTCATCGTCACTTTAAACTGGTTTATTTGACAAAAAACATATCAAACACTCCCAGTAGCGGTTTCATCAACTCTCAATAATCGATCATTCACTTCATAAAACTTTAGATGTTACAAGATTAGGATCTACACATTAGAACGTTCACTCCAAGTGACGCAGCTTAATTAAACAACTGGAAAAAAGTAAAATCTTCTGCTCCTCGCCGATGTAACGATACACGTACTTCGATATATGTACTACAAGCAAAAGAACGTGGACGGATACAGAGAAATGGAAAACTAATTCCAGCAGAGAGATGGGAAAGGACGGGACAAAAAACAAGCTACTATTCGATGGGAAGGGAATGTCGTCGATAATGAACTCTTTATACGGCCTCAGAATTAAGGTGCCATTAATGCTGGCGGCGCATGGAATTGAGGGTATAGAACGCCAAAGAACAAATGATATTAAAAAAACATTCGAAAGAAAAAGAATTTAGTTTTAGTAGAAAATGAATAAGTAATTTAATGGGTTTTATAAGATTAGACGAATGGAATAAGGTTTTTAGAATAACAATAGAATACGCAACTTTAAATGCATGAAATAAAAGACAAAAGATAGTAAGATATTATTAAAGATAGGTAAAAAAGGAAAAATATTAAGAATTTGGAATAGTTTTACTAAGAAAAAGGGACGAAAATTTTTATTATTACATATATATATTTAGTATAGTGCATTGTGTGTTCGGAAAGATATATTAAAGAAAATTCGACGCTTATAACGTATGTACAGTCGTGGGGAAAAAAAGTAAACACCCCCAAATAACTCCTCAACAAATTATCGTAAAAGAAAGTTACTGGTACCGAACGATTGGAAATAAAGTCTACTTTTAAAGGATGTATACAAAATTTGCTTATGGGGACCATCTACATATTAAAACGAAGCATAACTTTGTTTTTTTCAATAGCAGTACCCAATTCTGACAGCATAAATGAACTCTACACCCTTCAATTAGCCTAATAACGAATTTTTATACAATTCGTACCATAAGTTTCCGAGAAATTAATTATTTTAAAACGAGCGTATTTTAGGGGCTGTATCCAAATAGGTTGTCCCCAGGCTCGTACTGGATTGTTAACCGAGAGAGCCGCTTCCTTGATCAAGGCACCTTAAGCGCCACTCAAGGAGTCAATGAAGCGTGTTAGATTACAGTACAGGAGAATAAATTTCAAAATGTCTACTCACTTCCATCATAGACGGCCCCTTAAACCATCATTTTGCCGTTTTTTAAGCATAATTTGAAAACTACTTGGAAGAAAAATGTGAAATTTTTGAATTTCCATAAAGCAGGATTTAATAAATCTAAATCCATCAAAAAAAATTGTACGTTGCAATTCATAATTTTTTCGAATATTAATTTCATAATTCATAATTCATATCATAAAATTATAAAAATTGCAAATTCAGCTTATTTATGTTTGGGTATATTAGTATTATTACTACAAAAAAAATTAGCCCATTAGGAGTATAATTTCGGGAGATATAAATAAAAATATGAAAATGTAATTTAACATTAGAAGCACTAAATTTTGAATGTTTATAATTCAAAAACTTATCATTCAAATGACTTGAAATTTGGTGTCTCGGCATAGTTTGAACCGAAGATTTGAAATATCTCGTTAAAATTGGGTATTGCCTTTGAAAAAAATAAAGTTTGGATTCGTTTTAATATGTAGATGATCCCCTAAGAAAATTTTATATACATCATTTAAAAGTAGACTTTATTTCCAATCGTTCGGTACCAGTAACTTTCTTCTACGATGATTTGTTGAGGAGTTAGTAGGGGGTGTTTACTTTTTTTTCCACGACTGTACGTAATGTATAAAACTATACCTGGTACTTTAGGATTGTTTTGACATTCATTACAGCAAATCTTTATAGTGGATACTAGTTGTGCCTTATTAATGATGTCCTTTCAGGAGCTGCCTCTATTGAAACATGTATTTTGGTAACCAACTCTTGTTACGACAACAATATAACACAGGTTAGTTTATCAATCGTATTAATTCCTCTTATCCAAATATTTGGGTTTGATAACTACTGATGTAAGTTATTTAAAGGATAGAACATAATGATCATTATATTTCGTTCTCAGTTATGTTAATAACAAAGTCAAACACAAAATATGTATTTTGATTTTTATTTTAATTGGCTTTTAAAATATTTTATATTCACAACATCTTTTTCTTCTCTTTTGAAAATGTATAATTAAAACATGGTTTGAAATATTGGAAACATACATGAAAAAAATTTAAACTATTAGAAAAAATAAACTTTTTGCAAATAGTTTTTATTCAGCCTCTTCAAGGACGTTGTTTCATTTTTGGATCACCTAATTTTAATTATTAAACTCTACATTGGCACCAGAAAAAATGAATGAAAATTTTTGTTGTACCAAGTATGTGAACAAAAGCTTTTGCTTATTTTTAAATAAATTTGTTTGTAAATTCCGGTGTCGTGAACTAATTTAGGCATTTTGCGAATAGAAGTTTCTTGCCCCTGAAAGAGTTAATATACTGAACATATAATTGCAACGTCATTTATTTTTGGAAAATACGTTTACTGCAAAATACGTATTTCGATTTCTTTTTTGTCTTTTAACATACTTTATTATAGCAACATCTTTTTCTGCTCTTTTTAAAATGTATAGTTAAAACATACTTTGAAACGCTAGAAGTATACTTGAAAATAAACTGTTTGTAAAAAATTAATTTTTAAATAGTTTTTCTTTTAATATACTGAACACGTAACAACAACGTTAGTTATTTTTTCGAAATATGGATACTACAAAGTATGCATATTAAATTTTCCAAGTTTTTCCTGTAGATCATTGCAGAGTTTGAGCAGTAAATATGATGAAATAACGGAATATTTTATTAAAATTAAAACTATGAGTTAATTGTTTGGTAAACAACTCAGAAAATTGAATGTTTTCGTTAACTTGTCCCTTTATCTTCCATTTTCTGCTAGTCTTGTTTCTATTTTCAAAGTAGTAGCACGTGTTCTTTGAACCTGGTGAATAAATACAAAGTTAAAAAAAAAAAAAATTCTAACGTAGTTCTTAATTTTAAGGTTTTAAAACAACTTTTTTTGATTTTATTATATAGCACCTTCACGTTCAGCATTTTAATGTAATAGAAAGTTTACGAAAATTCAATTTAATATAGTACTGTTCCGCGATTCAGAAGCCTTCCCTTTTATCTTCAAAATAAATCAAAACGATCAAATCAGGAATTTCAGAAAACACTAGATTTTTAATATTAATAAAGAAGTTTCCTACTTAAGAAGTACCACTTTTCTAATTATATACAGGGTGATTTTTTTTAAAGTCGTGAAAGTAAAATCCTATAACAAAAGAACCACTGATCCAAATGACCTGAAATTTCACCAGTATGCTCCCAAAGCAATGGGAATTTTATAGCCGTGGTTAAAGAAAGACGTAAAATCGTACCGACAGATGGCGCTGTATATGCAGTAAAGTCGCGGGACGAGCTTGCGCACGACACATGCACAGTGGCAATATAAAATTGAAGCACGCACACCTCGTGTTCATTATTCTGATCTCAATATTTGCGATTTCTGGCACTGGGGGTACCTAGAGAATGCTGTGTATTGTGATGGTGTTACGAACTTAGCTGACCTGAAGACACGCATTGTGCACTAGATCCACAGCGTCCAGCTGGATATTCTTTGCTTTGTTGTGGATCATGTGGTTTCACGTTTCCAACTCGTAGCTCAAAACGGTGGACAGCACATTGAAAATCTCTTTCGTTAGTCGTGCAGTTCCGTATGAATGCTTGCGCTCCGTATTTTTATTTCATTCTGTTTCTGCGAAGGTGTTCGCAGTGCCTTTACCCAATTACTGCATTCTGTATTTTTTTTATATGCGTTATAAAGCTTTCTCTTTCTTGAAGTGACGTCCATTGTTTTCCTCCCACTGACGATATTCTTTGTTTCTGTTAACTTATAGCGCCATCTGTCAGTGCGATTTTAAGGGATATTTTTAACCACGCCAAAAAAATTCCCATTGCTTCGGGAGCATACTGGGGAAATTTCTGGTCATTTGAATTAGTGGTTCTTTTGTTATAGGGTTTTACTTTCACGACTTTAAAAAAGATCACCCTGTATTTTATAAAATATGATTCATGTTAATATTCATAACATTGCGTAACTTTGAGATTGACCAATTTCACTGACCTTTCACTGACTTATGGTTTTGAATTATAAACATTTGAAATATATATAGTTTGAACTAAGATTGAAAAATAGATACCATAAAAACTCAAAAGTAAATAATTAACAAGAAATGTTTTAGACATGGATTTACACTAGCTTTTGCTTAGGTAATAACATGTGTCAAAATCCAATACACCGAGTGTTAAGGGGCTACTTCAGTCATCTGAAAAGTCTCGCTCGCTAATACAAATCCGATGGAAGAAATTTTCAAAGATATCTCGTTTGCATTTTAATATTTTAAATGTTTTTTTTTTCAAGAGGATGCTTTCACTTTTGAAACCGGTTCCGAAAATAAAAGTGTAACAATTAAAAAAAATCTACAAACAATATCTAAAAAATAAAGTACGCCTTTTTTATAAATCAATCTCAGCTATCCAATGCAAAAAGAATTTTTTAAAAATACTACAATGCAAACATATCTTCAAAAATCTTTACCATAGGATTAGCATTAGTGAGCGGGTCGATTCAGGTGACTGAAATAGCCTCTTAAAGAAGATAATTTTTTGTTGTAATAAAAAAGAATGAAAGGGCATCGAAAAAAGTAAAAATATAATAGACAATGAAGAAATGGTAAAACAAAAAATTGAAAAATTGTGAACAATAAATAAAAAGTAGAGGTACTAATGAAAAAAATGAGAAAAGTTACTTAAAAAATTATTGCAAGATAGAAAAAGGAATAGTTAAAGTTTATAAAGAAATAGAAACAGAGAACAATAAAAAAGAGAGGCTAGAGAAATATATTTCAAAGTAAAATAAAAAGCAAAAATTGAACAATGTAAGTAAACAAAATAACAAATAAAAATGGTTAACTTAATATACAAAAATAAAGGAACATTTGCGAAGTGACTAAAAATATCTTAATTGTAAAAATTGAATGAAGAACATTACAATAAAAATTGTATTTTATTTTCGGAATCAATTTTTTATTTACTTTATATTTATGCAGATATTAATAATCTCAACATTTCAAGAATAATTAATGTATGCTTAATGTTTGTATACTTTTATTTTTGAAAGATTTTTCTGATATAAAAAAGTTAACTTTCATTGCATACTTGATTCCTCATACAACTAGCCGGATGTACCAATCCCAAAACTTTCTTCTATCTCATACATGTTAATACTTCAAAATTCGCTATCACACTGCCAAAATTAAATGGCAATCTATGCATCTCATGAGGATTCTAAAGATATGAAATTCCGTGCATTAGTTCTTGAGATATGACTATCGCTGAAATCGTCTAAATCCAGCAAAATGCTTCCTAGCAGCGCCACCTATTGGGTGATTTATACCAAATCCTAATCAGCAACAATTTATGTCAACGTTGAAGTTTGGAGAAAATCCGTGCATTAGTTTTTGAGATAGAGCTATTGCGAAAATCGTGAAAATTCCAGCATAGCAGCGCCACCTATTGGGTGATTAACACTAAAACCTAATTAACAACAACTTGTGTCAGCATATAACTAAATCTGAGGTTAGATGAAAATTCGTCCATTAGTTCTATAGATAGAGCTATTGAGGCAATCGTGAAAAAGGCAGCACAGAAGCGCCACCTGTTGGGAGATTTACACCAACACATAATCTGTAGCAAGTCATATCAAGGACTAACTGAATCTGAAGTTTGATGAAAATCCGTACGTTAGTTCTTAAAATAGAGCTATTGGGGAAATCGTGTAAATCCTGCAAAATTCATCATAACAGCGCCACCTGTTGGGTGATTTACACCAAAACGTAATCAGCATCATTTCATATCAAGGACTAACTAAATCTGAAGTTTGATCAAAATCCGTGCATTGGCTCTTGAGATAGAGCTATTGGAAAAATCGTGAAAAATGCAACGTAGCAGCGCCACCTGTTGAGTTATTTACTCCAAAAACTAATCAGCATCAATTTGTATTAGGGACTAACTGAATATATTTTTTTATTAAAATCCGTGCATTAGTTCTTGAGATAGAGCGCCCACAAAATTTGTGTCACATACAGACAGACAGACAGACTCACAGAGTCACAGACAGACATTTTGTAAAAACATGTTTTTTGGAATATCTGACCCCTAAAACATGTAAATCCGTCGAAAACTGCAATTAGAAAATTTTCATGAATCCAATACTTTCTTCTTATAAAGATAGAAGAAAGTAAAAATACACTATCGATTTGTTATTGAAAATCGTCCCATTATAAAAAAGTAGAAAATTATTTCTAAGAATGTTACATTGGGCCCCGAAAATATTTTGCATAACTTTCATTCATTGAATTTTAAGCATAGTATTTTATTCTTTTTTTACATAGTTTTAATTTTATTTGAGAGTACATTTTTTTTATCTGATGATTTTTTAGTAACACTTCTAAGTGGTGATTTAAAAAAAAATCGCCCTGTTATTCCAACTGAAAATAATTTTATATACCTCCCGATTGTCTTATTTTCAACAAGGTATCTTTTTTTCAATAAATACCGAAGTATATTTTCATTTTATGATATTTCTGTCATATTCTCTTCTTCAAACCGTCTAAAAGTATAAAAATAATTCGTCTTTTATATTGTGAATGTTAAAAATAAAATCTCAAATAAGTATTTAATAAATAAAATGAAAATCTGTATCTAGATCTAAGTACACGTGTAAAAAAAGCTATTTCTGCAAACTCTGGCGCAAATTATTATTCTATTAAAATACACCTAACATCAATCGATTAGTAAAAATGTCTATTAATTAATGCGATACATAAACTAGATTAATTTTACAACAATTATTCTAGTTGGTAAATACATTTTATGACTTGTAATTTTCAAACAGGGCGAACAAATTATTTATTATCAGAATTGTCACTCTCTTGTGCTGATTCATATATCAGACCAGATTCTGTGATCAGTAAGGTTAGATAAAAGTAGTCTCGTTTCTCCCCAGTGACTGTTTGTTATACGTTGGTGTTAACTGTCGACTAGGAAGCACAAACCCACAAGAAAGCATTTGTTAAAAAATGAACTTAAAAGAGGGACTCATTATAAATTTTAAATAGAATAACAATGATTTATTTAATTCGTCAAAAAGTACTACAACTATGTTCTAGATACAAATGCTTACAGTAGATACGAGTATGTTTCACCAAAGCAAACACTCAAAGAGCCCGAAGGATTGGTTAATATAAAGTAAAATAAAAAATCGTAGTATATCAAATCCATGTCCAGTAATAAGTTCTTTTAACATTAATGAAACTATTTAGATTAAAAGTATATAAAAAGGAGCAAAAAATAATATTTTCTTTTGACATTTTCTTTTACTTGTAAGTTAACCTAGTTGTATTCATTAGTTTCTAGGAAGTATTTCACTGACCAATAAATTTACGTTTTTGAACGATAAATATACAAGAAAGATAATATTTTAAATGAGATTAAGAAATAGAGAACACCATTAAAAACAGACAAGTAAATGCGTTACGTAAATTGTTTTAGATAGAAAATTTCACTATTCTTTGCTTAAGTAATAACATGTGTCAAAATTCAATACCCCGTGTGCTAAAGAAGATTATTTGTTACCGAAACAAGAAAGAATGGATGGATACTGGAAAAGAAAAAAATATATAATATACAATAAAGTAATAGTAAAATTTAAAAAAAATGAAAAATAGTGAACAGTAAATACAAAGAAGAGATGCAGAAGAAAAAAATGAGAAAAGTTACTTAAAAATGATAAAACAAAAGAAATACTTAAAGTTTATAAACAGAAAGGTATACTTAAAGTTGAGAAAGAAATAGAAAAAGAGAACTATAAAAAAAGTCTAGTGAAAAAAATATTTCAAAGTAAAATTAAAACAAAAAATAAACTATGCAAATAAAAAATAATAAATAAAAATGTAGAAAAAAAGCATTTTTGAAGTGACTAAATTTACTTTATTTGTAAAAATTCTATGGAGAACTTTATCATAGAAATTATACTTTATTTTAGAAAACAATTTTTTATTTACTTTTTATTTACGTAGGCATTAATAATCTCAACATATCAAGGAAAAATGATGTATGCTTAATGTTTGTATAGTTTAATTTTTGTTAGATTTTTCTGACATGAAAAAGTTAATTTTCATTGCATACTTGAATTCTCATACAAAAATCAACTTTCGATTTGTTATTGAAAATCGTCCCATTATAAAAAGTAAAAAAGAAAAAAAAATCTAAGAATGTTACATTCGTTCTCAAAAATATTTTGCATAACTTTCCTTCATTGAATTTTAAGCAAAGTATTTGATTTTCTTTTTACACAGCTTTCATTTTATCCAAGAATAGATTTTTTTTCTCTGATGAAGTTTTTCCCCTTTAATTAACATTTTTAAACTAAAACAGCGTAGTCACTCCATCGAACAACAATTTTACATACTTTCTGATTATCTTATTTAGAATAACACATCTTATCTTCAATAAATACCAAAGAAAATTTTCATTTTAATGATGTTTGTGTCAAATTTTCTTCGTGAAATAGTCTAAAAATCCAAAAATAACTCGTATTTTATATTCTGTAATGCTAAAAGTAAAATGTCAAACAGCTATTAATTTATAAAAAAACCGCCGTGAAAAACATGTCTAGATGTAAATACAGATGTGAAAAAAGTACACCCCCTGCAAACTCTACCACAAATCATAGCATTGAAATGCAGCTAATATCAATCGATTAGCAATAACATCAATTAATTGATGGTATACATAAACTGTAATAATTTTAACCCAAATATTGTAATTGGTAAATAAATCATATGAGTTTTAATTTTCCAAATAAAAATATATTTTTTTATCAGAATTATTATTCTGTTGAGCTGATTCATACATCCGGCAGATGCTATGATCAATAAAGTTAGCTGGGTGAATTATGTCATCTAGCTCAGTTGGCAGACCATTGGCAGCTACAGCATTAACAGCATCCCTTGTTCAAATCCTGCCCCGGACATTTTTCACTCAGCTGGAAAATTACAATTACATACAGATTTTGCATTCATAGTCTATATATGCAAATTATGACAAATCTTAAAATTTCTATTACTAATCTTTTATTTACATAGCATCGAATTTAAGCTTTTCGTTAATCTGTACCTTCTGACATCAAGCGGGAAGCCATACGGTTATGCGGTTTAGGAATTATGAAGGTCTAAACCTTGAAGCTCCCCACTTTTAATTTATTTTTAGTCGTTCCAAGACCGATTGCAATGCGGGCAGTTTTTAAAGCATAACTCAAAATCATTGTGCAGAATTAGTCGAAATTTTGGATTCACATACGTCAAGATGGTCAAAAACATTATGTTTCATATATTCCTAAAAAATAATGTAAGAATTTTTTTCACATTATTAACATTAGGTATTCGTACTCCATTCTTCTTGTTCGCCATTAGGTGTCTATGAGAAAGTAGTGTGGTAGAACGGACTATTGCCTTTCTGTGCGTGTGAGAAACCTTTATTGTTATCCCCATCTGACGTGTTTCGCGTTATTGAAAGTTGAGCTCCTCTATAAATTATAGAATGACGACATGTGTAAAAAGCTCTTGCTCAGATTGAATCTTTTTGACATAACTCTGTGAAATCGCATTTCCGAACTTGGTTATACACGTCTGGGCAATTTTTATTAGACAAGTGACAAGTCCACAAATATTTGCCAGGGAATAAAAAAAAAAATGATTGTTAAGTTTTTTCAAAATCGTCTCGGCTAATCAATTCTTTTTGTCCGTACACTGTTAAAAATATCGTGAAAAATTACCTCTGTTTTTAAAGGCTCTCTATTTTCTGACCAATGAGAACGCTAAATTAATACCAATGAAATGTTCTCATTGGTCAGAAAATAGATAGCCTTTAAAAAGAGAGGTAATTTTTTACGATATTTTTAACAGTGTATAGCGCAACTCTCCTTTTTTAAAGGCATTTTAATTTCCAGAAGTGCTCAAGCCGAATTGGAGTTGTATGGATCTCGGCTTATTCCCTTATTGAGATCGTTTTTATCTGGCCTATGCATTCCTAAGTTTAACACGTCATGGCAATCATATATTGAGTTTTGTGATGTGCCTTTGTAAGAAAAAAATATATATACACTATACGATAAGTATTTTACTATACGATAAGTTGAAAACTTTCTCTATATTTTGAAACCTGTATCGAAAAAATTACAATCATATACTTTCAGTGATTGTCAGGCAGTTTGCGGACATACATACATACATACATAACGACAAAAAAAAGAAGCTTATTCTTTTGCATTTTATAAATCAACTGTAGGGCTTGACATAGAGCTTTATCCCCTAATGTCTTTTGTTTAAAAATAATCCCCTTATTTTCAGATTGATAATACTAATAGGGTGAGGCTGATATTTAAGAATTCCAGCTACCATGTTTTAGTGGTTTATGTGAATACGTATTTTTAATAATCACGTCAACTAAAACTTTTAATGTATCGGATATTGTTAAAAAAGTAAATATATATGGGGCATTCTCACAATCTTTTGACTTTCGTGTTCCTGAATAATAATTTTTCTTTTAATACACTTTTTTTATGTTTTTGTTTTATTTCATATACTGGGGAACATCTCATTGTATGATTGCACAACAATATTAACGAGATAAATAAGTTTTGGACGATGTTGGGGGTCCAAACACCTGGAAAACTCCTATACCGTCCCGTGTACCTGATGCTGAGTTTTAAAATAAGTCGATGTAATTTTTTTCTGAAACTGGAACTATTGTTTTATATAAATATGTAACTAAAAATCAGCCTGCACACATTTTTAGGGTTGTTATTATTTTTAAAACTTTGTCTCTGTGTTTTAGATTCCTTACCATCCCACTTCTAAAATTATACAGAAAATCATTTCAGATGCAGCCACAGAATTTTTTTTTAAGTTTTTTCTCATGCAGAAATATACTAGAGAAATAATGTCTAAAATTCTTTGGCAGAAACTTTTATGTACAATTTAAATCAGCATTTAAATATTTATTTCAAGCATCGTGGCTTTATTGTTACTCTCACCCTCCCTAAGATTTATTCCTGCACTTTTTGAGGTAAATTTAAAAAAAAAAAATTCTAATGTTAACAACTGTTTCTAAAAATAAATGAACATTGTGGCTATCACTTAGTCTTAACATGATTTTCCTAAAAATAGGTGGTAATTTTCCTTACCGTTCCATCCCTTATCATCCCTTTTTTTAACATTTCGTCCCTTTTTTAGGGTTCCGTACTTAAAAAGTAAAAACGAAACCAATATAAGATCACTCCTGTGTCTGTCCGTCTGTCTGTCTGTCTGTCACAGCCATTTTACTCGTAAACTATGGAACGTGGAAAGTTCAAATTCGGGGAAGTAATAAAGACCAATGACCCACATATTTTCAGATTAATAAACATTCATAAACATATTTATTAAAAAAGTAGAGGGGGTAATTATGCTACTTGAAAAAAAAAACTTTTCTTTGTATATCATGTGGGGTATCCTGTGAAAGCTTTTGTAACGTTGAACTCAAAAATACATTCGTTTTAATTTTAGGTATTATATTTTCAAAAATATTGTTGAAAATGTAGCGCAAAAATATGTCCACCCCCCCCCCCCCCCCCTCTAATTCCGAATCTACTGAAACTAAAATTATGAAAAAAATTAGAGGTAGTAGACGTTAATATAAACCTTACCGGAAAAATATAGCGATTACCCTAGGTCACATAGTTTTTGAGTAATTAGCATTTTTCTGTTATACACAAATTTCGATTTGCGGGCATTCAGAAAAATTGTTGAGCATCGCTGAATATACCTATCGTTGCAGAAGAATAAAAGCATTTTTGATAATGATTTTCGAAAAAAATCATCGGTAATTCGCCGAGATATTAACCCTTAAAGGTACGGTCAGTTTGGATATACACAAGGAGAGAGGCGGTGTACTCTATTCCTAGTTAACAACTTTTAATGATAGATATGTGTAATGTAATGTCCAGTAACAATACAAAAGCAATAAACGCCAAATTGTTAAAAACGTACTAATTTAAGGGGTCTCGGGAGTCTAAAATGTGGAAAGATTGAAAAAAAGACCATTTTCAACATTTAATGTCTTAAAATGTATATGATTTTAAAACACAATTTTAATTGAGATGAAAGATATAAGTATATTCTTTCGTTTCATGTATTTAAAAAAAATTGCAAGATACAGATTTAGTATTTATAGGGGGCTCGAAACTGTTAGACATTTGTCGAACAAAAAATTGACATAACAGTTTACGCGCAGGATTACAAAATAAATATTGCAACTAGAATGAAAATTTTGGTGCTTACTTATACTTCAGTTTGTAATAATTTCCCTGAATATAAATAAATTTGTATTTAAAGCATTTTTATATATTTAATGCAATGTTGCATTTAGCTAATAAAAAAGTTTGAAAATTTCAACAGTAAAAGCCCCTAAAAAATATTTTTTGAACAATAAAAAGGAAATTTTAGGTTCAGTTTATACAGACTAACATGAAATATATGTTTTGAAAATTTCATGAAAAAATATTCAGAAGTTTTTGAGGTACCCTGCGCGTTATGCCTAAAAAACGCCATTTGGAAAATAATGACTTTAAAATTTCTGAAACGTCGCTTCAGCTATTGAGCGGGTATAATTCTAAAAGTCAAAACTTCTGTTCTAATGGGAATTTCAAGGAAACAGTTATATTAAAATAT
The DNA here is from genome assembly GCA_963932465.1 of Maratus speciosus. NCBI lineage: Eukaryota > Metazoa > Arthropoda > Arachnida > Araneae > Salticidae > Maratus > Maratus speciosus. The sequence goes on along the minus strand of CAWVRF010000006.1, from coordinate 283,175 downwards.
TCAGAAAAGATAGGAGTTTAACATCTAAAAAAATTAAAATTTCTTAAATTGTGAAGCTTTAAGAGTCCTGCGACCACTTAATCCTTTCCGGCACGGAGTAATTCTATTTATAAACTTACGAAATAATGAACTGACACCAGAATTTATAAACGAATTTATTAGAAAATGCGAACTTGCTTATTTTTACGTACATGATAAAAGGAAAATTTTAATTAAATATTCTGTACCGTTTATCTGTTTTGTAATTAAAATTAGGTGTCCGTTTTTTAAGGGCATCGCCCTCGAAAGATTTAATTAGAATGAATCGCATAGATACTGTGGGATTCACAATAGTTTGCATTGATTGTATCTCTTAATACGCCTCGAGTTACTTTAAAAGTTAATTAAACACCTATCTGAAAAAACGCGGCACTGACCATGGCGGCGTTGCAACTTTGAGATCTCAAATCGAAGCGCGCTTAGCATAATGCCAAATTTAAACTTTGAACAAAGGTTTCGTTTTAGCTACACTGTAGAAATAAAGGTTATTACTACGCTGAATTTAGTTTCATGAAATGCCAAATGAAGTTTAACTATGCACTGCTTTTATTGTCAGTACCGAATTAAGGTCATCATAAACAGATTAGGATAATATTAAAAAAAGAGTTATACGAATAGCTATATTTGATATTATTTAGGTTCCATATCTCTTTGAACTTTCATGGTATACACGATTAAAATTTTCTAATATAAACAGTTATACACAGCTCTACGTTGTATAGTTTTTACAAAGTCTTAGTATTCTTTTAACAACTTTTTTTTTTATAATACAATTACAAATTCATATATTTATTCTACGGAGCCCTCTGCGCGCGAGTAACGCTCGCACTTGACCGTTTATTTACCTTACCGTCCCCTCTTTAACACCCCTTTAAGACAATGTTGTACAAAAATTCTGTATTAAAAGTACTTCATTGTTATTATTTCTTATTTGAATGTCCTGTGGGTACAATGCAAATTCATTATAAGTAAAAATGTACAAGAAAATAAAAAGTTATAGGGGTAAAATGGTAAGAAAAATTAAACTCGCAAGTTTAACTTAAACCTCAGTTAAATTTAAAAAATTTCGCTGCTGACCATTTTTTCTTTATTTTGAATCATTAAGGCATTCGTCCATCAGATTAAAATGTTATTTTTGCAAGTTAAATTTTGTCAAATTTTTTTTCCCCGAAAGTCAAATGATTGTGAGAATTCTCCATATAGATAGATGATTTTCTATTCTTTGGTTTTACTATACGCAATAATTCTGAAAGGTTTGCTTTATAATATAGTTTATAATAAAGATTTGCTTTATAGTATATCAGCAGTTATTGAATTTAACCTAAATCTTACATAGGATATTTTTGGTGGAGTTCTTTCTCTATATGAACTTTGAAAATGTTTAAGAATTTTATGTTTATATTTCTGGAAAAAAAAGTTTTACTTTTAATGTAGAGACATTAATAAAAATTTTAATGTGAATTCGTAATAGATGCAAAGTTCTGGTAGCATTATTTTATTGACACTGAAAAAAAAAACTTAATTGAATGTTATCCAATAAAACTTTTAATATTTAAAAGATATTTTGAGACAATTTTGATATCCGAGATTTAATTTTCTACTTAAATATCTTAATGATATGCTTTAGTCGTGAAGTATATGTATATTTCATACATATCATAAATGCATATATAATTAAATATATACATATCATATACGAATATTACACAATAAAAATTGTTATGCAAAAATAAAATTTAATTTAAATTGATGAATAAAATTTTAATTAAGACTAATACTAATAAGTTAAGGTTACTTAGTAACAAAAGTTTAATGATGATAGAATCCTGTCTTTCTTAAATATTTAAAAAATTACATTAAAATGGAAGATTTTAATGAAAAATATCATTTATAGTTCGCTTTAATTAAAATAAAAGATGCGCTATGGTATACGTTTCTGTCACTTAATACCAAAATATGAGGATTCGTTTTAATGCGGAGAAATGGCTTATTTTTTAATCGTATTAAATACATGATTTCTCACTTAGACGCAGATGTACAGTCGTGGAAAAAAAGTAAACACCCCTACTAACTCCTCAACAAATTATCGTAGAAGAAAGTGACTAGTACGGAACGATTGGAAATAAAGTCTACTTTTAAATGATGTAAATAAAATTTACTTAGGGGGCTATCTACATATTAAAATGAACCATAACTTTCTTTTTTTCAAAAGCAGTACACAATTCTGACAGTATAAATGAACTCTACACCCTTCAATTAGTCTAAAAACAAATTTTTATGCAATTCGTATCATAAGTTTCCGAGAAATTAATTATTTTAAAACGAGCGTATTTTAAGAGCTGTATCCAAATTGAAGTTCGGTACTCGATTGTTATCCGAAAGAGCCCCCTTCTTGATCAAGGCACCTTAAGCATTCAATTAAGACTGTTAGATTACAGGATAGCATAAGAAATTTCAAAATATTTAGTCACTTCTATCATAGACGGCCCCTTAAAACAACCTTTTGCCATTTTTTAAGCCTAATTTGAAAACTGCTTGGAAGAAAAATGCGAAATTTTGGATTAATTAATCTGACTTTATTGGACTTAATAAATCTGAATCCATAAAAAAAATTGTAGATTGCAATTTATAATTTTTTTGAATATTAATTTCATAATTCATAATTCAGATCAGAAAATTATAAAAATTACAAATTCAACGTATTTATGTTTGGGTATATTAGTATTATTGCTACACAAAACATTAAAACGTTAGGATCATAATTTCAAAAGTTATAGATAAAAATATGAAAATGTAATTTAACAATAGAAGAACTCAATTTTGAATGTTTGTAATTCAAAAATGTATCATTCGAAGGACTTGAAATTTGGTGTCTAGGCATAGTTTGAACCAAAGATTTGAAATATCTCGTTAAAATTGGGTATTGCTATTGAAAGAAATAAATTTTGGATTCGTTTTAATATGTAGTTGACCCCCTAAGCAAGTTTTATATATGTCATTTAAAAGTAAACGTTAGTTCCAATCGTTCGGTACCAGTCACTTTCGTCTACGATAATTTGTTGAGGAGTTAGTAGGGGGTGTTTACTTTTTTTTCCACGACTGTACATATATATATTCATTATGATAAGAATGCTATTAAATCTGACTTCCCTTTATTCAACTGTAATTCCCATGAAAGTTATTCATTCAAGATGGTGTCTGCTTTTTATTTATGTTTTAAATGTGCGATAACTTAATAATTGATTTCTACACTATAAAATGTTAACATTTTAGATTTTTTAACAATTAAAACGATTAGCATATAAACAAATCTTTTAAATGTTTAAAAATTTAGTGCTTTGAAGAAAATTTTGGTATTTTCAATTTATACTCTTATTTATGTATTGGTGTTATTTATGAAGGTTGATTATTTGCACGAGGGATATACGCCAAAAGGAGGGGTGCCCTCCGTGAAATTCTTTCTAAGGGAACCTAACCCGTATTTACGCAAGGAAATCCAAGGTTCGAAGAAAGCCACGGAAAACTCTGAACGATTAGGCCAACAGGCGTGTTTCGGTTGAAACTCGGTACCTCCCGTCTACCAAGTTTGAGAGCAAAACATCTCGGCCACTGGTGGGTCTACTCGTGCTTAAGAAATTTAAATTCTATAGTCTCATCTGAGATAATAATAAAAAAACATATTTCAAGAAAAAAATAGTAATCAATCAATTTTAAATTATGATAATTCAATATCAAATTTTAAAAGATTATTTTAAGTTGCAAATTTTTTAATGAGAAATATCCCTATTTAACAACAAATAATTATAACACTATACCGTGCAAAATAATTGGGGAATTTCTATCTTAGAATTGTAATGCTATTAATATCTGCTCCGACTTCATTCGGGTTTGCTTCAATTGAGGTGGTGTGATTGTTCGAATTTGAGAAAATTATGTGGTTTTACTTTTTAAAACTGAAAATAGTTATTTCACTGTCCATTGTGAGAAAAGCGGGCGTTAGTTCTTGCTTTCATTAAAAGAAGACAAGGCTGTGTGCAATACTATCGCTAATATGGGAGATTTAAGACACGTTTCCCCAGAAACTAACCGACCGATTGTGATGAAATTTAGGATCCATATTCATGGGATTATGTTCAAGATTTATGGCAGACAGTTTTATTCATGCGACTATTTTTTTTTTTTTTTTCAAGCAATGGCAATTTTTCAGAAATTTTCCATTTTTCAGATTTTTTACTTTTGAAACTATTTATTTTTTTTAGTGTCTGCCACATATGATCTTATATTTATTCTCTAACACCAAATTTTTTTATCGAAATCGCTCGAGTACTTTAGGAGTTGATGGAGTTTTTTACTGAAAAGTACAACTTTTCGGAGACCTAAAACTTAGACTCTTCTAACATGCGTGAAGTTCTTCTAACTTGAGTGAACACATGAATACATGAAACAATATAATATCACAACCAAAAAGAACGTCTGGATATAATGCATAAGGTGCCTGAAGTGGTTCCATGAAAAGTGTACAAATTATCAAGACCTTTGCCAAGCATGTGGTAAGATTTTACGAAAAGTGAAGTATTGAAATTATACTTCAAATTTTGTTTATTCGATTTTTCTTCATTCATTTTCCATCATATAACTGCAGCTTTACAAATTGCTATATGATTAACTACATGAAATGTGTTATTTTTTTGCTATTTAACTTCATTTTTTCTTTCCTGTATTGAATGGCCATCTCTTCTCTGCTTGCAGGAGAGATGGCCATCTGCTATTTAAATTTCAATTTTGTTTAACACTTTTTGTTTTCAATTTTTAATTATTTTTTTGCATTAAATATTATGAGTATAAATATAAGAATTTGAAATATGCATCAATATTTCTTGTATTTGCATTCTAAGAATTTTCATTTCAATCTTTAAAAACTATGGCCATCTATCCTAGTGTTACCCTATATCAAATAATTCTACAATTAATTTTATCGAAGTTAATATTAATAATTTACCTAATAAAACTATAACATTCAATATTTATGGTAATAGAAATGTTTTCATTTAATGTAATAGTATGTAGTATCTTAAATTTCTGTCTACATATTTGTATTTGCATAACGATTCTTCTAAGTCACTTTAATAGTATTAAGCCTATATGGGTTTTTTCAATATATCAGGCCAATTTTAATTAATATAATACAAAGAGATCTGATACATAATTTGCTTCTCTCTTTCTTTTTATAAGGGCTAAAACATTAAGCATTCATTTTCTTTTATCAGTTTGGGCATTTATAATATGTATAAATTATAAATCAGATAGAAATACTATGGAGGGTGAGTTTGGACTGATGAAATTAAAAAAAAATATATTAAAACCCTAAATAAAACCTAAATATGTCCTAAATTTATTCAACTCATAAAATCATAAATTCTCATAATAGTATCATAAAATATCAAATTGAATTTCCACTGTTGTAATTGCAAAAACATGAAGAAGATGTTTAAAAAAAATAATAATAATACCGATGTAGCGTATAAAAATTAAAATGTAACTTTTTGAATGGCAAGGCTACGTCTTAGGGACAACGTCTACATAGTATTACTTCTTACCTCCTTTTCAATTTACATTGTCTACATATCTTTAACAAGTAAAACGTTAAAGCACATTTTAATCTTTTGGGAACATCTCGCATATTATGTAAAATTTCTAGAGCAGTAGTTAAGATTATTTTCTTTTAGGAATTTTAAATTAAATTGCTATTTATTCAATTAAACATCATTTTTATCTGGGGCAATAATTATCACATTTGTTTCATTCCACACACACTTAGATGTAAAAAGTGTACTAATTATGTCTTAAGCACTATATATCCATATATAAGAATATTTATATATAAAATGTATTACTATATAAGAAACAGTCATTTAAATAAAGAGATGTAAACACAATATATTTATATATCAGAATATTTCTGTAGAAAAGAGAGCAATTCAAGTTCAAGAGATAAGTAGATTTAGCGGACACGTGTCTTAAGTTTCTCCATTATGGGAAGAGGCGTGTTAGTTGCAACATATCGAACTCGAAAAGTTTTCCCTGCAACTTAGTCTTTCCTTTAATAGGAAATAGATACTTTCAGGAACGTGATATCGCTGAAGAAATAACAATACAAATGGGAAGGCATTACATACAATAAATGAATGCAATTATTTTCAAGATAAAAACTATAATAGTATAAAAAAATTCTATTAAGAAAGGTGATTGCACACTTCTTTTAAAACGTAGTAATTTCAAAAAGAAGAAAACATAAAGTGCTGAATCGAATTTTAAGTTTAGAAATAATTGATTAATTGTCTTATATACGAATATTTATTAATTTACTATATTTCAGGATGTACTTTTAATTTTTACTCAGATATTTCTCTTCAAAAATTAAATGAAATGTATAACTTGCGCGTTTCAATGGTAAATTGAAATCTTTCTAGAACTAATGCACTAAAAATTAGGTTTTTAATAGAGCACGGCGCATTTATATATTTTCTATATAGTCTATATTGGCTATACAGCATTTGTAAGAGTTTTTTCAATAAAAATATATTTCTACTTTTTAAATTAGCCTTATATAAAACTTACCTTTTTTTTATATTTGTTGCTTGTTTTCTTGAAATAATTATTTAAATAATCGGTCGAGTGCGAGTATTAATCGCGCGCGTTTATATATTTTCTATATAGGCTATACAGCCTTTGTAAGAGTTTTTCAATAAAAATATATTTCTGCTTTTTAAATTAGTCTTATATAAAACTTATCTTTTTTATAGATATTTGTTGCTTGTTTTCTTGAAATAATTATTTAAATAATCGGTCGAATGCGAGTATTACTCGCGCACAAAGAATTCCATACAATAAAGAACTTGTGCAAAGTTTAAACTTGACATTGTGTCAAGCGCGCTGCGAAATGAGATCGCTCAGTTATATCGAGGCATCGGTTTGTTTTATAGATAGATTGTTAATCAATATATTTAAATATTTGTTAATTAATAACTCTTAATTAACAGATTTTGAACAGAGTGAAAATAAATCTTTGATTTTTTTGAAATTCATTATAGAGTTTTTTTTACGAAAACAATTATCAGCAATCCTTGGATGATTCCGTATCCACAGACACCTCGATTGCCCGTCAACTCCCTCTCTGAGCATCCGTAAATTAAAGTTTGGGAGTAGCGAAAGGTAAAGTTTGGGAGTAGCGACATTTTCAGAAGCAGTATGGGACCTGAAATAATCGCTATAGTTTTCCTGCAAGGTTTAAATAAATTCTGGCTATGACTAAAGTTTTCATAATTTGAGTTTCACTCCATTCGCTAATAAAGGGTGGGGGGGTGGGGGGCATAATTTTGCCGAATATTTTAGGCGATATATATCTGAAAATATAATAGCTAAAATTTAAATTATACATATATATTTAATTTTGTGATACGAAATATTTCGAACCATACCCAAACTATATATGAAAAATATAATTATTTATTTCAAGTAACTTAATTAGACACACATTTTTTTTCTTTAAACATTTGAGAATGCCTACTAATATATATAAAGGATGTCCATAATTAAACGACTCTACTTTAAAGTTGTCTACAGACCAAACTATTGGTCAAAAAATTGTGAAATTTTGTGACGGACATAATAAAGGAATGGGAATTTGTTTGAGCGAAAAAGAAAATTATAGTTCAATCTTTTGCCACCAGGGGGCATTTTTAATGTATTACATATTTTTTTAAAGTTTTTACCCTCTATTTTTCTCAGATTAAATAAGACAAATATACAGATCGCCCGCTGAAAAACAATAAAGCGTAAAAACTGAAAAAAAAAAATACTGGCGTTCGAATTGAATGGACCGTACGAACTCTGAAAAAAAACCCGCCAACAACAGCTACCATTTTTTCCTCAGAGCTCAGGCCTAGCATTCAGTGGGCGGTGGCTAAGTGTGTAATTTATTAAAAAACGCCCTCTGGTGGCGAAATTTTGAACTTTTTTTTCGCTCAAACAAATTCCCATTTCTTCAGTATGATCGACACAAAATTTCACAACTTTCTGACCAATAGTTTCGTATTTAAACAACTTTAAATTAGGGTCGTTTAATTATGGACACCGTTGTATATGCGAGTCAGTAGCCTTTATAACTGTGGCAAGTTTGAACTGGCCACGTTCCGTAATTATCAAGAAAAATGTCTGTGACTGACAAACAGACAGACATGAGGAATCTTATAATGGGTCTGTTTTTACTGTTTAAGCACAGAACCTTAAAAACTAAGGAATTATGAATAAAAATAACAGTACTTTATTTGTACTATTGTATAATGAACGCATTCCTAACTACAATTACAATGAGTATTTTTTCTTTTTTGCTTTCGTTCCGATCGTAAATTACTGTTTTAAAAAGTTACTTTAAAACCGTAATTTTACAGCATTGTGTACAAATAATATGGAAAAAATGTTTGTTATTTAATTATAGATGCGTATTATTTAGTAAAATGAATCTCCAAAAAGAATAACATGTAAAAAGGGCAATACTCTAATAATAACTGAACTGTATATTTTGAATGTTTTTACTTAACATAATGAAGATGGACGCGTTTAGATTACTAGGATTTACATTAGGAATCAACGCGTATGAGTTTCTAAATGCTAATTTGTGTAATACAGACTGCAGTTTACTAAAGAGGAGGATGTCTGCTTAAATTGCAGAGATGATTTATCTTCTGACAACTAAATTTGGTTGTTGATGTGTCTAGAGTTAAAACTAAGAGCAGAAATCTCTGATATATTGCAACGAATATCCGAAAGATTAACATTCGATTTCTTTAAATATTTTAATTATTTATTTAGGAGGGGTTTTATTTTCATTGTTACATGCTTGTGTGTACACTCTATCAAATTGATATTCTAACGTTCTGAAAAATATATTATTAAAAACTGATTTTACACTTTGTTTTTAAAAAGTATGTATATATATGGGATATCTTATTATAAAATTATTCTTTTCTAAACGATACAAAATATTTATAAAATGTTAGCATAAATAAAATGATTCGTGCATTATTCTTAAATTAGAATTTCTAAACAGTTAAAAGAACCTGCATAAAAACATTTTTCACTTTATAAAATATCAATGAATAAACTCTTTCACCAACAAAAATCGTATGAATAAATGCGCTCTTAAAGGCTACACAGAGATAAACATACAGGGTGGTTATAATTAAACTTCCCCTATAAACAGCATCCTACATCGCAAAAGGGTGAGCGGAATTCGATGAAATTTGGTATATGGACTATACAGAAGAAGCGCTCATAGAATTTCGAAAAAAATATTAGTTCCAAAATATCCACAAGAGGGTGCTTTTTCCGGAAAAGCATTAAAATTCACACAATAAATGACCAAAACGGAATACAGAAACAATATTAACAATCCAGAACAAGAATTATGAGCAATAAAATCTAAAATGGGGAAAAGCTGTCATTTCTAGGGGAAAAATGTCTAGATTTGTATGGTTGACATTTGTATGGTCTGTCATGGCATCATGTCTAGATTTGTATGGTAACTGCAGCGGAATGCTTCTGCTGCAGTTCGTGAATTTCGTCGTATAAAGAACCTACGGCGTGGACCAATGTCTCCTAAAGGTATCCGGGCCATGATTACAAGATTTGAAGAGACGGGGAAATTAGCAGTTGAACCTGAACGAGGCCGTAAACCTGTCACAGCAGTACTGGTTGATGTTGTCAAGACAGCTTTTACCGCACAGTCACAGATATCTGAGTTTGGGGGCAGTAGCTCACGTGCAGTTTCTCGACACACACAATTGCCGCATTTGGGCTCAGGAAAATCCGATAATGCACACTGAAATTCCCCTACATTCTCCAAAAGTGACTGTCTGATGTGCTTTCACCGTGACATTCATCCTTGGGCCATTCTTCTTTGAGGAAATAACTGCATGTTGTCCTGTCACATGTTCCGTTACGGGTCGTCGGTACCATGACATGCTGCAGACGTGTGTTGTGCCGAAACTACAGAAAAGGTGTGTCATTACATCAACTATTTTCATGCAGGATGGTGCGCAGCCAAATATCCTTGAGCCGCAAAATGCTGGAGCCGTTGGAGCTGTTGCTCCAACTTTTCGCAAACGAGCGTGTTATTAGTCGCTTCTATCGTTATGCATGGCCACCACGTTCGCCGGATCTAAATCCATGTGATTTCTAGTTATGGGGCCACTTAAAAAGTATGGTTTATCGTGGAGGTGTTGCGACGTTGAATGACTTAAGGAACTCCATAACACTTCATGTGCGAAGTATCACAACTGATCAGTTACGATCTGCTGTTGAACACAATGTCCATCGACTTGAAATTTTGCACGTGAATGAGAGTGTTCACATGGAGCATATTTTCCAACATCCATTGACACTATTAACAACTGCTCCTCTTATGCAATTTCGTCCTAATCTGTTCTTGTTTCATCAAACTGAACTTTATTTTCTCAGAGTACTGTTATTTTTCCTAACCTTTAGTTAATGCGGCTCGATAACAAGGTGATCAGAAAATAGTCATTGAATGTTAATATTGTTTCTGGATTCTGTTTATGCCGTTTATTGTGTTAAATTTAATGTTTTTTCCGGAAAAGGCGCCCTCTGGTGGAAATTTTGGAACATTTTTTTTTTCGAAATTGCGTGAGCATATCTCGTGTATAGTCCATATAGCAAATTTCGTTGCATTCCGTTCACCCGTTTGCGCTGTAGGATGCTGTTTATAGGGGAAGTTTAATTATAACCTCCCACTATATAAACACAGCTTTCTCAAAAATTAGAGTACCGTATTTACTCGTGAACAATGCGCGCATTTTCTTCCAACATGTTAATTCTTAAAAACGGTGTGTGTATTATACACGAAATATTCCCAAAACCTATATTCAACCATTCAAAACAGTTAGAAGTTGCACAAAAATATTTTTCCCTTTATATCAATATCAATACCAATATAATATCAATAACTAATCACTTTCACCAATAAAAATCGTATGAATAAATGCACTTTTAAAAGCTACAGAGGGACAAACAGATATAAATACTCCTGTCTCATTGATTAGAGTACCGTATTTACTCATGGACGATGCGTGCTTTTTTTGCAAAATGTTAGGTCTAAAATGCAGCGTGCTCTTCATGCACATAATATTCCCAAAAACTATATGCAACCATCCGTACTTTCACTAAGTCACTCAATCATCACTTTTAGTTAGGAGCTTTTTTCAGTTTATAATCTCGCTTCTGCCACAATGGTATGGAACACATTCTGGGTATCTATTGAGCTAAAACTGCGTTTCCGTATGTTTTAGCCTAATATACAATTTGTAGTTTGAAAACTTTTGTGGAACATGTTCTCTATTCTAACATAATCATCTCTCACACTTTGAAAACGGAAATCAGGTTTACAGAATACCTTTCCTTTCACAATTTCGACTAATTACTAATAGTATTACCTTTATGGTGTCGATAAATATTTTAAAAGAAAATTGCTAATATGAAAAATGAATGCATTACTAAAACATAGTTATATAAAGTTGATCTATGACATGGTAAATGTTCAAGAGTAAATAGGAGATTTAAGTATATTGTGAGTCAGGATATTTAAGGAATTTTCTTCAATCTCTTTGATTTTCTGACGTTAAAATATCATGTCACGCATTATACATGAGACACATTCATAATTATCCTTCTTATTTTCAGCACATCACGAAAAGCTGCTCTAATTTTTGACTCTAAATATTTCTCTGTAATGCACCCCGAATTTTCAGATTTCAGATGTAATAATAAAAGAAGTAGGTCATAAAAAATCAGTAATTACACGATTCCGTATTAATAATAATAATAATAATAAAATAAATAAATAAAATAAAAATATGTTGACATCTTTAATGATTAAAAAAAAAAAAAAACATTAATATTAAAGCCTTTTACTCATAACAGCTGCTGAAAGCCAAGAACGTAGACAAAGTTATTTAAAAATAGTAGAAATATTTAACAGAGAGTTCTGAGAGAAATTTTCAATAATTCAAGTATACAATCAGTCTTTCGCAACCTTTTTTACTTTACTCAATATTTAAATCACGTTTAAATTTTCGCTACACGTTGCTAACATTATGTTGATTAAAATACACATGAAAGGATATATATTATCTACTATATAAATAAAATACAAATCGTTCCCGCTGCTAATAACTTGGGTAAATGAATTTTGATGGGATTTTCATTGTTAGTTAGATTATTTTTCAGGAATGTTTTGGTATACAACATACTTATCTATGTTTATTAGTTAAAGAATTACGGCTGAAAAAATTGTAATCAGATGAACCCGATTAAGAAAGATTAGCCTTTACAAACATTTTACTTTACAGATTTTGATGACTGACATTTTTAGTTCGATAATTTACAAGATATGGTTTTAGTATATAACATATTATTCTATGTTGCTTAGATATACACCTATTGGGAAAAGTTCTATTATCAAGAGGTTCCGTTTATATAAGTTTACTTTAATAAAAAATTTACTGCGTGGATTTTAATGAGACTTTCAGTGTTAGATTCGACGTAAGTGTTGATTTACTATGTTCTATATTATTCTATCGTTCCTCACCAAATCTTACTGTAAACGATCGAGTAAAAAAAATGAACAGCTCAAATTTACATTATAAAATATCAATTAGAAAATATAACAGCGCAACGTAGTTTGTACAGATTTCAGCAATGCGGAACTACATACTAGCTAAAGGTCCATACTGTCTGAAAACACAAGGCCAAATTCACCGATATATTTCGTTCGATTCCAGGTTCGTTTGGAGAAAGAGACCAGCATAGCGGGCGAAACCTACCAGTTTTTTATACATTAAATAATAGTACAAAAATGTTTTATTAGAACAATTTAAGTAAAACAGTTTTTCATAATTTGTGTTAAAAAACACTAAAAGTCTTAAAATATTTTTCCTTTAACATATATTAACATTTATGTAGATATTTCAGATTGACTTTTTTAATGAGAATATTTTATGGTGTTGTTTTTGTTCTTAATGTTATTCGTCACTGGAAAGTTTTCATGACAAAAATTCTTATAAATTAAATTTTGAGAACGAAAGACATTTTTTGTAAAATTTATCCAGTCTTGAGAGAAAACTAAGAATTTGTAATATTTACTGTTTGTTTTCTGCAGTTTCATAGTTCTAATAAATTATCTTTGTATGATTTAAATTTTCTGATATGCATACTCTCGCACTTAAAATCTTTTCTCGTGTAGAGCTGTTTCGTCAAGAATTCGGAGAAGAAAGATAAAGAATGGATTCATGAAATTTTGTGTAATATAAATCTAAAGTTCGTAAAATTAGGTAATAAGATTTTATGTAGATTGGAGACTATATCACGACCTTCAACGTTTCGCCTACATATCATAGTATAATATTTATTTTAAGATGTAAGCATTAAATTTATATCAAGATGTGAACTCATTTTTAAGATTTCCACGCATATTCTTATACAGGGTTCACTTTTAAAAACTAAGCTTGAAAGAAATGGAACTTTATCGCACTAAAACATATTACAAAGTAAATCGTGTAATATGAAATGTTTTTGTTAAAGTAAAAGTACTTCAATTATTTCGTAAAACTTTTATATACAGGGTGATTCTAAGTTCATGATGCAAACTTTAAGGGTTGGTATAGGGCACTGTAGTAATAATTTATTGCATAGAAGTGTAGAGGCGCAAGTGACGCGTTGAGATACAAAGACCGGGGTGCAAATTTGGCCCTTTTGTTTTCAAAATTTCTCTTTCATACCATGAAACTCGTATACTATTCTTTTCTTTATTTGAGACAGACTTTTCATGATTACATAAAGAAAAATTCTTCTTTGAAAATTGCCAGGAATAAAATAGAAATTTTTGAATAAAAAAACCTCCATTTTTATTCCCGTGTTTGAGAGATTTGCCAGTTTTGCGTTTTTCTTAATTAAAAAATTTCGATTTATACCGGAAATTTTCAAAGAAGATTTTTTTCTTCTACACTTTATTATTATATAAATATCGTATAAGTATAATTATTTTTATGTTGTGTTAAAAAAAAAGAAATTAACAAAGAGAAAAGAACAATTATAGTTATTTGGTTTAGTAGTGATCGGCATTAGTTATTACGTTTAATTTACAACAATAGTACATTTTGTTATGACGTTAGTTATTATGTATAATGTATATAACTTGCTTTTTGCAACTGAATATTTTTTGTATTGTTAGCAGAATTTTGTAATATTGAATACGAGATAGTTTTAGTCGAATGGAATTGAATTAATTTTTTGTTGATCATTTTGAATCGCATTGTCATTCTTAAACAAACTGCTATTACCCTTGTAAAATATGAATATATTTTAATTATATTTTTCTAAAGATAAAAAAATAGTTATATACCAAGTAAAAAACGAATTTAAAACTTGTTTTTCTTTATTTATTAAATCTTCTTATTTAAGAAAATATATCTTTACGGTTTAATTACTGTTAACAAAGTACATGTGATAAATTGGCTATAGTTTTTCATCTCCTTATTTCAAGTGTTTCCTATTAATTTTGATAAACTATGTTCCTAATATTATGATTATTTTTTTCCAGATATAGGCTAAACAATAACAGTCATCATTTCGAAGGGTGAGAAAATCAGATTAATTGTAATTTACAGCCGCTGTGTAAAGCCAATTGCAAAAAAAAAAAAAAAAAATAAATAAAAGCTGTAAAAATTGTTCTTAAAAGTTTTTCACCCGAAATAGTTGTCAGTTTTTTCTTACATAGTAATAAATGTAAACACCAAAATTAAAATATTCAAAATCCATTATTACACAAAGTGGCTACTTACTGGATGTTGCATTTTTAAAAATCCGTTTTGCATAGCTCAATTTCTGTTTCATTATATCATGTTAGCATAATTTGCAATATACTGCATCCTTTTTATACAAATAAAAGGCCACTAAATATATTTTAAGTAAAGTTATTTATTTCAGGAAAATTTCTCAGTCATTGATTTTTCCAACTACTGTAATAAGTAAATTATAAAAGATCTATTTTTGAAAATATGCATATAGAATTATGACGAAGTAATGTTTTTAACGTAAGCTGCAATTTAATAATATTTACTGTATATAAATGTAAGTAAAATATTCAACAATGTAAAAGTATTTTTTGGATATAATTATATAATGCTCATTGAGAAAGATAGTGAATTATACGTTGCATTTTCTAAGAAAGTATAACCTCTTTCCATGAACCTACTTTATATTGCAATATAACAACGAAATTCAATCGAAAGCAAAATTCACTAAAGATTATGCAAAATGTCACACACAAAAGAAAAATCTTGTTGCTTTTATTTTTATTAAAGGTAAAGAAAAAGAAAAGAAAATTCGAGAAAAACTCATAACGTATGGGAAAAATATAAGTAAGATAATTTCATTTAATTTTGAATATAGCATATTGAATGCTGCTTTACTTAAAATGCAAAAGGTATTCAATCCAAAAAATATTTTTTTTAATGTAAGGAAATTAAATTTTATGAAAGCTGACAAAGAAATAATGTCAAAAATGGGTTGTTTTTTTAAATGAAAAAATAATATCTAGTTTTGTTTTTTGTATATTCGAAGTATTTCAAAAATTTAAAACTCATAAAAGACGGAAGAGAATCATGCAAATAAAGCTGAAATAAACATGATGAAGTACTTTTCTCATTTTTTGTGTAAGAAAGAGGCCACGTTTCGTTAGCAGGGGTTGTAAATGCAGTCAACTGTTTCTGAAACTTTTGAAAGTAGGAAGCGATATTCAAAGCTTCTAGCTGCTACAGAGCTATAGATAGAAAAAAAAACATTATATATATCCATACTATATTAATGTATATTGAATATACACTGCATTTCAATACATAATAAATAATTATAAAATTAAAAATATTTTTTTTTTTTTTATAAAAGCATATTTTATAAGTAGTCAGACTTAATTCTCAAAATCATGCATATTTTCATGACTGTAATTTATCTTATTCCAAAACGTGCCCCATACAATACATAAATTTGGTGTTGGTCCCGATTACATAAGATTCAATTTTCATGCTTGGTAGATGTTGGCGCCACTTTTTGCCGAGGATAACGAAAAAGTCAGGCTACAGTGATGCATCCCAAAAGTATGTTTTTTACAGACCACTAGAGTGACCAGTAATCTTTTCGTACACCTGCATTGGTGCATTCGAGCATCACGCGACTCCAGCGGTCTGTAAAAAAAGATATGTGGAATGCACCGCGGTAGCCTGTCTTTTTTGTTAGCCTCGCTGTTTGCTGTTATGACGTCACAGTATTTACCCTCCCACAGATGTTTCATCATTCCTTCAGTAGCAGTTCCAAGGCAGCCGCAGCTCTAAGAGCACGCATTGCATGCATTTAAATTTTAAATAAATCAGTCCACTATATTAAAGTTATCGACTTCTAATTCAATTTTATACTCGCAAACAATAACAGTAGAAATCTCGATCTAGAGAGTTGATTAGGAAAATAATTTTTCTTTAATAACGGATGGCTAATAACTAAAGAAAAAAGCATCATTTAAACTACCTATTCAGAAGTTCTATATTTGTTTCTGAACATTTTATCATAATTTAATTACTGTTGATATATTATTTGATAAATAGTTTCTGAAAATGTGAAAATATTGTATTGTCATCGGCAACATACAACTGTACACAATTTTTAGAACTGTTCCAGATAAGGTAGCGGGTTAGAATATGTATTACAAAATAACAGTTTTGCGTACATTAACCACATTCAGTTAAAAAAAAAAGTGTGTAAAAATTTCCTTCGAACATCCAAATTCAAGCTGATCGAATTTAGAATTATATGCTGTCTTACTTACAGATCACAGAAGAAGGATGTAAATTTTGGTGTAACCCTTTACAAGTATACTCGTCATTAATGTACTACGTTTCTTCATTCTAAACAAAATATCAAAACGAAACTACCAGTATTTTTAAGAAGTTACTTTTGCTTCATTTAATAACGCAATGCCTGTTATTAAATAAAGTGAAAAAGGCTGATAACTATTTTTAGCTATAATGAATAAAAAGCGTGTGAAATGCACAGCACTCCTAGTCAATAAAATGTTAATCGGTGAACGAATACTTCAGATGAATAGAATTTATGCGACAGATGAATCAAATTAACTAGATTGATGGTAAATTCAAGTAATGTAAATAAATACATTTATCAAACTTGGAAAGTGTTTTTAATGTTTAAAAGGTTTAACATCTATTATATAATTACAATTGTTTTAACCATTAAAAAGTTTTTGCTGTAGATTAAAGTTTTCAAATATTACTGTTCAGTTACAAAAACAACCAAAGGAATTTTTTAAGATTGTTCTGCAATTTAAAACAGATTGCTAATTTTACAGATATCCATTTTATTTTAGATTTAAATATTTTTGGATTTTTCATTTGGAATGCAGGATGTGTATGAGGCAATGCTTAGAACAATATGGAAAAAGTACATGACAAGATTTTTAAAAGTTAAATTGGAAACAGTCGTCCTAATCAAAATAACTGGTCTTCTAAACGATACTAAGCAGTGATTTATTTTCCTAACTGTAAAAATAATGAAGATAATTTGGAAAATATTCAATAGCATAACTTTTCTTCTTTCTGTCATGACAGCAGAGGAAGTGCCGGAATTGCGTGTTGTATGGTCATGGATGCGTGGTAATTGCCTGTTCGAACACTTATTGTAATTTCATCATATTTTAAGAAAATTCAGTCAGTTACTTAAATTCAGTCAAGGTTTCACTCAATTATTGTTATAGATAGAAACAAAACTCAGATTTTAGTTGCTGTGAAACACACTTTTTTTTGGTTAAACAATGTGACTGTTATCATGATTTTCTACAGACATTTTCTTTATAATTTAGTATTTTATCACTACCTATAGTTTTTTGATTTCGTTATACCTTTCAATCCCCTCTTTAATGCTTGAATGTATCTCAGTAAAGCAATTTTGAAAAACTAAGATTACAATAGAATTTTGCAAAATGTTACGCGTCATAACGTCGCTAATTAAATGCATCTTATGTAAACTTTCGTCAATTTGAAATGAACTAAATGCAAACATTGTACTACTTAAAAAAATAACAAATACTCTTTATGTGTTAATATTTCAATATATATACCATTGAAATTAGTGAAGAGAAAAACCCTAATAAACGATTTAATTGACTTTGTATTTGAAAGAAAATTCCAGGCCCTTTTTATGTGAACTTAAGTCAGTTTACACAAAGAACTTTTAGCATACCGTCAATGATCCTCTGGTGAGAAATAACATGATACTAAAAATTTAGTTTCATTAAAAACTGGGCCGAAGTTGATTTTATCTTAATTTTCCATATTGAAATATTCATTTTTCACAGATATTAATGAAATTAAACGTATCATGAACAATAAAACAAATGTTTAAAAACGATTCATAACCCTTTTAGACCGGAAAGTTTTTTGATAGAAATGAAAACTTTGGTTTGTTTCCCCTAATCAATAGGATCGTATTTGATATAAAAAAACCCATAAAAATACCCGATGTCAGGTTATGCCAAGGGAGGACCCACACAATTCTGTAGGTTTGGCCTTATTGCAGCTGTTTTTTTTTATTAAGTCTACACAATTGTGTTGTTTGGGATTACGTGTGCAAATATCTAAAAACAAAAGTTTAAGCTAGTTGTTTGAAACAATTTTTGTTTTTGGAGAGACATAATTTATCTTCACATTGCTCGTAAATCACTCTTGTACGGCTGGAACAGTCTTGAAACCGGAATCTCCTCCAGTTTTATGATCGTAGAAACAAGGCCAGTGACTAGTTGCATCTAACCTCTTACTTTCAAACGGTATCTTTATGGGCGGATTGTAGTTTTTGGAATCTCTTCTTCTTCGCTGTGGCTGATGACATCCCTTGATCTTTCTTTCTTGGCAATCGTACATCCAACAGTTTCTCAGCCGAACTTATTCGAAACGATAGTAAATCAAGTGTTTTCTTACGGGGTAACTTGTTTGATTTGGAATCTCGTTTGTAGAGAAACCACAAATTTACAACAGCCAGATCAAGGAAATAGAAAGTTTTTTTTCAAGATCTAATTCCTTGTTTTAAGCTAGATTCGATACGCTCCCATTTGCTGATCGCAAATCTCCCCACCTCCGATTGATGCGTTGTAGTTGATGCAATGCTGACAAGATGCAAACAAGACTGCTGACAAGATGCAATGCTGACAAGACAAGAGACATCCACATTCAACTTTTCTTCCTTCGATCACTGCTTGACGGTATGGAGCGATTTACGTCCTTTGCACGTCGACGCCAGTACAACTTTTTTATTGTCTTTCCACTCGACCACTACAATTCCATTTTCTGTGATGTGCTCAATGCTCTCACCCCTCTTAAGAGCCTTTGACAATTGGATTGCCCTTCATTCTGTTTGGCTTGTACCTGTTCCATAAAATTTCCTTTTTTTATTTCTTCCAGCAGCGGTATTGTGTTGAAATACCTATCGAAGTACATAAAACTAGGTCTGAACCAGAGTATCAACTACAAAAAGTCCTAAACCTAGATCCTTCTGGACCAGGCCTGTACTTTTCCACTGGTATACTACAAAATTTAAAACTATCTCATATGATGCTGTCACTATAGCGTGTGGTTTGTTATTTTACATACTGCTTTACTGAGGCAGGCCATATAAAAGAATCGTCTGCTCCTTTATGGAAAATTTTCCCTGATCTCTTGTTAAATTCAAACAGACACTACAGAAGCTGTCGCGCATTTTCTGAACTTTCCTTAATTTATTATTCATTCCTGATGATTTACTTGTTGTGTCGATAATATAGAATGAATTTCTCAAATTTAAAAATCTATCTCGTGGCATGCATATAACTCATATAAAATTTATAACATATATGGCTTCTATAACTCAGAACAGAAACATACAGTTCGTTACATTGTGCATATTATTTCTCGAATAGTACATACTTTGAATATAAGTCATGAATAGCACAAACATATTAATTTAAAATTCATTCGCTTTGAAAATGCAATTAATAAAAAATAAATTGCTAAAAACATGACTTAAAAAAATTTCCTTTAAAAAGAAAATTTTATTAATATTATGAATTTCAACAATATTTGGAATGGTAATTGCCGGACTTGTGCAGGTCATTAGTTTTCTCAACTTTTCGAAAACCTAACTAAATTTATCAAGGACAAAATCATTAAAATCATGAATAAAATATATGAAAAGAAAAATTAAATATAAGGAAACACAAAAAAATCATATTTAACAGAAATTACGACAGAACATACTTTTTGTCTATTGCTGTCAGATTATATAATCTTTTTAAATGAACAAAGTCTAACCCTGTATTACAGTTGGTGCCACCTAGTTGTGTCTTATCAAAACATCTGAAGCCACTTCACTCATACAAATGTGCAGATTTTGTTTTAAATATCAGAAAAACAGTAGTCTTTTTCTTTTACTTTAAGATCACCCACACAATTGTGTAGGTCAGGGCTTAAAGGGATATACGTTACTCTGCGGTAATGTTAATTTTTGAGCGTGGAAAATTAATAAAAAATTGCAAACGCAAAAAAAAAATAGTCATAGCCTTAGTTCATTTTTTTTTATCTCTGTTATGATTTACATAGGTTTTCGTTTGGTATTTTTATTAATTAAAACTAAATTAATTTTATAAAAATTTATAGGGTATATTCCTGAATAAAATTATAAGAGAGAGTATATCTAAGGAGAGAAACACATACTATTTTTTTATAATACGATGCTTATTTACGGTAGGTTATGACGCTTGAAGTAGATTTTACAAAAAAGCTTTTTGTATAATAATTAACAACTTATTTTTATTAAATAAATGATGCTTACTTTTTAAATCAATATGACAATAGTTCACATTTTTGAACATAAGTATGTAATAAACTGCAATATAAGCCATAAAATAAGGTTTTCAAAAGTACTACCATTTAAATTAGTATTGTAATTTTTTCCTATATTTTCGGAGATTCTTGAAATTCTATTAGAAATATTTGCCACTCGATTTTAAAAATCTCCTCAGTTATGTATTGTATCGTCGTTAATCTCAACATTGGAAAGTTTTTTTAATGGTCCCTACTTGATAGGCAAAACCTCAAAAATATATTACTTTATGTATTTCATTTTCAGAGATATCCAAAAAGTGCTGTTAAAATATGTCCCCAACGCTACTCCCAAAACTACTGTAACAAAAATTCTTAAAAAATGGTTGTAGTAGGATGGTATTTAAACCTTGAAGTTAAACTATATCGATTATCCTAGGTGACATAGCTTTTGAGAAAATCGCATTTATCTGGTGCACACAAACTTTACTTTGCGGGCACTTAAGCAACTCGGTATTATCGAAATTTTGTCAATAATGATTTTCGAAAAATGGTCGATAATTAGCCGATATATTAATTAAAATGCCATCCAGGAAACAGCAGCGCGCACCAATGCAACGTTGCAAATTCGTGATCTCATTCCACGCGCTGGGCATAATGCCAATTTTAAACTTTGTACAAGGTCTTTGATGTACGAAAGATTTTGTGCATGAGCAAAACTCGCATTTGATCGACTTTTTATTTATTTAAATTTATTTAAAAAGCACATTTGACTATTTATACAACCCCCGAGATCGCACTTATATTCGTAAGCGAAAGCTGGGTTTCTGGGACTTTGTTTCCTTTACGGGAGCTGAAATGAAAGAAGATCTAGTAATGCTTACAGTAATCTTACGAAGAAATTACAAACCATGTAAAAAGTATATTTCAAGCAATGCGATAAAACCAGTAAGATAATTTCTTAAATTCGTCTATTTAAACATAATATGCTACCTCAACTAAACTATAGACAAATATTTCTCAATCTGCAAAAATACAATATAACCACAGTCGAAAACATACAGTAACCTCTCCCAACTTACCAACGGTTCAAAATAGCGTTCTTTATCTTTAGAACCTGAGAAATCGATACATTTTCGAGATGTTAAAGAGCATTTATGAAGACATCCCCCCCCCCCCTCGCCCCCTGATTTTCATAGACGCTTCCAAATAGTTTTTATATCGTTTGACTTTGTCAGTTTTCTCATACCATGTTATCAGATTTTTAGATGCTATCATTTCTCAAATAAAAAGTTTCAGCTGCGTAACTTATTACATTTGGAACATTAACACAATAATAGTAATATTAATTTTAATGTTACTATTGTTAATTAATGTTAATACGCTGCGTCTTCTAGTTATGTTTGTAGATCAGGAAAATTTTTACTTGAGAATTGATAGCATCCGAAAAACCTATACTGAAGATTGAGAAAACGCATTAACACAGTATAAAAACTACTTGTAAACGTGTTCAAAAATCAGTGGACACAAAAGAAACTGTTTTTATAAATGCTTCACTAAATCTGACAACTATATTTATTTTTGAATTTGTAAATCTTTTTGGAATTGCGAGTATCTCGTATACTGTTAAAAATTTGCAGCATTCTGTTCAGTCATTTGATCGTTTTTATCAAAAACGGTTACACATCCGTAATTTAACATTATTCTGACCATATTATAGGCCATTTTATGGTCAGAATACAGTTAAATTATGGTTATGAAACCGTTTTTTTCAAAAAACGGTCAAACGACTGGACAGAATGCTGCAAATTTTTAACAGTGTAGATTGTTATTGCATATTTTCGTTTGTAAATTGCAGAAAATTTTGATGACAGAACAATATACCGTAAAATTAACAGTAATAATACCTAAATAAGCAGTAGAATGCCATTACTTGCAGTAATATACGGTAATATTACAGTTTAAATCTTTTCGAGCTGTCTCGGACAGCATCTGTCTGAGAATACATTCTAAGTCGGACAGATGCTGCCAGATCCACAGTGCAAAGGTACGAAATACAACCGCAGTGGTGAACGGCTGCTTTGCGTCCACGGTCCTTTATTCTACTCTTATTACGACTCTTTTGCGGAAGACAGGTTCATAGGTCCTCAGCTACGTTCCGAATATAAGAGACTTTAGCGAAAACCAGGTTGAAAAAAAAATCAAAAATTAAAACTAGACAAATTTAGAACGGAAATTACACAAATTAAAGACAACGACCGCTACTACGTCGAGCTTATTATTAGTCTCTTATTATTAGTCTACTTAGTTTACACTTTATTATAAAGTAAAACAAACGATTTTTTTTTTTTTTTTGCAGCGTAGCTATATTGTACTTTCCTACATTCAGAAACATTTGTGTTCTTTCACAATGTACAATTTTCTGTCCTTCAGTGTTTTGAAATTCTATTCTACAACTAAATAATCAGAAATATTTACAATTCCCGTCGCGTCCTTATTCCGTTCTAAATTCTACCTAAGGTATTCCAAATCAGAATTGAATACGTAAAGCAATAAATATTGTCCTGTTTGTAGTAAACGTTCACCCCTTTACTGATTATCTGTTTAAGGAAGCGCTGTTCGGTAAGATTTATGTGCTCTGAGTTCAAATATTTTACAAGCAACGCAATCCAATCGATCAAATGAACTCTATCATATACAGTAAATATATCTTAGGACAGGAAAAAAAAACCATGTAATAGACTCTCCAATTATCATTCCATATAGTATATTGGACATAAATATATATATGTAAAGTATATTAGATTATTTTAAAAAATCAGATAATATTTAACATAAAAATTTATATTAATGCAATTTTAGAAATTTAACTATTAGAATTTATTTATTTCCAGCACAAGACGTAGTAATAGTTAAAGGTCCATATTAATATGAATTTAAATTTTCCTTTTAAATGAAAAATCTAATTTAGCCTATCAAAATCCACTTCATGTAAGATTTACATCATCAGCAACTTCAAACATATAGGAATAAGAGTAATAAGGAAAGACAACCATCTCTTAATAAGTTTACTCCTATGTGTATTATTTTACATAATACATCAAATATGACTATTATTTACAATTAGAAACAAACGTAAATATTTTTTTTTTTTTTTTTTTTTGGTATTCAATATCAATGAAATTTATTTTTCAATCTTTATAGCGGATTATTTCAATCGGGAATTATTTTATCTTGAATCTTTTTATTTCAATTTAACAAATTTTTAGATTTTTAATCGTATGTTTGCATGGACATTTTTCTATTAGAGAATACATGATTAGAAAAGAAAATACCGGGGAATCTTAAATGCTCGAAAATGTTGCAGTTTTTAACACTTTGTTTTCAAAGCAAAACAAAAAAATTACAATAAACGTATTAAGTTAAATAATGCTATAAAAAGTGATAAAATATCTTTATTAAGATTTACGATCGTTTCATCGCACAAACAGCGACATTTTCCACAATCATTCACGATAGAAAATATTTTCACATTTGTTCATTTGTGAAAATATTTTCTATCGTGAATGATTTTGAAAATGTTGCCGTTTGTGCGATGAAACGATAGTCAATCTTAATAAAGATATCTTATTACTTTTTATAGCATTATTTAACTTAATCTGTTTTTAAGTGATTATTATACATGTTGTTACAATAAATGTTGCAAGCACAGCCAGGAAGCTGCCGGAACACCTTTGTTATTGGAATTGATTTTTCTCTTACTTGATGAAATTCCCGTCTATTGACTTCCGAAAATTTTGATCTTATGTTCGCGAACTTTTTGTGTTTTGAAGGGGATAGGACATAGTAAAAATCCCGTTTTTAATACAGAACATTGCTATGCGACAGAGTTGCTGAATTATCTCTGTTATTTGACGAAATGCAGATTACAATTTTGATAGATTAATACAATTTCAGTCTTTTGGGAGTATTTTCAAATAAATGCGGTTTTTTGTGTGTTTTATGGAAATATAAGAACTTAAGAATACATGTTTCACGAATTTTTGTTATAACGTAGGATACAAAATACGGCGATCACATTACACACAAACGAGAAATATCTACAGAATTTTCATCAAACAAATCTAAAGAAGTGAATTCTTCTCTTTTTGGATTTAGCTATGGAAATCACATTGATTTCACATGTTCCATGAAAAGAAAATCTGTACTTTTTATGTATCTCATGCAATCTGATGGTAAATTTCAGTCACTATTAGAAGAACAGAAATCATAAATTGTCAATTTCTATGATTTAACTAACAGTAAAGTTGTAAATATGCACTTAAAAAATTACAACATTTTTTTTGTGGGAAAAGATGAACATAGGTAATATAAATGGTTACATTGTATACTGTTCAAACAATGGCATATAGAAAAGTTTATCCGACGAAGATTTCGGAAAGATCTGGCCGTGGAATTGGTGTAGAAACAACGCACTGTTCTATCATCTATTTCTCACTATTCTATTCTTCTTTGAAGATAAAAAAGAAAGAAATTTCTTAAAAGGACACAAGGACAAAATGATACATTTCCACAGAAAGAATATAGGAATACCTCTTTGTCATGTTCTAACTAATCATTTATTATGTAAAAATCATGTAATAATGAAATTTGAAGAATCTGGCAACAATAAAATGGATTAATTATTACATATACATTTTAAAATAAGGTAAGACAAGGTTATATTTCGAAGATACTAAGTAATAATGTGCTGAAAAAAAAATTTAATTTAAGAATATACTAAAATAATGAAAATGAAAAAGTGGCTACTCGTATACATTGATAAAATGGCTTGTGATTAAAATGCATTTTGTAAAATTAGTCGAGCTTAACCCTCTGAGCGGTTTGGTCGTATTTTTCAGTTTCCCAAAGACAACTTTAATCTAGTGTAGACAAAAATATTTCAACAGAATTATATTTCAAGATGTCTATCAAATAAGGAGGCAACAAGTGTATTTTAGAAATAAACAGAGAAAAAAAAATTAATTAAAATTATTTTTATAAGCATTTTTATGAAAATTCAGGAAAGCCTTTAAGGCGCTCGGAGGGTTAAAGATGAAAAATGAATCGTTTCCAAATGTATAGCATATTAGAAACCCATTTTTGCAGAAACTGCTTCTAAATCTGTAAATATATGTAAAAAAAGTTAAAGAACTAATGTCTTTTGCAATATACATCAGTATATCTGATTTTAAACGCATTTAGTTAAAAATAAAATGGTAATCAAAATGGAATGAGATTTCCTCTCATGCATATGTTAAAGTTGTAAAAATACGCGTGTGAGCTTGCATGTTAATGCGATTCTTTCTGCATATGTAGGTTGCTTTTGAAATGTTAGAAAACATAATATCGTGTTATAAAAGAAGGATTGTTACTTTAGTTGTTACTCAAGTGAGGCATGTAAAAAAAAAAATTAACAAGCTGATATAAGACTATTCTAATATAAAATATTTCATTGTATCTATGTTTTTTATACAACAAATTTATACAAATTTCCACAGTCATTTAAAATCATTATTAATTAATTTATTATTATTACAAAGTCTAAGAAATATGCATTTGCAAAAGGCTTTTAAAAATTTTACGCTGACCCTATTCATCTTTAGTACGCTTATTATAATAAAAAAAACTTGGTTTTCTATTGCGCATTTTTTTTTCATGATTGCCGTTAAGAAATGTCTCGACGATACACATAGCCTGTTGAACTTAACAATGGCAAACTGATAAAATATACAAGTATATATAAATATTATACAGACATATACACAATACATACAATAAACCCAACTGGAGTGAAAAATCAACCAGAGCCAGGAATCGAACCCGGGACCACTGCATTCCAGGCAGTCGCTCTAACCAGTGAGCTGGAATGATAAAATATACTTTTATTAGAACATTTTTACAGTTAAACGTATACATATTTAATGCATAAAAATATATTTACATTCATTTATTCTTGAAATTATAAAGATATTATAGGTCACACATTTTATATAACTAAAAAACAACCCAAAATGTCGCGTAATAAAATCGATAATGTTAGACGTTTCGAGTTATATTCAAGCTTCCCATCTGTATACATGTTAATCGATACCAAGATGTATTTTGTAAATGTTCATGTCGAAGGAAGCGCAATTTTGAAATATAGCAGAATCTCGTTACAACGGATGTCAGTTTAACGAATTTGTCCCTTTAACGAATATAATTTAATTTTATATATCGTATATCTCTGTAATAGTAAAATCTGTTCATCGTTGTCCGGTCATCCAAGGCTGTCGTATAGATGGCTGGTGACTTCCCCAACATGGATTGTTAGTGAAAAATTGCAGACCCAGGTACGGCCGGAGTAGCTCAGTGGTTAATGTAACAACCTGGAATGATGTGACCTCAGGTTCAATCCCCGGCTCTGGCTAGTTTTTCACTCCAGTTGGTATTATTCTATTTATTGTTTGTATGTCTATTTAATATTTATATATGCTGCTAATCGTTGAATGCAGGCGTTATTTATGTGTGTTTTATTATGTATTGTAGTGTGTGTGTGTGTGTGTTTTTAATTTGTATTGTTAAACAAGTCCTATTATCCTATTTCAGTATAAAAATATTCACTTTCATGAATTTTTCAATTAAGCGAATTTAATCAGTGCTCTCCGGAGCTTAGTTATAACGAGATTTTCCTATATGACATCAACTGGGGCTACACATCACAGTAGGGGCGCGTTTTCTGGTGAAATTGTACCTACTTCGTTTAGGGGATATTTGTGTAATCTTGTAATCCAACCCTCTAAAATTTATACATTTTAAATTATATAAGTTGGATTTAATTATTTTAATATTTTCAAAATCAGGGACGTGGTCGGTATCTATTAAATTATAAACAAGTTTCGATTGCAAATTGCTGGATTTAAAAGTTCATTTTAGCTCTTCTAAACGGATGTCGTATGGAATTAAATCCAGCTGCAACAATTTTATAAATAGATTATTTTAAAAAGGGATTAAAAGTTTAGAGAAGTCTCCATAAACGAAAAATTTACGATCCCATCAGAATATGTGGTTGTACTGTGATCTACGCTTGTACGCGATTTAATATTTTTTAATTGGGATATACTTAAACGTAAACATGTGTGAAAAATAATTCGGTATTGTTCGCAATTTTGCTGCTGAAGTGATTGTAAGATGCTTGAAATGCACATTGATATTAATTTTAATATATGATATTAATCTCTTGCCTGTTACGCCCGAACTCAGTTCGGGAAATACAAATGCGCCTATTTTTGAATGCCCGACCTGAGTTCGGGCAAGAGAAAAATCAGTGTTTCAGCCCGAACTTAGTTCGTCCAATACATAATATTTAATTTACAATTTTCACAACAGATGGCGATACTTTCCGGCGAAAGGTTCGGCAGTTTCACGCCATATTCCCGCCAATTTCGGATTTTGATAATTTTACAGTTCAGTACAAAATTAAAGAGACGTTCTTTTTTTTTCATTTTTGACACGTTTTTCTCAAATATATTCCACAGACAAGGGGTTAATAGGTTATTTTTTAGTTATTAAATGTATTTCTCCATTTTTAAATTTTTATTCATACGCAATATACTTATTTCATTTATTCGACTTAGGGAAATGATTTACACTGTGATTTTCCTTTGGTAGTAAAGTTGAATAATTCTGGTTTATCCGTTAGTAAATGTTTCTTAATTTTCATGGTTAAATATTCAGAAATAAATGGCAATCATGTATTAATTTTACCCTAGTGGAATAGGAAAATAGGCATATTTATTCCCATTGTGAAAGAACTGCTGTGAAAACTAGGTATTTTCTTAGGAAAAATATTACTTTCATAACCAATGTAAATGTTCCAAATGAAACAAATTCGAAATTTTGTTACAATACATTTCAAAATTGATCACGTTTGTGTCCCCCTATTTGTGTTGCCCTGTTAGAAAATCGTTATTCGTAATTGTGACGGGTAATGTATTCAGTGTGTAACATTGTCGTTGGAAGTTTTGAACGAAGTAAATCATTTTGTTGAGACAAATTATGATTATTTAGGCGTTTGAACTACATTTCAAATGTTCCTTTTACATTAGCAGTATATACGGTGATTGAAATGTTATCGCAGAATGTAAGACATTCACTATTGAGATAATTTAAGATTTTCTTTGGTGTATTGAAAGTCAAAAGTGCGTTTTTTTTTTTTTTACTTATACTAATAAAAGAAAATTTTGCTCTGTGTGTCTGCCTGCGATGGCTAGCAAAATCTACGGCACGTGCGAGACTCAAAAGTTTTTAGAAACTAGCCCAAGAAAGTCTCATAATGCACGTGAGATTCAGAATTTTAAAATTCTAATACTTAGTTGAGAAATTAATTAAAAAACACAAATTAAAAGCATGGAAAAGTAATCATAATTCAACAAAAGCGTAGATTTTTAACAAACCGCAGACAATTTTTTCGAACTCGAGTTCGCCAGCAGTTTGTGCTGGCGTCCAAATTAAAAAAAAATTGCCAGCACATTGTGATGTTAATTTTTCGCAACTACTGTATTTTTCATGTTTATATAGTCAGGAAACCAAAGAAAGATAGAGCATATTCACTGTGATCGAGTTTGTGCTGGAAAATTTACAGTGGTTTTTTTTTACAGTGTGTTCACTTCATCTACCTAAAGAGAAGTTTGGTATCAAATGAAAATATAATTTATACACAAAAGGATTCTCATATTTTTCTCCCTTATGAAGTAAGTTTGGAGGGCACATTAACGAAGCGCGCTTTATGATAAAAAGAAGGAAATTTACAGAAGTTAATATTTATATGATGAAGAATCGAACGTTTTAGAATTTCCTATAAAATGTGCATATCTTAAACTATAATCTATTCCTTCCGCATAACAATCTTTCGCGACGCGACCCTAAAATTCCTAGTTAATTAAACATTTGACACCGTTATCAGAAATATTCGATACTTTTAGAGAAAAAGAGGAAAAGCTGCTCGATTGCTTTCTGCCCACAAACGTCCCGATTATATTTACTTTCAAACGAAAGTGAGTTTGTAAATGTGGAGAGCAGAGCCTTAGCATGCACAGCTTTCATGATGGAAAATAACTAGAAAAATCACAATGCTATTTTCAGACACCTGCACAATAGAATACATAAAACCTCAAACAAAAATTGATTTAATATGATTGTAGTTGGCTAAAAATAGTACAATTTGTTCTTTCCAATTTAGATATCTAAATCAAAAATTCTAATAAATGATCCGATTAAGAAATATCCTACAGTCACAAAAGAAATTAAACTGAAAGCAAATTCATTGTTCCCTTACTTAAGTGCATATCAATACGTTGCCGCCATCAATAACAGACATAAATCTTCAAAGATCCCTAATATAGAAAACACGATTTCTGTTCTGTGCATGAATAATTTTTTTTAATA
Source organism: Maratus speciosus (assembly GCA_963932465.1). Classification (NCBI taxonomy): domain Eukaryota; kingdom Metazoa; phylum Arthropoda; class Arachnida; order Araneae; family Salticidae; genus Maratus; species Maratus speciosus. Next base: position 252,681 of record CAWVRF010000006.1, on the reverse strand, counting down.
TAAGACAGTTTGAGCTCGATCCCGCCCAATCCCAAAGACTGATTTAAAAATTGAGCCCGTTTAAGCTTCATAAATTACGTGTGCGACACATTGCGTCACATTCAAGTGTTTTGATAGAAATAATACAAGAGCTTGGAGATGCGAGGGAAAGGAAAGGGTTATTTAGTCTTCTGTTATTGGGGAGTGCTATTGAACTGTGCTCCGGAGACCTGTATTTAAGAACTTTGGTGAATTCCGACCATTATTTAAAGATATACTAAAAACAGAAAAGTACCGAAGCTGAGCTACGGAGGGATCCAGCTACAATTAAGCCCTGCATTTATTAATCGCTTAAATGAGTAGTATTACTTACATTTTATTTTTTATGCAATTTCTATGAATTTTTTAGTTGTGATTACATATTATTTTAATTTAAAATAAGCCATTCTGTCTTAAAAATCGTACACCATACGATATTTATTAATATTTTGATTTCGAAACATGATATCTATACCAATAACTTATTGATACAAGGATATAACTTATTGATACAGGTTTGTGAGATCAGACCATTGTTATTACTCGTAGAGATAAATTCATTAATTTTAAATTTTATTAAGATAAATATATTGTATAATCTTTGAACGGCATACCTAAATATAATACTCTTCCTTTTTTTTATGTCTTCTCTAAAAGAAAATAAATATACCAAGTATTCAACAGAAAAAAAGTTAATTGAAATAAATACCACTGTCTATTCCGCAGAGGTTAATCTCACCAAGCAGGATTTTGTTCCAGTCATGTACATATGAAAAAAAGTTCAATTCCACGGAGACTTAAATATTACATCTCCTTATCAGAAAACGTGAATAGATAGTAACGCAGCCGAAGAACAAGTACTAGTTACGAACGACTCTAAACTTCTTACTTTAATAATTTATTCTTGCTCATTTGGGGATTCCTTTTATGTTATTTCTTTTATTTGATTATTAGTAAGGTCTTATGTTTTATTGGATAATTTTAAATTTATAATAAAGTCATTATTTTAATATTGATTACTTTTATCACGTCTTCGTTTTTATTAAATAATCATGTTAAACTTCAAAATACTAACATAGTTTTAAATGTGGTAAAATAAGTACAAGAATGAAAAATCTTCCATCAAGCAGAGATTTTGAAACGCTTTCCAACTCTAACATATTATTCTGAAATTTCATTTCTTCATACAATGCAATAGATCATAATCATATGTTATAGAATCACCAGTATTTTGTGTGTCTCTGTAAATAAGCGATAAATACTGTGCACTCCATAATCTATAGAAAACATATTAAAATAAAATCCAGCCATTCTTTTTAATTTCATTACATTTGAAGTGCGATAACATTGTAAAAACATCGCAAGCGGCATTCCTCCAAATATCATAATGTAATTCAATTATTTTGTGTATCCCTGAAAAAAAATTATGTATGATACTTATTGTGTACTCCTTAGAAACCATGTTTTTATCCCACCCCAGTCATACATATCAATGTCATTAGATTTAAAGTATTGTAACGTCATTAAAATCCATCGGAAAAGCTTTTTCCCAGTATATCATAATATAATGGGACTTTTTTGTACATACATGTGAACGAACTGTCTTTTCTGTATACTTCATTTACATTACGAACAATCTATAGTAAAGCACAATACCATACAAAATTGCCTGGCAGTGTGTGTACATTTACAAGAGCAAGACCACCAATATGCTGCCCGACGGCTAGCCAGCCACATAGATAAATCGAATTTATAAACACTTTTCAAACATGGTGCAAAATGTTAAAAACTGCTATAAATAATGTTTTTCATCATGGAAGACGATAATATTCCAGGGACGCAGCATTAAGCCTAAAATCGTATCGTATCGTATCGCAGAATTCGTAGATGGCGGAACTCATATATACAACTTACTCGACTACAAAGAAAACGCGAAAAGTCGCATTTCAATAACTCAGCGAGTATAGCTCTTATTATTCTGATTTTTTTAGAACAGTCTTATTTTTGCAGTCTAATGTTATTCTGAAATTTTTACATCTCTACGTGCAGTATATTTTGAGATCTAAATACCCACTTGAGATGTTACAAATTCCTAATGTCGACTACTTGAAAATGGCCCGGGCAAATTTCTTTAAATTGATATATAATAGGAATCTGTTTTATGTGAAGGGAATAAGATAACATCTGTTTCCAGGAAAACTCTAATTTTCTTTTTAATTCACATTTTTTTCCTCCGAAAATGGTCTTATTAATATTAATATATAATATTAATATATTTTATATGAATCGAATAAGACCATGTTTGTTTCCAGGAAGACTCTTATTTGTTTTATAATAAGCATGAAAAATCGGACTATATTTTTCCACCATTTATGGTAATTTCGCCGAAGATGCGCCTACTGTATTCATGCGCTTAATTTCTTCTGATCAACGTTTAGTGGAAAGTTTACTAACCTTCCGTAGCTCAGTCGGTTGAGTGCGGGCCTCGCAATACATAGGTTGCGAGGTCTGTCCTCTGTGAAGCAGTAAGCATTTCTTTTTTTATCAAAGTAAATTTGATTTTATGTATCTATAAAAATGTATTAATTTATTTTGATTTTTTTTCTTTAAGAGTTTCACATATTACTATGTCGTGAAAATTTTTCAGACAATAAAAATACTGTAAAGTATGTCTAGGGCGGACTCTGTTTAAGCCGGAAATTTGCCTACGGCGGAAATAGTTTCAAGTCCCGGCGAATCCATTGAAAATAACATTAATACGTGCTCCATAAGCCGGAATCTGCCTAACGCGGAAACGGAAAGGTTTTTAAGATCCGCCGAAAGCCAGTTTTTACATAAGACGGAAAAAAGAATATTTTAAAACCGAAAAGGATTCGGTAAATGGAAGTTTAAACCTGATAGATAGATCAAATACATATAATAAATAAATACATTTAAAATACAAATATAAATAAAAGCACATTTTTACGCCTTCATTTATTACAATGAGAGAATTTTAATATTGAAAATTTTCAGATTTAATAATAAGGAAAAGAAAATGCGCAGTTTGTATTTGTTCAATCTACAACAGTTTCTTTTTATTTACAATTTTTAACACAAATAAATTTCTGTTTTTCTACAGTACATAAATTTAAATAATGAGTTTTTATTTTTTCCATTACCCTTATAATAAAAAAAGAAAAAAAAATAGGTCGTAATTCTTCCATTACCTTTATAATAATAATAATAATAATAATAAATACATGCTGTTATCCTAACTGTAAATGGAAGACTACGAGATTTAAAAAAATGTCATACATTCAAAATTTAAAAAAGTAAATTTAAAAAAAAATTAAAATTTTTAAATAATTTAAACTTTTGTACTGTTGCATAAATTGGCATGCAAATAAATTGCAGTTTTACACTTCTTTTATAGTTTTATATCTCTTCAGTTTTATATCTTTGGGGGAGGGAGAGGGGCCCAAACAAAGGTTTATTAAACCATCTCTTTAAATCAAAAGAGCATAAAATTCATAATTTGTCATGAAATTTATTTTTTTTAATATATTTAAATTATTTTTTAGTTTTACAACAACAACAACAGCAACAACAAAATACCTTGCAAACTTCCCATGTATTCACAGAAAAAAATAAACTAAATAAAACCTGAAATAATTCAGTTGGCTAAATAAATTATTAAACCATTGCCTAGCATTAAAAAAATTACAAGATACAAAATATAATTAAAATCTGTTTCTGAAATAATTTAAGTTGCTAGTACATCAATAATTAAATGATTTTCTGCATGGTATCGCCATCTATTGAATAAATTCAGCATTGACAATAAATGGGAATTGTATTCACAGAAAAAATTAAGGGAAATAAAACCTCAAATTAAATAATTCAGGTGGCTAACTAAATTATTAAACCGTTGCCTAGCATTGTGAATGTGCCTACCTTCACATATTAATATTAAGACCTTTTATCTTTCCCCCCTTTAAAATTACATTTTTTTAATTCTTAAATTTAATTATCTGTCTGCATTTGGATTCAATCTGTTTTTAGCGCTCTTTTCCCTTCATAAATTAAGCATTCAATTCTCAGTCTCTTTAATATTTTAACCGTAGCGCACTGCATTTAAAAGAAAAGAAATAAATTCCTCTTTTCGCATAGCAACTCGATTCTAATTTTCAACCTTCTGCTTAAGTTTTGACGATATGCAGAAATTAGTCAGACGAAATTACTTCTACATTTTTAGCCGTTGGTCCAGATGTAAGATATTAGTCATTTCAGTTATTAACCCTGTCTTTATTTTGTTTTGTTTATTAACGGGCGCTTCGGCCCCTTCAGTCCCATGAGAACTTTGACAAACCCTATAGAATGTTCTTTTGCGGTTTATGAGCTATATTTTCTATGTAATCATTTGGCGTTAAATATTTCTTATCACTCTGTTACATCCCCCATTCAATTTCAATTATCGTACTTTGACCGCATGCCTTTCTCTCTTTATTCTCGCCATATAGTATATGTTTGTGGCGAAATTGTGCGCTTGCCAACACTCGAGATTTCAAGAAAGTGTAATTTTGTGAAAGACTAGCTTCTGAACTCGCATGATGTGAATAAAAAGAAAGGTAACTCTTCGCTCCCTTCTCCAACATTGGCTGTGTAATTCTCGGCGGTGGTGGAAACGATCCCGGTGCACAATAAAGACCTTCAGAAAATTTCTGCCTTCTATTATCTCAGCAGTTTCTTGCCTCCTTCTTAAAATAATTAGCAATTGATTTTTTAGCCTTAGAGTCGGTATTGAAGCTCAGCAAAATGATCCCTCTGTGCAAGAACAAATAACTACTTTACAAGCATTAAAAATTTCAAGGTACAAAATATAATTAAAATCTGTTTTTGAAGTAATTTATATTGCTTGTTACATGAATAGTTAAGTACATCAATAATTAAATGCTTCTCAGCATGGCATCGCCATCTATTGGCTAAATTCGGCATTAACAGTAAATGGGGGGGGATATCAAAATAAAACTTTCTTTTCAAAATTGGGAGCAATAATAATGTATTTTATGCATTTTATACAGTTGTATCCAGTAAGTCTAATATCCTACCACCCCAATACAACTAAAAATTTAACATATATAAAAAAAAAACATGTTAAACTGCTTTTCAAGTCCAGTTGTTAATGCACTTTTTAAACCACGCATAATTATGATTTATAATAAACCTATAAAGGTGCAATTCAATGAAAACGCAAATTAGGTGATAATATGCAGTGATTAAAAATCTTAATATTTCAGAACAGGAACTAATTTACAATTTAAAAATATGCAGTTAGAGTTTTGAAAGAAGTACCTAACAATTCAACAATATTTTAACATTTTTTTTTTAACTCTATGTGTGTGAAAAACATTTATAGCCTTTCTTTTTTTATAATTCTTGTCTGTAATGCAGCAGTAAAGTGATGCTTTCTTTATTTGTAGTTATTCATTTTTGAATAATTTTAAATGTAATCATCTTTTATTACTGACTTAAAGTACAAAGTGGGGGGATGTGAATTTTCACATTTGGTAGATAGAGATATATTATTCACATTTTATCTCATATTGAAAATCTAAATCCCACATCCTTCAAAATTTTCATTCCATCACCCCTTGTCCTGCCTCCCATTTCTCATTACCTTTGCATATCTATTTTATGATACTGAAAACTGAAAATATTACTTCACATTAAAGTAGCAATAAATGTTATGCCACATGTTAGTGTTATGTCACATGTTGATAGGTTAAAAACTTACATGATGGAAAATTATTTCTTAAAAAATAAAAAATCAGTAATTTGCCAAATACATTTTATTTGAAAGTATTTTTTTTTTTTTTTTTTGCTTACAGTTTTATCGTATTTTAAATAAAAAGGTTTAAAGAGTAATATTTCTTTATATTTTTCTTAAGAAAGTAAACTTTTTACATAGTAAGTTTTAACAAAGCTTTCTATATCTGTGAAACAAACCATAACCCCCCACATTTATTATATTACTTCCATATCTTATTAAAAGTTCTTTAAAAAAATCAAATAGCGCAGCACTCTTTACAATTGAAGTATGAGGTATGCTTTTTTGAAAGGGGGTGGGGGGAATTAAAGGTTAATGGAAATCACGATTATGAGTTCCTATCATTACTCTTTATTTTTTTTTATCTTTTTATTACTAACTTAAAAAAAACTAATGATATTAATTAAAAACCCCCTTAACTAGTTAAAAGTTTGTGACGCAGCACTTTATCTTATTGCTATAAGAATTTTAAATATGAAACTTAAAAATAATGATATCAAATTTTAAGTGACGCTATATTATTTATTTCATCATTTTTTGTGTTATTTATAATTGCTGCGTAAGAATTATGTTAAATTTAAAAGGATGTATAAAAATGTATTCAGTGATGCGTTATCATTCACATTTTTCATAAATTCAAACTATGAGTTTTGAAAGATATGATATTAAGTGACGCCTTTATGTAGTCTTAAACAATTTGTTTTAAAATTCAATTTTAATTGTTTTCGATTTAGGTAAATATATTTACACATATAACCAAAACTTTTAATTTCCCAATACAGTGTTAGAAATACCATTTTCATTGAACCTGTACAATGCACTGTAATGTATTTATATGAATAAATTGATTTATCTTTTGTGCCACGCTATCCAAAATCAAAAGTAAAATTTATGTAATTGTTTTTCTTTGCGTCATTGTATCCAAACTAAACGAAATGTATGCAAATGGATATTATTTCAAATTAAAAAAAAACATACCACAATTGAAAACACACTTCGAATTCTTTTCTGTGTTCCTGTAAATAAACGACATATTCTGTGCGCGCCTTATTCTTTTCTATATTAAGCAGTTTGTAGTGCTCTCCATTGACATATATCAATTTCAATATGTTTGCTATTATGTAACATCATTTAAACACACTGTAAACACTTTTTCTTCGCAGGATATAATACGTCTACATTTACGTGATTTAGAGTATGGACAGATAAACAAACAGACGAATATACAATCTGAATTTATAACACTTTACAAATATGTTGCAAAATGTAAACAACTATGTTGGAAAGTGTTAAAACTGGATCGCAGTTCAATCAGTTTTTGCCCGTTAGTTTGTTTAGCTCCTCAAATGGGAGAGAAGTATTTTATGTCTTTAAGATATAGACTATTCTTGCAGTCTGAGATAATGACATGTTGGAGGCATTTGGTACAAAAACAAGGACTGACACAAAAGAAATCTCTCCCTTCGCACATTAAGCTCTTGCAAAAAAGATTTTAATATTTCTCACTGTTTTCGTGTTCTTCCATTCTAAATATCTAAATACTTTTTTTCATGAAATTGTACATTTCTAACCATTTTCTTGATCGACTGTATGTTTACTAAACTAAATCTAGTCAAGCAACGAAATATACTTATTAAAATGGTTGGATTTGACTTAATTTTTTTTCCTGAAATATTGAATTAATGAATTTTACTTCTAAAACAAATCTTATATATAATGAAATGGGGCTATTTTGAATATTGTTCAACAATGTTGGATTGTAATTAAAATTTTAAATTAATTACTAAACAATATTTTATATAAACCTGCCAATCCAATCGGGACTACGAGGGTTCAGCATGGCCGATATGAAGATTTTTTTTAATTAACACTCTAACAGGTATTTTATATTTAGTATATTTTCGTAGACTTCCCAACAACTATAGCAAAAAGTCCTTCCGGCCAGTGCCGGGAGGAAGAGGTAGCTTTCATATTCCTTATTTTAAAAAAGCCAACTTATATTATTCAAACACACGAAGCTCAATTTAGTGGAAACCGAATGTAGGAGATTCAATACCAATTTTTATCAATACTAAATCATTATGAATGAGAATTTCGCGAAATTAGTCAGCTTTATCCAAACTGCTTTTAATTAAAGTAACTTATATTTGGCTGCCAAATTTGGCGATTTCTTAAAGTGCCTGCCATTTTAAGACAACATGGTGGATGAGGCTAACAAGTGAACTTGGTCGAGACCTTAGTAATTGCTGTGCACATGCTCACTCACATCGGAATCGGTTGATATATACGAGTGCTGTCGCAGGCAAAAAATCAGATTTTTCAAAATGTCACCCACGTTAGGAATTGAAACTACTATATCTGAGCCATTTTTTAAGATAAAGGCAAACAAAAAATGCTCCTTAATCCTTATATCAAGGTCAAATACTTAAGAAAGAAACCTTTTTCAATTTCTAATTTTTTTGCACCTCACTTTAAATATAATTTTTTTTTATTTAATGGCCGCCATTTTGAAACAAGATGGCTGATGAAGCTGGCCAGCGAACTTGGTCGAGATATTGATGTATACTATCCACATGCCTTCTTCCATCGAAATAGGCGAATACGTGTGGTATCGCGTGACAAATACAAGATCGTTTCAAAGTGTTAGCCATGATAGAAATTCAAAGTGCTATAATTCAACCACTTTTTAAGATATAAACAAAAGAACACATTTTCAGAAACAAAAACTGCTCCGAATCTTTGTATCAAGGCCAAACACATAAAAAAAATCTTTTTCATTTTCCGATTTTTTAATACCTCATTTTAAATTTTAAAATACATTAAAAAAAATCGCAACCTTTTTGAAACAAGATGGCGAATGAAGCTGGCCAACGAACTCGGTCGAGATATTGGTATGCACTATGTACAGACCAAGTAATATCCAAATCGGTTCATAAATACGCCTGTTATCGAAAGACAAAAATCAGGTCGTTTTAAAATATCAGCCACAATAGAAATTCAAAATATTATAACTCAGCCATTTTTTTAGATATAAACGAAACAAAACCTGTTCCGGAATCTTTGTATTAAGGTCAAACACATACGAAAAAATCTTTTTCATTTTCCAAATTTTTAGCATCTCATTTTAAATTTAAATTTTTTTAAATGGCCGCCATTTTGAAACAAGATGGCGGATGAAGCTGGCCAACGAACTCGGTTGAGTTATTTGCATGTACTACATACACACCAAGGTACATCCAAATCGGTTCATAAATACGTCTGTTATCACGTGGCAAAAATCAGGGCGTTTCAAAATGTCAGCCACGCTAGAAATTCAAAATGCTATAACTCAGCCATTTTTTAAGACATAAACGAAACAAAAACTGCTCCCGAATCTTTTTATCAAGGTCAAACACATAAGAAAAAAATATTTTTTCAATTTTCAATTTTTTGGTACCACATTTCCTATTTAAATTTTTCTTAAAATTTTAAATGGCCGCCATTTTTAAACAAAATGGCGGATGAAGCTGGCCAACGAACTCGGTCGAAACATTGGTCTGTACTATGTATAAACGAAGTTACATCTAAATCGGTTCATAAATACGCCTTTTATGGCGTGACAAAATTCAGGACGTTTCAAAATGTCAGCTTCGCTAGAAATTCAAAATGCTATAACTCAGCCATTTTTTAAGATATAGACAAAACAAAAACTGCTACGGAGTCTTTGTATAAAGGTCAAATACATAAGAAAAAAATATTTTTCCATTTTCAATTTTTTGGTACCACATTTCAAATTTTAAATTTTTTCAAAAATTTTAAATGGCCGCCATTTTGAAACAAAATGGCGGATGAAGCTGGCCAACGAACTCGGTCGAGACATTGGTATGTACTATGTACACACTGAATTACATCCAAATCGGTTCATAAATACGAGAGTTACAGTATGACATAGGTCAGATATATATATATATATATATATATATATATATATATATATATATATATATATATATATATATATATATATATATATATATATATATATATATATATATATATATAAATTTTGAACGGAGGGTGGTTTCGGGGTCTGGGGGTCATGATCGATGAAAATATACTAAAATTTTTTGAAATCGCTTTCCTCCGAACGGCTGCAATAGGTAGCTTTTTTGTAAAGAAAGCTACCTAAAAGCATTCTGTTACCTCGTGTGAGCAGCATGCAAGCGGTCAATTTCGAAACACTTTACTATTTTAGCAACCTTCGTGATTCTAATTATTTCAGTATTTAAGCGAATAAGTGAGCCTGTGTCGTTTTATTAGATATCTGTTAAAACTGTGTTTTATTTCTTTATTTGTGTATTGATTTATGAATTTTAAATTTCGAAACATTTCACTATTTTGGGGACTTTTGGGGATTCTAATTATTTCAGTTTTTAACACTATTTCTACCAAGAGGTGTCAAAAGATACCTTTGGTATTTTAACTTAAAATTATTCTCTAAGTTTAAGCACTTATACGCAATTAATTTTTTGAATTTATGTACAATAGTTGTTAAATTAATTCAGCGATATCATTTTTCTCCAGTTCATTCTGGATCTAAAAATATGCATATGGTATACCTATTTCTAACATGGGGTGTATTTTGACACCTGAAGGACTTCATAATTTCTAACTTTAAGTAATTCATAATTTCTAACTTTAACCATTTTACAGCATCATATCAATTATTATTAGATTAGGAAATCCCGATTTGATTTGTAACGGAAAATAGAGGAGTTGCTGCATAAATTTTATATTCGCTCGTTTACCGTCAAGTTGCATTTTAGTGTAGTAGGTCATTGCAGTGACTAGTTTAAAAAAAATTGAATAACGCGTTTTGTTCTCCAATTCTGCTTACAGAGTTCCATAGACATGAATTTCGTTTTCATTCGTTTAAAACTGTGGTATTGAACAAGGAAACAATTTTATTATACTGCTTTATGATTACTGTTGTTGTTGTTGTTACAAAAATTGAAGTTTTAAGCATGATACTGAAAGTTTGTTGAGTTAATAATATTAAAATTTTTCATTTTCTATTTAAAAAAAAAATGAAGAAGATAATATTTTTTATTGTTGTTCCTGTTTACTTAAAACATGTTTGATTACATTTATGTTTTTTTAATATATATATTTTGTATAATAGATTATTGAATTAAACTACAATTTATAACTTGATAAAATAATCTCTAATAAATACGCATATATATAAATATATACATATATATACGCAAATATAATATTTATATTGCTCAAATTATCAATATTTAACTGATTATTTGAAATCCAAACAGTTTTGGTAATTATTTGCATCCGCGTTATTCACGTTGTTTTTCTCTTTATAATATAGATTTTCCACTTCGTCTAGGTGTGTAACTACAAGCGTAAAATATTAAAATCAGAGTACACTTAATAGTCATCTAATGTAATGTTTTATGATTAAATATAAAAGGTATCACTATTCCGATAAAAACTAATCAAAATTTAAACGTCTGAATAAAAAAAAAAAAAAAAAAAAAAAAAAAAAAAAAAAAAACTGCATTACACTGTCAACGCATTAGAAAAATAGATAAAAGGTTTTTCTGATTGCGACAAAAGATATTTAAAAGTATTTTTTTTTAAATAGTAATTGTAAATGGTAGTTTTCGCTATTAAAGATTTTTTTTTTTTTTCCAAAACCTTTATTTATCCGCTTTTGAAATGGATATATCATATTATAGAACACTGTCCATTTAACTTTCAAATATAAATCATAATTTATCGTATTAATTTTTTATAGTTTTGCAATATATATATATATATATATAAACAACTCAAATACTGAAGGAAAATTAAAATACATATAAAAAGTAAAGAGAAACTTTAATTGAATTCGTTCGTTTTCTGTAATTTTTTTTTTATGATATACAGTTATAAGCCATCTTTTTTGTCAATCGACAAATGCATTACCACTTTTTGCCTAGTAGATAATTACCTATTGATTAACCATTATTAAGGAATTGCAGTTCCATTAGAACCACCGACTTCATGTAATTTAACAAAAATTGGCTTTAGAGGCTATTTTTCTTCACGACATATTTCACTGGATCATTATCATTTTAAATACTTCTTTATATTAACTATCTGAATAATTTTAAAATTAATCTATCTTGACTGTTTGATTTATAATCTTTTTTTCTAAACATTAAAAAATGAATCAAATACTACATGGTGATTTTTTTTCACTTTTGCTATATAAAAACTGCTTCAGACATTCTCTGTGACAAATAACGTAAATGTGTAACTAAATGAATATGTCCCTAATGTAATAGGAAATTAACCAATGGTTTTATTCTGGATAGGAAGTGGGTATATAAGAATTATGTTTTACTCCACCAATGGAAGAGGGACGCATTTTAGGAAATTTTGATTGCATAATTGAGGACCCCAGAAGCCAAGGGATATATGTGACAAAATCGAAAAAAATGAACTAAGTGCACAGACGACCTGGAAATATGCTTTTTTTCTTTTCAAGTAAAGAAATATAGGTGATTTTCTAATCATATTTTGTGTTTTAGAGATCAACCACTTTTACCGAATAAGGATCAATATTGATTAATTATAAATTTAAAGAAAATTGCACTCTACTTTTTTCACATTTGTTGAAATAACAGTTCAAAGACCACTGTGAAATAAGCAGCAGTTTCCTATTTCAATTCAGTCAATTATTATTGATGTTCAACTTTAACGTCAATTATCTTTGAACTCAATTTACTCCAAATCGAAATTTTGTCACTTGTACCCCTTGGCTTCTGATGTCCTCAATTATATAATGTGAAGAGTTTTTCCTTCGTCTCTGATGAACTTTTGCATTGAAGAATGTTTAAATATGTTGTACTAGATTAGAATCATAGCTCTAGCTAACAAATTATAATGAAATTTCAATATATAGATATATCATAAAAAGAGCTCATAATATCATCGCTCGCTTTACATTATTCGGTACGACTTGGTTATCTCGTCGAACAAAAATCTATCGCCGAACTATAAGATTAAATGACAATAATAGTTGATAGTAAATGTCACATTCACTGGACTTTAAGCACGTTACACGTGTTTACGTCATCAAGTGATTTTTATTTCGACGTTTTATTTGTATTTTTATTAATGTTATATTACTGTATTAGTTCTTTCGGTATTTAAAATAAAAAATATGCCAATCTGTATAATTTGGCGATTTATATAATTTAGGGAAATTTGTCGACGAGAAAACTAAGTAGTACCCTCTATTTTCACGTATACTTCATATATACGATAAACTACAATGAAGTTTTGAGTCCTTCATATAAGAAAATAGATTTTATAAAATAAAAATAAAAATTATTTGCTTTTAGGATGTATTAAAATTATTTTCATTTTTCACCTTCTCTTCACTTCCTGTAAGATATTTTAAGGTTATGTAAATCTCAAACCGTCCGAGACTAGATTTGAACTTTCATCGAGAAGTCTACGTGCTGATTACTAGCGATGTTCCATTTTGAGTGAGTTTAGAAAAAATTCTTTAGCTGAAAATTCGTTTGCGAGGTAATGTGTTAAAACTTAGTAACTACACTAATAAAAGAATAGAGCTTATCTGTGTGTTAGTCTACTAGGGAATGTACTGCACGAACAGGGCTCAAAATATGCATGAGGAGAGACATAATGCACATAAAGTTCCGATTTTCCTTTTTTTTTTTTTTTTTTTTTTTTTTTTTTTTGCTGTTTTTAATGAGGATTCACTGTGAAGACCTCGGGAACGAAACAATTTTTAAAAACCATGAGTCTCAACAGATATACGCTGTTTGTCTCAAAGTGGTACTCGCCGACTGTTCTAGGTTAGTTAGCATGTAAGATTTTTTTTTTTTTTTTTATCGCGTCTTTCGAAGCCCGCATCGAGTTAATTATTTGAAATACGAAAATCTAAAGACACCAAAGTTCACCCATGTATTTTTTTCTTTCTCGCGGTTCAAGCCGTTTAAAATAATTATTTTCAAAAGTCTTCCCCCCCCCCAAAAAAAAATTCCTCCCCACCGTCATTTGAAGTGCACATTACTGTAGGTATGCAAAATGCAAAAAGGATTAAATAAATAAATAAATAAAAACCTAATGGCATCTACGTACATTAAAAAAAAACAATTAAAACGGTATAATCCATTAAAAAAAATAATAATAATTTTAACCGTTTAAAAACTTTTGGAATGCCGTTTAAGCGATTTTTCTGCAATATTTAAAAATCTGCATCTGTTCTCCATATGGAAATGCGAGAAGATGTATATGCACCATATTAACCGGCATGCATTTAGCGTTAAAACGACGTTATTTTTATTTTTTTATTATCTGTATTAAGTCTTCCAAAAAGATATATTTTCTGAAACTAAATTTTCCGTTTATATCAATGCTTTTGAAGAAAATTTTCTCGATTTAATTAAGCTTTATGAGATTTGCGATTTTGCATATGCGCTGGGAAACATACATAATAATCAGAAAGTTACATTTTTCTGAGCGTAAAAGAGGGATAGGTAGAATAGATAAAGCGTTTTATATTATTTACACTGATAAACAAAAATTGGCTTTTTATTTTTTTCTTAAATTTAAAGCTAATATTCCAATTATATACACACTTGAGTAAATAAAAATTATATTAGAAATCTTTACTTGGTTCTTATTTTTTTTAAATGAAGGATATGTAGTTATAGGTGTTTATGATATATCACAATTTAGAAAATCCTGCAATAATGCATAACAATAATACATAAATCTTAAATTTACTAAAAGTATACTTGTAAACTGTGTATACACATTTTCCACATATTTTACACATATTTTACGCAGCTGAACACAATTTGGGTGCATTAATTTGAGTGCATTATTACCTATTTTTGCGTTTATATTGAGGTTCAGTATCTTGTCCCTTGATTTATCTTAGTATCAGTAATTGGCAAGCATTGCTGCATTCCATTAAGATCAATAACGAGATGCCATAGCAGAAATTTCTAAGTGAAATCCTTCACCATACTCGTCGCTAATTGCACCCATGTTATCTGGGAAAAAATCAGTGTGAGAGTGCACAAAAAATGAAGCTTGAATGACATGTGACAGTTTAGCTTTTTTAAATTGTTTACCATATTTGCACCATACTCTTATAATTTGTAGTTTTGTTATTCCCTAAGAAATTATGCACAACGTCCTTGAACGAAAGCCATTAAACTTCAGATTCAGGTATACCTTGATAAATATAGGGGATGATTACGTTTTGGTGTAAATTGCCAAACAGATGACACTGCTATGCTGCATTTTTCATGATTTCCGCAATATCTCTTTCCCAAGAATAAATTCACGGATTTTCATCAACTTCAGATTCAGGTAGATGCTGACATACGTTGTTTCTGATAAGGTTTTGCTGTTAATCGCCCAATAGATGGCTGTGATGTGCGCTTTTTCCCCGATTTTCTCAATAGCTCTATCTCAAAAACTAATGCACGGATTTTCATCAAACTTCAGATTCTGTCATACAAAGTTGCTGATTAGGTTTTGGTGTAAATCACACAACAGGTGGAGCTGCTATGTTGCATTTCACAGGATTTACACTGTTTTAGTAATAGTCATTTCTTAAGAAATAATGCACCGAATTTCATATCTTTAGAATCCTCATGATGGGCATAGAATGCTATTTCATGTTGGCACTTTGATAGCGAATTTTGTAGCATCAACATGATGAGATAGAAGAAAGTTTTGTGATTGGCACATCCGACTAGTTTTTTCGTCTGCTGTATTTGTTATTGTTTTTTTTCTACTGACACACACTGAAATCCCCCATCCCTTCCTCGTCATTTGAATGTTTGAAACTTGTATTTACAAAAATGAAACCCTTTATTAAAAAATCCATATCAAAATTTATTAGTTTATTTAATTTGTAGGTCCTTACATTTTTTTTTTTTTGGTCCTTAAAAGTCTTAAAAAATCCGTGGTTTTTATTAAAAGAAATGTATATGAGCCCTGTATTATTTTATCTATATATATATTTCTGATTTTTCCTTCCCCTGTAGAAAGTATACAAAGTTAAAATAGTCCTTCATATGAATTGGTGCTGATTATGTTTTGGTGTAAATCGTCTAACAGGTGGCGCTGCTGTGCTGCATTTTTCACATGGGAGAAACGCATCTTATTGTCGCCTAGATGTATTATAACTAGCAGATAATTGTTCACTTTCAGGGTTATTAGACTGTTGAAACAAAATACTTTAAAAGACAATAAAATAACGTATTGAGATATATTTAAACAGATATCTCTGAAATGGAAACCAACTTCATCTTTTTGTGAATATTTCCTTAATTCGCAAGGGTATGGTTACTTAAATCTGTTAAAATTTTCCAAGAAAAAAATTCTTGTTTATCAGTGTTATTTTACTGCTAGTTCTTTGAATATTATGCTGTAAAATTAACACCAAAAATCCGTATTGATCAACAGATTTCAAAAATGGTATCAAAATTTTAAAAATTTAATTAGTTTTTTAAATATTAAATTTTTTTAATTTTAATTACATTTCTGTAGTGAAAATCTGTAATAGAAATAAAATTTCTCCCTTTTTTTTTTTTTTTTTTAAAGGGGAGAACAAGGAAAAACTATAGGTATTATTAGATTTCTTCTTTTTTGCCAATTTCAGATTGATAATTGAAATTATATCATTTGTTTCAATTGATAGTGAAACAATATTGAGATTAAATTATGTTTTCCAGGGAAAACAAAATCACATTTCGATCGTCCGGAATCAAAAATCGTCTGCCAATTTCAAATTCCATAGACGGAAAAAAGGATTCTTTTTCAATTGTAAAGAGAAAATGACAATAATTTTATAAAATGACACATGGTATAATAGTAGGGTGGCGAGCAAATTTGTTTATATATTAAATCACATGATGCAGCATAAATACACATAAATGTATTCGAATTTTCTTATTAATTAATACAAACTTAATTATACCGTAGACCAATTTTGCCAAACAAACTTATAAAAAAATTAAAATAAGTGTAAATTCAAAAAAAGATTTTTTGAAACACGTTTTTATTAAAATTTACAAATATATATATATATATATATATATTAAATGCACTAATAAGTAGAATTAGGAATTTCGTCGAATTAGCTAGCTGTCGCGAAGCTTTCTTCATATATGGTAATTTATTTTTGTCGCCAAATTCGACGATATTGCGCCAAGTGAGTCAGCATTTCGCGCTGTTGTGGCAACCCTGCCATTAGCAGTTTTTTTAAATTACTCATTGTTGAAGCTCATACTAAATTCTCCATAGGAAATCCACAGTTACCCCTCTCCATTGACCATTGACCCATAGGATCGAATAAAAAAAACATGTCCAATTCATGTATTGCCCTCAGAAATACACATATATTCCAAATTTCAAAGCTTTATGTCAACAAGAAGTCGCTGAAAAATGACTGCCACACACAAACATAATTGGGTCATTCCACGTAAAATGAGCAAAAATTTAAAAAAAATTCGTGGCCACATAGTAACCGATTTTAATAAAATTTGATATACAGGTTCAATTCATATTCAAATAGAGGTCTACAAAATATCTTCAGAAAAAATGAAATATTTTAGCAGTGCTGGACATTTGAAAAACTTATAATAAAGAATGGCATGTGTGCAATCTTGAAATTCCACACTCTTGAAAAATTGCAAGTTTGAAGTTCTGTATCTTGAAAACTATTTAGTTGAAATGAGTTTGTTTTATAATAATGCAATCTCTGAAAAAATATCTTCTTATTTATTGAGTAATAATAATCTGGTAACACCATGATTAATCTCTAACTGGTTGTAAAAATTGAAAATTTGGGAATTTTGAGAAAATTAGGAACGTTATAAAAATCAAAGGCATTAAAAAACATCTGTGAAATTGATGCCTGATGTAGTATTACATATGAAGATCAAATTCCACAAGTTTGAAAGTTGTCATTTATTTTCTTCATCTTCAAAAAAACTTAGAAATTGTCTAAAAAATTACAAAAATCATAATTTCTCCTCTTATGTATGAGCAAAAATATAATAAAGGATAGGTCCGACATTAACAATATTGCACAGACATAAAGTTCAGTAAGTCTATGATATGCTCAAAAAATTCAACATCGCCTTTTGATCCCTAACATAGCAAAAATGTGTTCAAAAAGGCAAATTAACTACATTCCAAGAGCTTTATTTTCCTTGAATTCGCGCGCGTCTCTTAAAATATTGTACGATTTCAAGGTGAAAAAATTTAGTGCTGCCATCTATTTTCTGTATCTGGATTTAGTTGTTAATATATAATTTTTTGTTCAATTAACTCATTTTTTATACTTTAATTAAAAATCTTCTTGACGCATAAATAAACTGAAAACAAGTATAAAAGTTTATAGATTTAAAATATACACTTTGATCTATAATATAAAAAAAATTAAAAGTTTTAAAAATCTTTCCTTCGCGTCAAAACGAGTGACAGAAATATTGCATTTTACCCTCAACATTTTTCACTATTTATTTTTTTTCTCATTAAGGAATAAAAAGGCAAGAATGAAAGTTTGAATATTTAATATATATTCTTTTAGCTATAACGTCAAGCAATTTTGATATTGTCAGAGGTGCCTTCATCGCTAAACGAACAATAGAAGTGTTGCATTTTTTCCCTCAAAAATTTTCAAAATTTCTTTTTTTCACATTACGAAATAAAAATACAATTACTAACTTACGTCAATCTATTACTTATTATTCAATCCTAATTATAATTTTTTTTTAAATTAGTCCTTGCTTTCATATTGCAAATAATCGAAATTGAAACTTCAAGCATGTAGGCAAAACCTCGATTTTGCATCCACTTTTAATGTAAATTTTAATACTTAAATAAACAATCCAAAAATCAATTATTTTACATTTAATAGATATGATTTACTTACAAACTGATTTTTATTAAAATCTGTGACGTCGGCACATTCGATTTGCTCATTTTGTATGGAATCACCTAATTGTAAGTACCATAGAACAAATAAATTAGCAAAACATTAATAAAAATACAGATAAAAAGTCGAATTAGAAATCACTTGATGACGTAATAAACACGTGTATCGTGTTTAATGTCCTAAATCGTGTAAATTTCTAATTTTTAACCTAATCATTTTATACAAGCTAATATTCAAGTGTGTAATTGATCTTGCATATCAATCCGAAAACAGACGTCATTTATTACGACAGCGATGAATGAGGCCATGGTAACCGAAAAATGGTCATTCAAACAGACATGGCAACGTGATTGCAGAAGATAGCCGTAGTTGTACTGATCATATCATTCAATCTTCTGTAACCTGGTAATATATTTTTAACAGGGCACGTTGTATATTTTCTGAGGCTGCGAAGCATGAACGGGGCTTGGCGCGCGTAGCCTCCTAGTATGAATATAATGACAAACTAACACTCTGTATTTCTTGAGAAAAGGGGGGACAGCTGTATTACGAGCTTCTGATACATTTAGAAACTATAACTGATAACATGCTCTTCAATTAAATCGTTTGCCGAACAAAATTCAAGAAAGAGCCCGCATACTTTACACGGGCGATAAGCAGTGTTATTGCAGCACTACAACACTGGAACGTACAACATTTCTGTGACATGCGAAACCGTAATGATCTGCAATGAGAAATTTTACTATATCCGACATCACCAGTTATTGCCCCATGCGATTAACAGCTTTTTTATTCGTTCCATTTTAGAAAATTTAGCTTCATATAAAATCCGCATTTTCAGTGTGTAGATAATATTCGGAGAGCTATCCATCAATTTATAACGAACGTGCACCAAGCTTATTTATTTTCCCATTGTATCTTTCAGCTGCCTGAGAATTTTCAAATAGTAGTTGAAGCTCATGGTCACTACATTGATTGAGATTTGCAATTTATTTCATTTTAATAAAACACAATTGGTGACATAGAGTGTAAAATATTTTAGTATATTAAACATAAGAAGGCTATTTAATAAAATAATTAATATTATTTCATTAATTAAAAGTTTTAAAAACATCCTATCGACATGCTATTTTTAGACTATTTAGAGGAATGCATTTCGTTGCTATAATTTATATTGTATATTACCAAACTATATAATTATTTTTTTCTCATTTATGAAATGTACATTTAATTTATACTGACACATTGCCATTGCTTATAATTTCTTAAAATAATACAACAATAACGAAAGGCCCTTTCCCTCAAAATATTTGAAAATCGTGAAATTGGAAAATTTTCTAATTTGCATATTTTATATCACTTCCTACAAGGGCTATTGATAATTTTCTTTTATGTTTATAATGCAAAATTTAAAAATTGTTATTGAAACTTTTAATGATAAAATTGCGTATTCTAATTTCATAAAGTGTTATCATATCCTCTATTCAAACTATGATACAAAAATACGTTTCTAATATCTAAAATATTAAAATAATCGTTTTTAATTGCAGCATAAAACTCGAAGTTAGGGTAATATTATAAATACACTGTTTTGTTTTTATACGTGTGTATAAATATCAGAAAAAACAATCATGATGCTAAATTGTGTATTTTAAAAGTCTAGTAATTATAAGTTTTCAAAAGCATGCGTAAAATTATAAATTCCTCGAAAATGCCAGATTATTATCAAGAACCTGGATTACATAATCTGATATTTAAAGGACTCATATAAATTAATAAATTTTTGAATTATAATTTCAATGTAAATTGTTTACGATAAATTAAAAAAAAATCATTCTTGCATACTTCGTGATTAATAATTACTTCAAGTTTTAACTTTGACCTTTTGGATGCAATTTGTAAAATCAACATTTGTTTTCTACCATAAAATTGGCCTCCCAGTTGCAATTTATTCGATTTAGTAAAAAAAAAATAACAGCGTATATAAATACACTGTAAAAAAAAATCTGTGAAGTTACTAAAGTTTTTCTAGGAAACTGGGATACCTAGAACTTTTCATGTAACGGCAACAACAAAATTTCATGTAACAGACACACTTTTGCGCCGAAAATGAAAAAATCTGTAAAGTTACTAAGAATTTTTTTGGAAACTGGGATTCCGAGAACTTTTCATGTAACTGCAGCCAGGGTTACAAATAAAAGTTTAGTAAGATTACTGAAATTTTAGCAGATTCATTTGTAAAGTTACAGATTTTTGTAGCTTTACAAAAACTAGTTTTGTAGATTTGCAGCTTTTTTCGTACAGTTACAGGTGAAAGTTTAGTAAGCATGTAACTTTACATCTGTAGAACTACAGATATTTTTTTTACAGTGTATGAAGTCAATATCTCAAAAAATGAAGTGGCTTTCATGAAAACGAAACCAAACTAGTTGGATGTGCCAATCCCAAAACTTTCTTCTGTCTTAAACATCTCCATATTTCAAAAAGTAGTTACACATGTTAATACTTCAATATTATTAGTTCAATACTATAACAACTTTGATTTTCATCTTAAATTTATGCTGCAATCAATTAAACGTAGTAAAAACGAGTTAATGCATATTTGCTAAAATTATTAATTTTTCCTTATTCTGTTGTTATCAGCTGTTTGCGAATAGGAAGCGGACAGGCTTCACAGGAAGCGAGTTCTCGCCGCTGCACGAGCCGCCAATGAACAATAGAAAAACGCTAAATCAAGAAAAGTATACAAAAATCAATATCACAGAGCCTCTTTACCACGCAATATTTCCAAATTCAATGAGGACCTGTTGGACAAAGACAAAAACATTGCAAAAAAATTTCTTTCAATTGCATTCATAATTTATACACTTTTCGATGGTACAATAAAGACGATGGTACAATAAAGACAATGGCACAAACATCGCTATTACAGCGCCCCCCTTCCGGCAGATTTTTTTTTCAAATTCAGGGAGAACTTGCTTGCCATAGCCAGAAATATACACAAAAAATTTAGTTCAATTCTATGCATAACTTCATACACTTTTCGATGGTAAAATAATGAAAATGGCACATACATCACAATTATAGCGCCCCCTTCTGACGGAATTTTTTCAAGTTCAGGGAGGTCCTACTGATCATAGCCTTACACATACACAAAAAATTTGGTTTAATTACATGTATAATTTTATAAAGTTTTCGATGGTACAATAATGAAAATGAAACAGACATCGCTATTACAGCGCCTCTTACGGATTATTTTTTTTTAATTCAGAGAGGCCACAACCACACACAAAAAATTTTGTTCGATTATATGCATAACTTCATACACTTTTCGATGGTATAATAATGAAAATCGTACAGACATCGCAATTATAGCGCCCACTTCCGGTGGAATTTTTCAAAATTCAGGGAGGACCTACGTGCCACGACCAAAAACAAACACAAAATTTTGGTTTAATTCTATGCATAACTTCATACATTTTTCGATGGTACAATATTCAAAACGACACAAAAATCGCACAAAAATCGCTATTACAGCGCCCCTACCGGCGATTTTTTTCCAAATTAAGGAAGAACCTACTTGCCATAGGAAAGAACTTAAAATAAAAATTTGGTTCAATTCTATGCATAACTTTATACACTTTTCGATGGTACAATATTTAAAATGGCACACAAATCGCTATTACAGCGACCCCTAGCAGCGAATTTTTTCCAAATTCAAGGAGGACCTGCATGCTCTAGCCAAAAACTTAAAACAAAAATTTGGTTCAATTCTAATCATAACTTCATACACTTTTCGATGGTACAATATTCAAAGTCGCACAAAAATCGCTATTATAATGCCCCTACCGGCGAACTTTTTCCAAATTCAGAAAGGACCTGCTTGTCACAGCCAAAATCTTAAAATAAAAATTTGGTTTAATTCATACTTCATACTTCATAACTTCATACACCTTTTTGATGGTACAATGGCGACAGACACACGTACAGACAGACATTTTTTATAAACATGTTTTTTGGGATCTCTGACTCCTTAAACGTGTAAATCCGTCGAAAACCGGAAGTCGAAAAAAATTTTATTACGATACTTTCTTTTATTGAAGATAGAAAAAAGTAAAAATATAGGTAAATGTATCTGGTTTTCCGATTTGAAGTGATTTTAGTGAATAATTGTATTAGGCTCTAGATCATTAAATTCAAAAATTTTCTTTCATATTATTTTCGGTTTTAACTGAAAATTATTACGCTGTAAAAATTTTCCATTCACCGTTGAACCGCTTGATACTGAAAAAAAAAGCAAAAACAACAAAACATGGGCCGATTGTTTTTTCTAAATCACCTGATTTTGAACAAACATTAACAATAGTTTAAATTTTCAAAATCTTTTGGTAGTATGTAACAGTCAATCAGAAAAAAAATGTTTTTTTAGCATTATAATATGTTTCTGTAGAAGATAAATATACTTGCATGCATGCATCTACTAGTTGAGTAATTAGAACGCTTTCTACAAGCCAAAGGTGTCTGGCTAATTTACGTGTTGAATGTCCGTAGTGCATATTATTATGAACAGTGGTTTATGTGTGATTGGTCACAAACTTTGCAAAGGATAATACATTTGACCTTATAGCCCAATATTTTACGCATTTTGGGCGAAATGGTAAAATTTGTTCTCTCCTAATTTTTTTATCATGGCAACATACACAACATTATGGTTCAACTGGTCCACGGAATAAATGGATAACTTTTTAAAATCTTATGGTGGAAATAATTTGTACAAAATTTTGACAATATGTTGCATCAGTTTTTTAACAGTGTGTAATATATGTAGTTTAAAATCTTTCAGATATTTATCAAGTATTACTTAAATAAGTAACATTTTGTAATAAAAAATTCATTATAGTCATAACTATAAAATTTCTACTTTAAACTAAATATAAATTTGAAAAGTTATTTAAATGCGAATTGTAATGATTAAACAGCATCGAAAATTACTCTTTTTTTTTTTAAATGCAGTACAAATTCGTTTACAAATATCTGCCAGCATTAAAAGGGCAACCAAGTAGTACAAAATAAAAATCAGTCAAATTGCGAATTATTTAATTTGTCAAAAATGCAGAGTGTCTCAATCCGATCCGAACTCGAATGCATAGTCATAATTACGATAGTAACACTTATTTCAGACGACTTGCGTTATTTTATGACAAATGTGAAGTCATCTTGATAAATGCTGAAGTTTCGAAATATTGCATTGAGGAGTAATTCAAAAACGTCTTGTTTCCCAAACTGAACATTGCCCATACACTACAGTTTGTTCAGTTACAGTTTATTTGTTACAGTTTGTTATAGTTACAGTTTTTTTACAGTTTGTTCCATACACCACAGTTTGTTCAATATTCAGATTGTTTCACAAACTGAACATTGTCCATACTGAGGTGGTACACTACATTTTTTTTTAACCCAATCCATCTGCTACACCAATTCTCTCGATTTTTTGACGTGGATATTCGTGAAGAAGGTGATTCAATCGATTTTCATCAAACTCGATTGGTCAATACGTGTTGTGGTCCTTCCTTGAATTAAAAATTCCTAATTTTCGACCGCGTTAACAAACGACGGGCAGAGATGGCTTTGAGGTATTATTCCTTCTCCATATATAACATAAGTTTCAAGAGCAATTCCAGTGGCCTTAACAACTCTTTTAAATACAAAAACAAATGTTATCGAAAGTACTCGACTTTGCCCACTTGATATTCTATTTTAATGATCTGAGAAGACACACAAAATCAATGAAATGAAAAAAGTCATTAAATCTTGCAGAGATAAATAGTATTCTGATTATACCATAAACGATTTTGCCAATGCATTTTATCACTTAGTGCATTTATAAATTTGATGAAAAAAACTCTCATGAATTATTCCTCAACATAATAATATGACTGTTTCATAACGTGACGTCTAAGTGATAATAATCAAGATTTAATCTTTTATAAAAAGAAACGCAAATTCATGAGATAAAAAACAAAACAAAAACATGCACCAAATAAATTATTACAGACTCACTTCTCTGTATTCAGTTGTAAAAATATAAAACAATGCATTTTAAGATTCTAACAAAAATATTCTCGTCACTTCATTTCGAAAATGTGATTTGCATTTTTTTAATACTCCCCTATACAATTTGTTCATGCGAAGTAACGAAAAATAAATATTAAACATGTTTTAATTCAAAATTTAATTTTTATTTATTACAGATGTGACATTTCAGCAAAAATTAAATATTGAACTTCATAATTTAACATATTTTTTTAAGATGCAATTAGAAAATTAATCTTAAAAAAAAAATAGCAACTTAAAATAATTAAAAATTATGTACAAAGAAATTTTGATTATATAAAATATAATGCAATAAAGAAAAACAAAAAGAAAGCTCAAAATTAATTTAAAGAGAATAAAAGGGATTAAAAAGATTTTTAACATATTTGAAAATACTTCGTTAATGGGCAGACGTGAAATGTCTTTTCAACCCATTACAATTCTTTTCCTTAATTAAATATTGATTTATCATTAAAATAAGTAGTAATCACTAAATTGCAAGAAAGTAGAAATAATGTATGGGGGAAAAGTTTTATTTCTTTCTCAAAGATTAATAAAGTATATTATTTATTACTCATGTTTTTAAATTTATTTTCAATATTAAAAAATATTATCAATAAGATTTACATGACTAGATAATTTAACAGGCATATAATGTTTTCATTAAGGATTTAAGTCCTTTTTATCATTTCTTGTTGACAAAACGTTCTATAAATACTGTTTTGCAAAGTAAATGTTTAATGAGTTTTTTAAATATTTAAAATAATATGTTGCATTAGTTTTATTAAAAGTATTTAATTTATTATATATGACACATACTTATATATTAAATAAAAACATGCATTTCGGTTATATAAAATGTCATTCGCTTTGAAGTGTTTTATTGTTCATTTAGTTTCTGAAATTGTCCTGAGATATTAATTAAATAAATATATTGTCACGAGCGTTACATATTTGAGAAGAAAAATGTAATTTTTCTCTGTATTAGGAAACAATTTGATTCTTCAGCAAATTTTTTAAGAGTTCCTCTTATTCCATAATTAAAACGTATTATTTAAAAAAAAATAGAAATTGCCTTATGTTTTTACATCCACTTGGTAACCTAAAGGGGAATGGAGGTGAGAATCTGGGCCGATGGTTTGAAGGGTCATGGAATGATTTATCAAGTCTGTAAAAATCGACGATTCCATTTACTGATTCATTTATTATAAAGTTATTGATAGAAAATTTTTGACCCATTTTATAAATTTATGTTTTATACTCTCTGCCTGTGTTAAGACTAAATTAAAATTATTTTAGTAATAACTGGACTTAGTTGACTATTCAACAACTTCGGTTTTTGAATATTTTTGCTTGCCATCTGTGCTCTCGTATTTAGATTATATTTCACCTTATGCGCTCCGACATCGGAACTTGAGTTAGTAGGCAAACTTCAGGCGAAGTTTCTCCCATCCCCACTTCTCTGCTCTGTGACTTTGTACTCAAAGTGGTACAGTATGCGTCTAAGCTATCTTTCGATATAATTTTATTTGTTCGCAGTATTACAATAATCAATCTAAAACCCAATATATATTTTTTCCTATTAGATTCCAGAAGCTACAATTCAAATTAATCTTTTCTCAAATCTCAAATAAATTTTTATTCTCAATCTCAAATTTAACTGTGCAAAATAAGAATTATTTTTTTAAATATTCTAAATTAAATATACAGCTACATCTATTCTCACAACCAACTCATTTTAAAATTTTGTCTCATATTACGTTCTTTCTTCCAATTTATCCCTTCTCGAACACATCCGCTGGCCAACGCAATGGCTTTAAATTAGGGGAGGCATTACCAACACCTCCGCATTCTAAATTAAAAATTATACACAACTGATTTCCATGCGCGCGTGAGGCCGAACAACGGTTTATAATTACCATCTACTCATAGTTTATCCGCTTTCTTGCACAATATTCTCGCACAAAGATGTTCAGTACCTTTCCTTCGATCGCCATACCACTCATCTGCAAGAAAAGTGACACATCTCGGAAAAATTCATTTTGCATTTTATACAACAGAAAAATTTTATAAGTGTAGTTATACGGAAAAACACTTTATTACGCTGTATGTTCATTTGTGACTTCAGAAGAGGGGTGAATTGTGTGGGGAGGTAAAATAACCCAACCCTCCAAACCTCATCCTACGTCTTTTTTTTTTTTTTTTAAGGGTTTAGCTCTTTTATACATGTTTTTATTCCTGCATGCAGAGCTAAGTGCCATAATTTCATGTTACATTAAAATCATGAAATTTTTCTTTTGTTTCTCCTGTGAAATTTACTTTTTTCGAGATGTGTCATTTTCTTGCGGACACGCAATGTAATTTATCTGCTTCATACATACCATTGCTAAATTGAATACAAAACGAAGGCTCAAAGATATGATAGTGACGATACTAACTACCAACGAAAATCTGGACTCGATTTTCTCAGAATGCCTTCGGGTAACACCAACCTTTGGAACATTTTTTTTTTTTTTTTATAAAATAAATGTTTTCTACACCTACATTACATGGCTCTAAATCCAAACTGAGCCTTTAAAATTTTATCTACTGATGGAACTTACAAGTACCATTAAATAAACCTGTTATAAAATTCATTTAATACATCGATTAGTAGTAATGCATTTTAGAATGAGTTGTAGATGCTTTACTTTATCTTGTTCCGAAAGCATTATTGGTTACACATAACATACATATTTTTAAAAGGATGATTCCTTTGCCTTTGTATCTTTTCAGTTTTCTTGGCGTTGTGGAGGGGGGGGGGGGATTTTGTGAGTCTGTCTGTTTTGACACAAATTTTGTGGGCGCATTATCTCAAGAACTAATAAACGGAATTTAATAAAAATTAATATTCAGTTAGTCCCTGATATAAATTGGTGCTGATTAGTTTTTGGTGTAAATCGCTCAACAGGTGGCGCTGCTATACAGCATTTTTCACGATTTCCTCAATAGTTGAATCTCCAGAACTAATGCACGGATTTTCACCAAACTTCAAATTCAGTTAGTCCTTGACAGGAATTGATGTTTTATACATTTTGGTATAAATCGCTCAACAGGTGGCGCTGCTCTGCTGAATTTTTTTGCGATTTCTGCAATAGCTCTATCTCAAGAACTAATGCTTGGATTTTCAACAAACTTCAGGTTCATGTATACCTTGATATGAGTTACTGCTGTTTATGTTTTCGTGCAAATCGCTCAATAGGTGGCGCTGCTATGCTGCATTTTTCAGAATTTCCACTATAGCTCTATCTCAAAAACTAACGCACGAATTTTCATCATACTTCAGATTCAGGTACGCCTTGATATCAATTAGTGCTGTTTATCTTTTTATGCAAATCGCTCAATAGGTGGTGCTGCTATGCTACATTTTTCACAATTTCCGCAATAGCTCTATCTCAAGAACTAATGCACGAATTTTCATCAAACTTCAAATTCAGATATAATTTGATATGAATTGGTGCTAAATTGACGTAATTTCTTGTATTATTTAAATGATTTAATTGGTGTGATTTATACAGAAGAAAGTTTTGTGATGGCCACAACATACTAGATAATATTGTCTCATATTTTAAGTAGTTTTGCACATAGTGTAAGTTTAAGTTTAACTTTTTAAAGATGAATTAAGCATTTCTATTTATCTCTTTACTGTTAAAATATTACTCACATTTCGACCGCATATAACACATAAAATATCAAATTCAACATAGATTTTAGAAATAATTTGAGAACTATGAAAAAAAGAGACATTCTTTAAAAAGAGTACACATAAAAGGGGATTTAAAAATATTAATTTACTGAGGAGATATTTTAAATATATGAACGCATTCTACTCCCATAGACTTAGCGTTATCCACGGGAATTCGGAAACTGAGTGACTAGAGCCTTAAGGATTCATACCTGTCGTATGCTCGTTTTACACATTTTCATGCGACAACAAACCTTTAACACTATACGTACGGATATTTTTTTATATACTTATTCCTACCGGAAAGGGTCAAATGACCCCTATATAAAAAAGTTATATATTTTAGGATGTTTTGCAAAAAATATACTAGTTGTTAAACTTTGATGTATGAATAAAACATTTTTTTTTCTCAAATAATTATTAGAAATTGTTTATTTATTAACCCCTTGAGGGGCGTTGGAATATTTTTGTCCCAACTTGTTTTTACTTTTCCAAATTTGGTGGAAAAAAGTTGTAAAATTGCTTTTCCCTATTTTGAAAAAAAAATGTATTTGCAGATTACGGTATGAATTCGATATTACACAAATACAATTACTTGCCCCTCAAAGGATTAAAGAAAAATATTACAATTACGCAAAAAAATTAAGAAAGAAAATTCATTCAAGAAATTCGAAAATTTAATAATCAAATAATGTGAAAATTTGTTTATGTTCACCCTATATTTTTAAGATTATTTCGTTCTCGAAGTAACCTGAAATGTTCAGACTAGAATCTCACTCGGAATAAAATCAATTTCTAATTATACGATCACATATTAACAAATATGATGTAATACAGTAGAACAAATGATGTACTAGCGAAAATACGCAATTTACTGTTCTTATGAAATAAAACATTTATACCTTTATGATTTAACATAAATTTATTCAGGGGTCAAAAGACGCCTTGCGGTAGTTAAGCCTAAAATATTTTTTTTCTAGGCAAAAAAGGCAGTTCTGAGATGAGGAATTTTAAGAAATTATATGATCATATATTTTAATGTTTTAGTTTAAGGAACAAAAAATCAAAAAGGGTCATTTGACCACTCGCGGTAGGTTTAGTGTTAAGTCAGTTGTAATGTCAATTACTCCAAAGAAAGCAAATTCAAAATTTGATTGAAATTGTCTGTTAAATAGATGAATATATCTTTTCAATTTAGCAATTGGAAACTTCTTACATTTATTTCGCTAACATCATTCATTATCTTTTAGTTTTCAAAAACCAAACGCTGTCGAAACCTTTCACACCCTTTCGAATTTAATACTTCTGCGATAATATTTTTTTAGAAGGAATATCTTCAATTTATCAGACGTTGAAAAATTAATCACATTTGCGTTCTCTAGTCTGTAAGCGTTATTTATATTTATCATATATAATAGATTCAGTGCTTAACACAGTTGTTTGAAGTTTTGAAATAAATCATTGCGTTGTGAAGGATTATGATTATCGCTCTTCGATCTCTATTTCTAAAATTTCTGTAAGCAGAGTAATCGGAGATTAAAATGTTATTGTAAAATGTCAAACATTCTAACATAATTAACAAATTTTAAGCATATATTGCACGGCACAAATAAGCATTAAGTTATTTATTATACTAAATGAAAAAAAAAATTAATATTACAGTGGGGTATTGATTTTCCGAACTTTGGTCAAACGAATGCGTTTTAGAAGTCGAAATTCAAATTTAAGCACCAGTAGGTGGAGCTACAAGAAGGGTGTGATTCTGTTCATCTACTTTCATTAAAATGTCAAAGAGATTTAGCAGCAAGAAAAAAAATGTCCTCTCAGAAGCAAAAGAAAATTTTGAACTTTTTTTCTTAAAATGTAGACCTACACTACTGTACTATTGATTTCTTGCATATTTCTTTTATCACTGTATTCCTTGATAGTTTGTTACCTTCTTCTTGTTGTAATCCTTGTCGTACAAAAAATATGCTTATTTGTGTTTATTATCAATGTTTGTTTCCCTATGCTCAAATAACTCTTGCATGTTATCCCAACTCTTGTATGGTTATCCCAAACCTCGTTTATCTGTACACCACCGGTTACCTATTAATTTGGATAATCGAAGCTCCACAATATATGCTTTTCCAGTCTTTTTTTTCTTTTGGTGGGTCATCGAAAATATAAATTGTGATGTTTATTATAAGCCATATATATTTTTATCAATCTTTTTCTCCTTCTGTCTTGCGGAAAATAATCTATTTTCATTATTTATGAAATTTATACTCTTAGGTCATAAAATTTAAGAGTTTTTAAAAATTTAAGTTATTAACACAACTAAATAAGAAAATGTGAAATGTCAATATGCAAACAGAATTACCCAAATATTGATAATTATCGCAAGCATTTACATGTGAGTTTATGATTGCATTTTATTAACTAAATCATATTTGATTGTAAAAACTCCAAAATTCCCTTCCAAACTTCAGTAGTGATTAACTCACCAAAAATATTTGAAAATCTATTCATTCATATTGTTTAAAATTTTTTTAAAAACTTGCGGATAAAATTTAAGAATCTGTAAAAATTTAAATTATTAACACTACTAAATAAGAAAATGTGAAATATCAATATCAATATACAAACAGAATTACCAAATTATTGATATTTATCGCAAACATTTACATGTGAGATTATGATTGACTTTTATTAACTAAATCATATTTGATTATAAAAACTCCAAAAACCCCTTTCAAACTTCAGTAGTGATTATTTCACCAAAAATATTAGAAAATCAATTCAATCATATTGTTTATTTTTTTTAACTTGCGGAAATTGAAAAATTTAAATGTTACATCCATAACTTGTTTAAACATTGTTTTAGAATGAATGGCATTTGGTATTTGGCATTTTAAATTTCGATTTCAAAACAAGATAAAAAAGTATGTGAAATCCTAAATAAGTTTACGATATAAAAAAAATATATATATATACAAATGTCTTTTTTTTTTTCATCTGCGGAAATATAATACAGTATGTCCTTAAAATAATGTCCCATCTATAAATTTTAATAGTATCAACTGTAAGTTGTAGAGTGTTAGTTCAAGTTCACAAATAAACAGTAACTCAAACAGTTTTACGCATGCGCAAGTACTGCTTTGTTATTTACTCGCTTGCAGTGCCACATACGCAAAAGGGCGACTCTTGAGCGTAAAGCGTTATTGCTGAAGATTTAAAAGCCGTTAGAGTCATGCGATTTCTTCATTTGCGGCTTTATAATTAATCGTATTTAGGTACCGCCGCTACCTTATGATTTGGCAGAGTTGAGACAGAGAATTGGAGAAACTACTGCTTCTGTTATTCCGGACTTGTTAACCGAAATGTAGGAAGAACTGGACTTTAGGTTCTCGTATAAGTAAGGGTACACCTATTGAACACTTGTAAGAAGAACTAGGTTAGTTTACCTTCAGTTCTATGTAAGATTTGTTGTAAATAGTATAAATTAAAATGTTATAATATGCCCTTGAAACTGAGACATTCTTTTATGATTCTCTATATAACACCGAAAAAATATAACCAGTAACTTATTTTGAGTTACTCGTGATCTTAAAAAACATTTTAAAACTTTACAATAACCCGGAAAAAAATCTATATTCATTATTTAAAGAAGCAGTTATAAAAACAAAGTTTTTTTTATTATTCCCATCGAAAACCTATATTCCCGGTGGAAGCTACTTCAGTCTGTGAAAACTACTCTGAAATGTTACAAATTCTAAAATCAGTGGCAGAATAAGAAACATTGTTTTATAAATTCCTTTTAAATCTCAAAAATATAAAAGTTTCTGGGGGTTTCAAAGCTAAAAAACACTTTCTTAAAATCATGGGTAACTCTGAAAAGGTTACTGTACGAGGGTGGTTTAATAATATTATTATCCTGAGTGTGTATAATATATGTGTACTGCGATGGTTGGTGTGGAATAATGTCTATGCCTTAAAGCCTAATGTTTTAGATACTTATATGCTCAATTTCAGAACCGTAGCAGCTATATTAAGATATATATTTTTTTGTTTTATGTGTGAGAGGTAGCTCCAAGCTTGAAAGAGGGGGTGTTGATGGGAAAGCCTGGTTTGCAGCTAATAGGGCCAGACCTAAAGCAGTTCTGTGATAGATTTGTAAAAGTGGATGAGAGTAGCTATATCACTATTATTCCGAGTCCAAATGACAGTAACCACATCCCATTCACTGTCACGGTGCGACCTCTCCACCAAAAACGAAAAAAAAAATGTTAATATATCAGCTACAGTTCTGAAATTGAGCATATAGGCATCTAAGACATTAGACTTCAATATTCCACATCAATCATCGCAGTACAAATATTTTATACACATTCGGGACAATTGTTATTGAATCACCATCGTATAATTGTCTTTGTGATAATGTTATAAAGTGTGTCCGAAAATTCCTGGACATATGCAAAATTTAATATAAAAGCAAACAATTGTCGTACAGCAGTGCGGTTTGGGCTAAAGTGCTTCTCAGGATGAAAAGTTTTGTTTACGTGAATGAAAATAATTAGTTTTAAATTTCGATCATAGATTGTATCATAGTGATCATAGATGGTGCCATCATATGGCGGCCGAATATTTGTTTTCGGACATGCGCTTTTTCATATTTTCAGAATAATTTTGATGCTGTGATAGAGAAATGGCGACTCCTAGCGAATAATCGTCATTTTCTATATCACAGCGACAAATTAGGCGAAAAAAAACGCAAGTTTAAAAGCAATCATATGAACACCATATAGTGGTGCCATCTGTGATCGAAATTTGGAACTAATTATTTTCATTCGCATGAAGGAAACTTCTCAACATGAGAAACATTTTAGTTCAAAACGCACTCCTGTGCAACAGTTATTTGATTTTATATTAAATTTTAAAATATGTACAGGACTTTTCGGATATCCCGCATTTTCCTAGATTAAAAGGAACTAAATTTTTTTACAATGTAAAAAAAAAAAGCTTAAAATTACAAATTTTAATTTAATGTGCAGAAATAAAAGATAATTAAATACTGTTAAGCTCAATCTTAAGCAAGATTAGTCTTGTTCGACTCCTCTAGATTTTTACCTAACAAACTTTGCAAACAATTAAGAACGTATAATTCTTAATTTTACAAAGAAAAATGCCACAAAAATATAATATCTTCAGTAAATGAGAAACATAAATATAAAATTCTTTTTATATGCCCTTTTCTCTGCAAACTCATAACTACACCGAATATGAGAAATTAAATATTATAATTGAAATATATACCATATTCTATCCCGCAGAGGTTTATCTCGTTGCAAAGGGTTTGCTCATAAT
This sequence comes from Maratus speciosus, assembly GCA_963932465.1. Classification (NCBI taxonomy): domain Eukaryota; kingdom Metazoa; phylum Arthropoda; class Arachnida; order Araneae; family Salticidae; genus Maratus; species Maratus speciosus. The sequence goes on along the minus strand of CAWVRF010000006.1, from coordinate 218,712 downwards.
AATCTACATTAGGAAAAAGTGTAAATTCTACAGAGAGTCATTAGTCTTACATATACATGTACGAAATGTGAATAAACAATTCTAATATAAAAAAAACACGTATTAGCTTTGTACTGTTATAATAATCTTTACTTTTATTTTGTCACGTATCATTTGGGCATTCCTTAGTTTATATTGAAAAGTTTTATAATGGCTGATATTAATATGTTGTTTTTAACATAACATTAAAAATTTAATTAAAAGTTTATTATATTAGAATTTCAAATACATATTGGCAGTTTACTTTTCGAACAAAATAGGTGCATAGTGCTAACGTCGCGTCGCTTATTTCTTCACATATATATTTCAAGTACAACAAATATTTCTCAGAGGCAGTTTATAATTTAAATTAAAATATTTCAAAGTCATTTCAGAAATGTTATTTTTAATTTTTAATTGTTATTTATTTATTTATTTTTTTTACATTTGTTTTACTTATTTTCTAACAAATAATAATATATTAATATTACAGTTGGTCCGCGTCAAATGTTGTCGGCTTCATGTAAATAAATATACTTCTACAATAGCAATGTCTAAAATGATTTTGTAATGCATGTTTTCAAATATATTAAAAAAGACAAATCCATCTCGTTTTATTTGTATGATACTAATTTCCTTATCTTAAATATAATCGAAAACAAAATCGACAAAAATTGCATCTCAAGTATAGTCGAAACTAACAGGCTTGCGTATTAATTACACTAGCCGGCAAAATTTGGGTTGTGTCGGATTTTTTAGCTTTTGATAAGTCATTCTGGTGTATTTCGTAGCCCTTCGCGGCCATTTCTAAATTTCAAAGTTAAAAAGTAAAAAAAAAAAAAAAAGAAAAAAAAATGAAAATCTGATAACATAAAATCGATGCGATTATTGTGTTTTTTAACTTTTAGTAATTGATTTTTATATATTTTTAGTGCTGAAAATGACCTTCATATTTAATCATCAGGTCACGATTTTTCGCAAACCGTAAATTTTAAACTTAAAACGTTCATAGTTAAAAGTGAACCCCTCATCGGACCCTCAAGATATTCAACTGTAAAAATCCCCAGTATAAGCCAAAAAATGGAACAAATTTTTGAATTAAATGAAATTAAATTGGACAATATTTTACATCTATTTTATAGTATCAGATTTTCGTTTTTTTTTTAACTTTGAAATTTACGATTAATAAAAAATTCTCACATGATGGTTAAAAATGAAGGTCATTTTCAGTTTCAGTTATAAAACGTTCTGAAAAATTTATTATCGAATAAAAAAACGCAACCATAACATGTTTTTTTATAGTATTAGATTTTCGTAAATCTTTATTTTACTTTTTAACTTTATAATTTACGATTTGCAAAAAAATCATGACATGATGGTTGAAAATGAAGATCCTTTTCGGATTCAGCGGTAAAAGATACACAAAAATCAATTATTAAAAGATAAAAAGCACAACCACCTCCTCTAATTTTTAGTATAAGATTTTCACAATTTTTTACTTTTTACCTTTGAAATTTACCATTTGCGAAAAATCCTTAAGCGACGGTTAAAAATGAAGATTTTCAGATTCAGCGCTAAAATAATACATAAAAAACCAATTATAATCCAAATAATCCAATAAAACCAATGAAAAACACAACCATTTGTAGGTTTCGGATATGGAGCACGTGGTGATTGTATAAACCCTCACCTTATTGAGTTTACGGGAGACATACAGGCATTAAATTGAAACTGAGTAGCACATTACATGTAAACTGGCCTGACAAGACTGTAAAAGTCGCGAGTAGACCAAAGTTTAGTGGTTGATTTTTAGATGCTCAACCATCTCATCAAGTTCAAAGATGAAATTCCTGCATTAAATAAAATTCAATTAGCATATTACAATGAAAAGTGTCTGCCATTTTGGAGAAAACGTAATTCTTTTGTCATGCAATTCTATTGGTGATTTTTAGGATCCGAATCACCTGATCAGGATTTTTTTTCCAGAAGTTTCCCGAATGACGTGATTTTTTTTAATGGAGATTAATGTATTAAAGCATTTCTTAGTGTAATCATTAAAAATTGTATTTTTTTGTTTATAAAGAAAATTAAAAAGTTTCTACCACGATATCAAGTGAATGACCAGTTCCATTGTAATAAACTTATTGACTTCTATTAGTTGCAGAGATTTCATCAATAAACTTGATGACGATGTTGGAAACCTACGGGGCAACACATAAAATTTGGTCTTCGTATAGTCCCCAGCAAAATATTACGTGAGAGACTAGCTCCATTATAATATGGTAATCAAGTTCCATTTAATTCAGGAATTTCATTCGTGTACTCGGCGGGGTGATTCGGGCCTAAAAATCAAACACAAAAGCTTAGTTTGCTCGGCGCTTTCCTCCAAGATATGGCGTAACTGACTAGTTCCATTCTAATATACCAATAATCTTCCACTTAATGCAGAGATTTAATTCGTAAACTCGGAGGTGTGTGGGGATCTGCCACTAAAACTTGATCTCCCGAAGGTTTCCACAAAGGTATGATGTGGTACATGAGTTTTATTGTAATTTGTTAATTGCGCTCTATTCAATTCAGAAACTACATCCGTGAAATCGATGATGTGATGGTTTCTCCAGTTGCTGTTCGGTTTCATAGAAGTAACATACTTAACGAAGGTTATTGAACAATCTCAAACCAAATTGTTTTAAAAATTAATAAAATTTTACGTATATTTTCCGATATCTAAATTATACATTGCTGTTCAGAATTTAAGCAACAAATGAAGAAAGTTAGTAACATGAAAGCTATTTGAGATTAGTATCACCTTTCTTTATCATCCGATCATCTGACTGGAATCTCATTGTATATGTATGGGACTTAGCAGAAAGGGATTATTTGTCATTGACCATCCAAGTAACCTTTCCGAACTAAGGGCGTGTTTTCTCCTTAAAAGTGCAGATACCGTAAACCTCCGAATGTATCTTCCGCCTGTATCAACTCTGTTGAATATGTATTACCAGCGTAGGTGATCACATTCTTTTCAGACAAGTCTGCTCCACTGATTTTTTTATCCTTTAATATCCTAATTTTAGTTTACCTATATAATTTACTTTTTTACTGAGTATTTTCTTTGTACTTTTCTAGACTATTGTCTTTTTAATGTAGCCCCATGATCTGAGAAAGCATCAGTAATTAAAAATAAATAGTTTTCCGTTTTAGTAATCCGTTTTCTTTTCAAAAAATCCTATACAAAGGAAATAGTCACAGGTATTGTAAGGCAATACAAACGCTTTAATAAGTTTTAGGTAGCTTTCATTACAAAAAGCTACCTATTGCAGCCGTTCGGAGGAAAGCGATTTCAAAACATTTTGGTATACTTTCATCGATCATGACCCCCAGACCCCGAAACCACCCTCCGTTCAAAATTTATATATTATTATCAATATGATTTCTACCATGTAGTTATCTGATACCTATTTTAGGATTCCATTAATTTTTTCATTCCTATCATTGCAACGATTTATTTAATTTTTTTTTTTTTTTTTAAATACAGCTTTACTTCATAATAATTGACGGTGGATGGTTATGTTTAATTAATGGTTATATATTAGCATTCAAATTACTATGATGCATTTGCGCAAATAATCATGAATGTATGCTTTTTACGATATTTTTAAATATCTTTTCATTTTGAATGTCAACAATTCATTTTCATGTATTTTTTCCTTATAGTATCTTATATATATTTATATATATTCCCAGGTCGCTAAATTATTTAGCAATCTTTTAAATATTATACGCTTAGATCATTACTGCAATTAGCGCACTATCTTTGTGTATTATCAATATGATTTCTACCATGTAGTTATCTGATACCTATTTTAGGATTCCATTAATTTTTTCATTCCTATCATTGCAACGGTTTATTTAATGTTTTTTATTTAATTTTTTTTTTTTTAATACAGCTTTACTTCATAATAATTGACGGTGGATGGTTATGTTTAATTAATGGTTATATATATATATATATATATATATATCTGACCTTTGTCACACTGTAACTCTCGTATTTATGAACCAATTTGGATGTAATTCGGTGTGTACATAGTACAGACAAATGTCTCGACCGAGTTCGTTGGCCAGCTTCATCCGCCATTTTGTTTCAAAATGGCGGCCATTTAAATTTAAAAAAAAAATAAAATTTGAAATGTGGTACCAAAAAATTGAAAATGGAAAAATATTTTTTTCCTTATGTATTTGACCTTTATACAAAGATTCCGGAGCAGTTTTTGTTTCGTCTATATCTTAAAAAATGGCTGCGTTATAGCATTTTGAATTTCTACGTGGCTGACAGTTTGAAACGTCCTGAATTTTGTCACGCGATAAAAGACGTATTTATGAACCGATATGGATGTAACTTCGTTTATACATAGTACATACCAATGTCTCGACGGAGTTCATTGGCCAGCTTCCTCCGCATCCTTGTTTAAAAATGGCGGCCATTTAAATTTTGAAGAAAAATTTAAATTTGAAATGTGGTACCAAAAAATTTAAAATTGAAAACATATTTGTCACTTGTGTGTTTGACCTTGATACAAAGATTCTGGAGCAGTTTTTGTTTCGTCTATATCTTAAAAAATGGCTGAGTTATAGCATTTTGAATTTCTAGCGTGGCTGAAATTTTGAAACGTCCTGAATTCTGTCACGCGATAAAAGGCGTATTTATGAACCGATTTGGATGTAACTTCGTTTATACATAGTAAATACCAATGTCTTTTCCGAGTTCGTTGGCCAGCTTCCTCCGCATCCTTGTTTAAAAATGGCGGCCATTTAAATTTTTAAGAAAAATTTTAATTTGAAATGTGGTACCAAAAAATTGAAAATTAAAAAATATATTTTTTTATGTGTTTTCCCTTAATACAGAGATTCTGGAGCAGTTTTTGTTTCGTCTATATCTTAAAAAATGGCTGAGTTATAGCATTTTGAATTTCTAGCGTGGCTGACATTTTGAAACGTCCTGATTTTTGTCACGTGACAACAGGCGTACTTATGAACCGATTTGGATGTAGCTTGGTGTGTACATAGTACATACAAATATCTCGGCCGAGTTAATTGGCCAGCTTCATTTGCCATCTTGTTTCAAAATGGCGGCCATTTAAAAAAATTTTAAAAATTTAAAATTTAAAATGCGATACCAAAAAATTGGAAAATGAAAAAGAATTTTTTCGTATGTGTTTGACCTTAATACAAGGATTTCGGAACAGTTTTTGTTTCGTCTATATCTAAAAAATTGGCTGAGTTATAGCATTTTGAATTTCTACTGTGGCTGACATATTAAAACGACCTGATTTTTGTCACGCGATAATAGGCGTATTTATGAACCGTTTTAGATGTAACTTGGTCTGTACATAGTACATACCAATGTCTCGACCGAGTTCGTTGGCCAGGTTAATTCGCCATCTTGTTTCAAAAGGGTTGCCATTTAAAAAAATTAAATTTAAAATTTAAAATTTAAAATGAGGTATTAAAAAATGGGAAAATTAAAAAGATTTTTTTATGTGTTTGGCCTTGATACAAAGATTCCGGAACAGTTTTTGTTTCTGAAAATTTGTTATATTGTTTATATCTTAAAAAATGGTTGAATTATAGCACTTTGAATTTCTAGCATGGCTAACATTTTGAAACGATCTTGTATTTGTCACGCTATAACACACGTATTCGCCTATTTCGATTTAAGAAGGCATGTGGATAGTATACATCAATATCTCGACCAAGTTCGCTGGCCACCTTCATCAGTTATCTTGTTTCAAAATGGCGGTCATTAAATTAAAAAAAATATATATTTAAAGTGAGGTGCAAAAAAATTAGAAATTGAAAAAGGTTTCTTTCTTAAGTATTTGACCTTGATATAAGGATTCAGGAGCATTTTTGTTTGTTTTTATCTTAAAAAATGGCTCAGATACAGCAGTTTCAATTTCTAATATCGGTGACATTTTGAAAAATCTGATTTTTTGCCTGCGACAGCACTTGTATATATCAACCGATTCCGATGTGATTGAGCATGTGCACAGCAATTTCTAAGGTCTCGACCAAGTTCACTGGTTAGCCTCATCCACCATGTTGTCTTAAAATGGCAGGCACTTTAAGAAATCGACGAATTTGGCAGCCAAATATAAGTTACTTTAAATAAAAGCAGCTTGGATAAAGCTGACAAATTTCGCGAAATTCTCATTCATAATGATTTAGTATTGATAAAAATTAGTATTTAATCTTCTATATTCGGTTTCCACTAAATTGAGCTTCGTGTGTTTAAATAATATAAGTTGGCTTTTATAAAATAAGGAATATGAAAGCTACCTCTTCCTCCCGGCACTGGCCGGAAGGACTTTTTAGCATTAAGATCATGAAATTTATTTCGGATGAAAAACTCAATTTATTAGTTTTTATGGCTTTTTCAAGTATTGTTAAATAAGATACATTTAAGAATAATTACGAAGTATTGTTCATAAAAAAATATTTATATCTAAATTACATTACAAACGCCAGTCATTCAGTATTTTATTCAGTTGAAGGGAAATGGTCTGTGACTGTTCAGTTTTGTGAAATTTCTAATTAGAGAGGCCTCTGAATATTTTACCACGAGAGCTAAAATATCATTTGGCAACCATGAATCGGGAAAAAACGTGAGATATTGCTTCAAAAAACGCAGTTCAAGAAAAGTGAATAGGACGGGGTGAGGAGAAGACCAATAAAAGTCTCTAAAAAGATACAGCTGACTATATATCTGTGATCAACGATGGAAGTCGTCGCTCGTAAAATATAGATCGGTGAATAACAATCAGAAGCCGAGTGGCGTAGTGGTCCGCACGTCTGGTTACCACACAACAGATGCAGAGTTCTTCTCCGAGATAGGCGAGGTTCACTCGGCCTTCCATTCCTTCGGGCGCGATAAAATGAGTACCAAGCTTGTTTTGGAACTAAACACTGAGGGTCCCGCGTTAGGCTGATCACCTGACCGGGACATGTGCTGTATAACACCTCGTGGCTCAGAGTCCAGAAAACAGGCTTAGACATTGTAGGCGTAGGTCGTAAAGGCACATTAGTAGTTTGTAGAATAACAATCGCCTATCTGTCTGTGTCTATAAATCCATTTTTTTCTGAACCACCTGTTATAAATTTATATTATCTGTGCAAATATAGCAACAAAATTCGAATTAACAGTTTTAGACGCCAACTATAGAGACACATAAAAGTAATCAGCTTATATATATATATAACAAGCGTAAAACTATGTTGTAATATAAAAACTTATGAAGGTTAAATGTCTAAAATAAATCTGTGTGTCTGAATATGATAAGTTCATGACAAAAATTTCGTGCATCCAACAAAATTTATTTAATTGTGTACAGATTGATGGAAAAGATTACGCAAAATTATGAATTATTTGTACTTTTCCTAAATTAAAACCAATACATAGCATGTTCTTACATATGTAACATATACTTATATTTTAAACAGGGTAATTATAATGATTCGAGTTCGTACTTATTTATGTAATGGATAAAGTAAAATTAACCAATTTTAAAACTTCCTCACATTCTTCAGGAACTGCTGCAATGTAAATAAGATTTATTACATTTTAAAAGACAATTTATGTGAGATACTTTTTTTCACATACCGCTGAAAAAATAATCTGATTAATACTTATTAAAAATTAATAGAAACTCTTTTAATCTAGATATAGAAATATGCATACTTTTACATCCAATATGTATGAAGTTTTAACGATCATATCAAAACACATAGACGAAGTTAGAGAAAATGAGAACAATTCAATTTTTTTTGTGTGAAGAATGACTAGCAAACCACACTGGTGTTTCAAAAAATTTTAGGACTCGCTTTACATTTAACGAAAAATTATAGAGCAAAGCTACTCTGACTTCTTCAAAAACCTCCACTCTGCCTGAGACAGTCTCAATAGAGTGTTTACATTGATAGCTGTTCTGGCGCTATTTTTAGCACGTGTATCTGACAGGCTCCGATTATATAAAAGAGAAAAAAAATGGAAATGTACCAACGAAAACATTTGCATGAGACTTGCCAAATCAGTGATAGCAATATTCTAATACAGTAGTAACTGGTAACAGGGTGTTTTTTTATTAATTTCCTTTTCAAATCCCAATGAAACTTATTATAAATACTGCGCGTTCCATTGTTTTCTCGGGAACACAAAATTATTGAATCCTAATATATTTTGTTGATATTCAAGCGTATTTACAAAAACTGCAGCGAAAATGGACAGGAAGTCAGACAAAGCAAAGAAAACTATATCTAAAATGTCTTGAAAAGTGTTAGAAGAAGATATTATTATTACAAATATTGTTATTACTAATAGTTAAAATAATATGTATTTTAAATACAGTAAATCCCCGCTAATCCGAAATTCCGGTTAATCCGAACTGATTTTATTTTCGAAAATTATTTACGAAAATTTTATTTTCGAAAATTGCTAGATTTAAAGTATACCGGATTACAGGATGAATGTCCGGAAAAACACGTAGAAATTAGAATTAAGAAAAAAATGACAGTAAAGCATGTTTTTTATTCTAAAAACAGCTTGGCTTGAATAAAAAAATACTGAATAATATAAAAGTACAACGTATTTAAGCTAATATAAAATGAAAACGTGCATTGTAGGCCTACTCGTAGAAGCCATCTTTAAAAAAAAATCTCGAATATCTGTTTGTTTGCCAAGTCACTATAAAATTCTTTTCTAAAATGCAAAAAGTGTTTAATTCATATGTTAAAAATGTATTTTTCCTTTCAACGGTCTGGTTTCGCAAATTATCTACACAGATATTTTCGTCCCCCCTCCCACGTAGTCCACTCGGTGACTAAGTGAGCTATTTATAGATTTGGAATTTTGAGCCGTTTATAATGGGTTATTACGTCATTCCTCATTCAGAAGCTCTATTGTATTATTACAAACATCAGGAATGATTAAACAAGGAATACTATTTTTTTCCGAAAGTCGTGCCGCGTTACTGGATGTTTACTGTACTACTGAGCACTTATGTTTACTGTACTACTTACAAGGAAGGTCTCCATACGGGCATATTCAGAAAAATCTGAAAAAAACTACCGAGTGTTCTTCTCATGTGGTTATATATTTATATATTTTTTTTCTGGCGGAACCTCGATAGAACGTTCGTAAAAAAAATAATGAAAATTTTGTTTATTTGGCGATTTATCATCGGTTGGCGACGAAATGAAATTTCAAAAAATACTTTTTTATGTCGAATACTCTTTAAGATAAAAATGTTTCATATTGAACTTGTTTAAATAAATTTAATGTAAATAACTTTAGTTTTGTCAGTTTTAGTTTGATTTAACTAAAATTTTGTCATATATATATATATATATATATGTGTGTGTGTGTATATATATGTATATTAGGGTGGAACTAAAAAACGAAGTTTCGAATTTTATATTCTAATAGTGATTATTTTTTCCTTCTTAACTCCATAAAAAGAAAATATTTTTCTTTTAATTTTAAAATGATATTTTCCGGTTCCTCAAAGCGCCTGATTTTCCCTAAAAAACCAAAAAAAGCCAATAATTGCATGAAAAGTTTTTTAAGCTTATTGTTAAATTTATATTTTGCAAAATTAAATTAATTAAGTGTTAATGTCCTGTAATAAAGAGAATAATTTAGTTTGAGGGCCTTAGAAAAGTTAGCGACTTTATTTGACTTTTGCAGAAGCCAGCGTCGTGGGCGTCGGCTTTCATTGTCTCTGATTTATTTGGCTGCGACACATAACAAGTTAGTCCGATTTAACGTGTGTTAAGAGATTCTTTAATTATTTTTCAATAAACATTCGGCGTCAAAAGTGACAAAATCTGTTAATGTACCTAAATCTAGATAATTGTTGAAGTGTCCTGTATTTAGTGAACCAAAACAATTAACATTAGACTGTCATCTTTGACGAACATATGAAGATGTTATGAAACATTATTTTGGGGTTCAATTCAATTTAACTTAATATCTGACAGCTGGAATCTGGTACACACTATTTCTAAAATATCTAAAGCTGTTGATGATACAATTAAAAGTGTATTGCTGAGACCTTCAATTCCAACGGTTTCTGATACACAAATCATAAAAAATGATTAGAGACTAGCGGGAGAAATGTCAAAATTTGAAGAAAAATATTAAGATTAGAAAGAATAATCCCACATCCAATATAAAATTTCAAAATGTTAGGTAATCCTGCAAAAAACATTTCTTTGTGTAAAAACACTAAATATTATCGTGTATCAGAACAAGAACGCATTTTCTCAAAGACCTAAGGGAGATGGGGTGATGGCAATAGGATCAATAGATATAAAAACTACAAAAAATGTATAGCGAGACTAGAAAAGGAAATATCAAGGAAAAAAATTATTTTAAAACAAAAAAAAATGATGTTTTGATTGAATAATCGTCAAGTGTAAAAAATAGTTCGGATGGAAATAGTTCAATCGGTTGTTTTCTAAACCTGAATTTGATAATCAACAATGTGAAAGAACCGGAGTATTAGACAGAACTGCAAATATTATTGTAAATGGCACCTTAGAAGATACGGGTATTTCTGATGATAATATAGAAAAGGTAACTGAAAGAAGGACTTGAAGACGACAAAGAGAAAAGAAAAGGAAGAATTTGAAAGAACAGGAAAGACGAAATGAGTTAATTTTAGAAGGTTAGTATTTTGATGGCAGAAAGGATAACACTATGATATCTGAAGCAGAGGGAAAAAAGTATAACTAAGAATCATTAAAGACGAACACCTGGTCTTAGTTCAAATACCAGGAAAAAAATATATTGGTCATATTTCATTGATATCTTCTTCTTATATTAATATAGCCTCTGCAATTTTGGTGCATTTTCAAAATAATAATACAGACATTTCAAGTTTGAAAGTTATTGGGTGAGACAGAAACGCCTTTAATGCAGGATGCAAATCTGGAGTTATTAAAATATCGGAAGCCATACCCTAAAAACTTTATAATGGATAATTTGATTATTGCGTGCAAATAAACTTTTTTCTTAGATACTTATTTCAACATCTTGCTGGAAAAACTACGGGTACAAAAGGATTTTCTGGACCAGTAGGAAAGCGACTTGAAAAAATGCGAACATATTGAAATTATAGACTATAAAAACATTGATCCTATCTTGACGGACTGATTGGATGAAGAACTTTAAAAAAGTACAAAAAGGAGATACACCTTAATTTTAGATTTTGCTTGTCATACTCAAACAGTGGAAACGTGTGTCAAAATTGTCCCGCGAGTTGCGTCAACCGTCTTTAAATATTAAGCAAAAGATGGCTTAATCTTGGGAAAGTTGAATTCCCACAATGTAATGACAAAGTATGCCTGAAAAAAAACAGTAGATTGAATATCCAATTTAATTAATTCATAACAAAGGGAGGTAAGGAGGGTGGAAGTCGATATTTAACCACCTCCTCATGGTGACCTCTGGACAGTATTTGCTAAATAAAAGTAGATATGAGCTAACAGCTACGTAGTTTACTTTAAGTTACTTTATTCTGAAATTCCAAAACTTTGACCTCCTTCAGGAACCGGAAAACAACTTAATTTAAAAAAACCTTTTCAGCCAAAAGTTTAGTCATCCAAAAAGGAAAAAAGTTTTCACTATTACACATTAAAACAAAAAAGTTTTTTTTTTTTTTTTTTTACCCTATACTTAAGTTCCACCCTAATGTATATATATGTATTTATAATGACAGTTCAATGAAATATCAAATTTTATGAATTAAAACAAAATTAAAATAAATTAAAATTGTTTCAATATCTCAAAATTAAGTCCAGTTGAGCACTGTCGTTTCAGTTTTGTTGCTATGGAAGCGACAAATTCTTTGATATTGAAATGAATAACTGCTAAATGAACCTTGCTTTTATTTTGTAATATGTTTATATATATATAAAAGTATTTTTTATATATGAAATTGTTTTTAAAGTAATAAAATTAAATAACAAACAACATAAATATGTAATATGAAAAAAAGGAATTTATTAAACTCTCTCATAGTTTATGTTTAAATTCATTAAATACTTTGTACACGCATTCTAAAATTAACAAACGATTTTCAGGTGCATTAAAATTGTTTGCTTTTGGCGAGGAAAAAGACTGCTCGCCAAATCGCGTGACACTTTCGTCTTTTCGCGCCAAATACTCGAAAGTATCTTATTTTTAGGGTTTCGTTCATCTGACGAAACCCTATTCGTCTCGCTCCTCAGTCTGTCTGTCTGTCCGTCACAGAGCCCGTTCTCAGAAACTACACATGTTGGAGATTTGAAATTTTGCATACTTATAGATGACCGCCACACATCATACGACAAATCATAAAATTTTGAAAAAGGCGTACATTTAACCCTTTGGGCTCCCACATGTGTATTTTAAACAATTCTTTCTATGTGAACCCTAATTAGGTTAGGAGTGAAATTTTGCATACTTATAGCTGAATACCTCACATCAAACGACAAATCATAAAATTTTGAAAAAGTCGTACATTTAACCCTTTGGGCTCCCCCATGTGTATTTGAAACAATTCTTTGTATGTGAGCCTCTAATTAGGTTGGAGGCGTGAAATTTTACAAACTTATAGCTGAACACCTCACATCAAACGACAAACTATAAAATTTTGAAAAAGTCGTACATTTAACCCTTTGGGCTCCCACATGTGTATTTTAAACAATTCTTTCTAAGTGAACCCTAATTAGGTGGGAGGAGTGAAATATTGCATACTTATAGCTGAATACCTCACATCAAACGACAAATCATAAAATTTTCAAAAAGTTGTATATTTAATCCTTTGGTCTCCCACGTGTGTATTCTAAACAATTCTTTTTAAGTGAGCCCCTATTTAGGTTGGAGGCGTGAAATTTTGCATAATTATAGCTGAATTCCCCACATCAAACAACAAATCATAAAATTTTGAAAAAGTCGTACATTTAACCCTTTGGGCTCCCACATGTGTATTTTAAACAATTCTTTCTAAGTGAACCCTAATTAGGTTGGAGGAGTGAAATTTTGCATACTTATAGCTGAGTACCCCACATCAAACGACAAATCATAAAATTTTGAAAAAGTCGTACATTTAACCCTTTGGGCTCCCACATATGTATTTTAAACAATTCTTTCTAAGTGACATCCTATTTACGTTGGAGGTGGGAAATTTGGCATACTTAAAACTGAATACCTCTCATCAAAGGACAAATCATAAAATTTTGAAAAAGTCGTACATTTAACCCTTTGGGCTCCCACATGTGTATTTTAAACAATTCTTTCTAAGTGAACACTAATTAGGTTGGAGGAGTGAAATTTTGCATACTTATAGCTGAATACCTCACATCAAACTACAAATCATAAAATTTTGAAAAACGTAATTCATTTAACCCTTTGGGCTCCCACATGTGTATTTTAAACAATTCTTCCTATGTGAACCTCTAATTAGATTGGAGGCGTGAAATTTTGCATACTTATAGCTGAATACCTCACATCAAAGGACAAATCATAAAATTTTGAAAAGTCGTACATTTAACCCTTTGGGCTCCCACATGTGTATATTAAACAATTCTTTCTATGTGAACCTCTAATTAGATTGGAGGCGTGAAATTTTGCATACTTATAGCTGAATATCTCACATCAAAGGACAAATCATAAAATTTTGAAAAAGTCGTACATTTAACCCTTTGGGCTCCCCCATGTGTATTTCAAACAATTCTTTCTATGTGAGCCTCTAATTAGGTTGGAGGCGTGAAATTTTAAAAACTTATAGCTGAACACCTCACATCAAACGGCAAACTATAAAATTTTGAAAAAGTCGTACATTTAACCCTTTGGGCTCCCACATGTGTATATTAAACAATTCTTTCTAAGTGAACCCTAATTAGGTTGGAGGAGTGAAATATTGCATACTTATAGCTGAATACCTCACATCAAACGACAAATCATAAAATTTTCAAAAAGTTGTATATTTAACTCTTTGGGCTCCCACACGTGTATTCTAAACAATTCTTTTTAAGTGAGCCCCTAATTAGGTTGCAGGCATAAGATATTGCATACTTATAGCTGAATACCTCACATCAAACGACAAATCATAAAATTTTCAAAAAGTTGTATATTTGATCCTTTGGGCTCCTACATGTGTATTCTAAATAATTCTTTTTAAGTGAGCCCCTATTTAGGTTGCAGGCATAAAATATTGCATACTTATAGCGGAATTCACCACATCAAACAACAAATCATAAAATTTTGAAAAAGTTGTACATTTAACCCTTTGGGCTCCCACATGTGTATTTTAAACAATTCTTTCTAAGTGAACCCTTATTAGGTTGGAGGAGTGAAATTTTGCATGTTTATAGCTGAGTACACCACATCAAACGACAAATCATAAAATTTTGAAAAAGTCGTACATTTAACCCTTTGGGCTCCCACATATGTATTTTAAAGAATTCTTTCTAAGTGAACCCTAATTAGGTTGGAGGCGTGAAATTTTGCATACTTATAGTTGAATACCTCACACCAAACGACAAATCATAAATTTTCAAAGAGTCGTACATTTAACCCTTTGGGCTCCCACAAGTGTATTTTAAACAATTCTCTTTAAGTGAGTCCCTATTTAGGTTGGAGGTGTGAAATTTTGCATAATTATAGCTGAACACCTCACATCAAATGACAAACCATAAAATTTTGAAAAAGTCGTACATTTAACCTCTTGGGCTCCCACATGTGTACTTTAAACAATTCTTTCTAAGTGACACCCTATTTACGTTAAAGGTGGGAAATTGGGCATACTTATAGCTGAGCACCTCGCATCAAACGACAAATCATAAAATTTTCGAAAAGTCGTACATTTAACCCTTTGATCTCCAACATGTGTATTTTAAACAATTCTTTCTAAGTGACCCCCTAATTAGGTTGGAGGCGTGAAATTCTGCATACTTATAGCTGAGCATCACACATCAAACGGCAAATCATAAAATTTTGAAAAAGTAGTACATTTAAGCTTTTGGGTTCCCACATGTGTATTTTAAACGATTCTTTCTAAGTGACACTCTAATTAGGTTGGAGGCGTGAAATTTTGCATACTAGCTGAACACCATCATGCGACAAATCATAAAAATTTGAAAAAGTCGTACATTTAACCCTTTGGGCTCCCACATGCGTGTTTTAAGCAATTCTTCCTAACTGAGCCCCTTATTAAATTGGAGATTTGATATTTTGCATGTTTATTATAGCAGAACACCTGAGGCCAGGCGACAAATTATAAAATCTTGAAAAAGTCTTACGTTTAACCCTTTGAGCTACCACATATGTATTTTAAGCAATTCTTTCTAAGAGAGCCCCTAATTAAGTTTGAGACATGAATTTTTGCATACGTATAGCTGAATACCTCAGACCACACGACAAATCATAAAATTTTCAAAAAGTCTTATATTATTTACTCCTCAGTGCTCTAACGTATATTTTAAGCAATTTTTCTAACCTCCGCCCTTTTCACTCGGGGAGCACTTTTCCAACTTTTGCCGACACCCCTTTGACCATTCTTTCATATTATGCACCATAGCCTTACCTATTTGTGTTCCACGTTTTACCGCCAGGGGCGCCTAGTTATCTCGGGTGCTATGGGCCCAATTCCTTCGACTAATATATATACGGATAGTATGTAAAACGGAGTTTCGTTCGGATAGAGATTTGTTTAGAACAGGGTGCGCCCCTGGTTGCGAAATGTGGAACTAACAGGTTTTTCAAAAGGGTAAAGTGTTTTGAAATGAATATTAAACGAAACCCTCTGTGCGATCTGTGATCACACTTACCCACTTGTTTTACAGACTTTCTACTGTAATTCCGCCGCTAAATTTGACTGATCCTTTAGTACATACATAAGTAGTTTAATTGGTATTTTCTTTTTCAAAATATTCTGAGTATGCCCAGTAAGGAGACCTTCTTTGTTACCACGCATCGTTTACTTATCGATTTTCGGGTAATCCTAATTTTTTGTAATCCGAACTGGCACCGGTCCAAATTAGTTCGGATTAACAATTAGTTTTCCTGTATGCGTATGATATACAGTCTATCAAAGTATGGTCGTCCATAAAAGGAGGGCAATAACAGACTGGTACAGTGGCGTTAACTTTTGAAAAATTGTGGGTGGGTTCCGCCATTTTAGGGTAAAATGACACAGGCACTTTGTTTTCTTTGAAGATAAGAATATGAATGAGAAAGTTACGATTGTGAAGTTAGAATTTTTTTAAATGCAATATAAAGTTGCGATTTTATTACATTATATTCCTATATGAGTTCATCATTTTACGAAATTTAATATTTACGATTATACTGTGAATATGACTATAAACTAGAACTCAACGGACTAAAAATGACGCATGCCAAAAATCATTTAAAAAGTATTTGACAGCATGTCATACAAAATAGTTAAACCTTATTTAAAAAAAAAAAAAAAATGGAAAACTTTATTTGATTTCTTCATTTCAGAACATCTGCGATTTTCGAGCATTTACGATGAGAAATGAATTGGCAAACGTACCAGAAAGTAGCTAATCTCTATTTGAAAACAGCCTAGCATTGCTTCTTTTGTAGGCATTTATTTGCTAATCTATACTCCTATTATAAAGAGGAAAAAATTGTTTATTTGTCGGAGGTAAGCTCTGAAACTACCGAACCGATTCCAAAAGTAATGGTATCAAAATGATGGTGTTAGTCCAACTTAGAACATAGGCTATATCTTATGTCGGTGCCGCTACTCCAAAGGGGGTATAGGAGCAAAAAACGTTCTAAAAATGCGATTTTAGCGTTACTGAAGGGCCTAGAAATATGAAATTTTCAATATTAGTTACATATAAGATATAAATGATGTCTAAGAACAGTTCTTAAACAATTCGAAATTTGAAAGGGGTGAAAATGCACTAAAAGCGTTCTAAAAACGTTCTAAATGGTAGTTTCTACACAATCTCAGGAAATACCAAACCGATTTAAAAAATATTGGTGTCAAAATGATGGTGACAACGCTTGCTCCAAGATAGGCTATGTTTTATGTCGGTGTCACTACCCCAAAGGGGGTGCAGGAGCAAAAAAGTTCTAAGAATGCGATTTTAGCGTTGCTGAAGGGCCTAGAAATATGAAATTTTGAATATTAGTTACTTATTAGATATAAAGGATTTCTAAGGACAGTTCTTAAACAATTCGAAATTTAAAAGGGGTGAAAATGCACAAAAAGCGTTCTAAAAAACGTTTTAAATGGTAGTTTCTACACAATCTCAGGAAATACCAAACTAATTTAAGAAATATTGGTGTCAAAATGATGGTGACAACGCTTGCTTCAAGATAGGCTATGTTTTATGTCGGTGCCGCTACTCCAAAGGGGGTATAGGAGCAAAAAACGTTCTAAAAATGCGATTTTAGCGTTACTGAAGGGCCTAGAAATATGAAATTTTGAATATTAGTTACTTATAAGATATAAATGGTGTCTAAGAACAGTTCTTAAACAATTCGAAATTTAAAAGGGGTGAAAATGCACTAAAAGCGTTCTAAAAACGTTCTAAATGGTAGTTTCTACACAATCTCAGGAAATACCAAACCGATTTAAAAAATATTGGTGTCAAAATGATGGTGACAACGCTTGCTCCAAGATAGGCTATGTTTTATGTCGGTGCCGCTACTCCAAAGGGGGTATAGGAGCTAAAAAACGTTCTAAAAATGCGATTTTAGCGTTACTGAAGGACCTAGAAATATGAAATTTTGAATATTAGTTACATATAAGATATAAATTATGTATGGGAACAGTTCTTAAACAATTCTAAATTTGAAAGGGGTGAAATTGCGCAAAAAGCGTTCTAAAAAACGTTCTAAATGGTTGGTAGTTTCTACACAATATCAGGAAATACAAAACCGATTTAAAAAATATTGGTGTCATAATGATGGTAACAATGCTTGCTCCAAGTTAGGCTATGTTTTATGTCGGTGTCACTACCCCAAAGGGGGTGTAGGAGCAAAAAACGTTCTAAAAATGCGATTTTAGCGTTACTGAAGGGGCTAGAAATATGAAATTTTGAATATTAGTTACTTATAAGATTTAAATGATGTCTAAGAACAGTTCTTAAACAATTCGAAATTTAAAAGGGGTGAAAATGCACAAAAAGCGTTCTAAAAAACGCTCTAAATGGTAGTTACTACACAATCTCAGGAAATACCAAACCAATTTAAGAAATATTGGTGTCAAAATGATGGTGACAACGCTTGCTCCAAGATAGGCTATGTTTTATGTAGGTGTTACTACCCCAAAGGGGGTGTAGGAGCATAAAACTTTCTAAAAATGCGATTTTAGCGTTACTGAAGGGCCTAGAAATGTGAAATTTTGAATATTAGTTACATATAAGATATAAATGATCTCTAAGGACATTTCCTAAAAAAAATCAAAATTTAAAAGGGGGGTCAAAATGCGCAAAAAGCGTTGTAAAAAATTCTAAATTGCGATTTCTATGCAATCTCAGGAAGTACTGAACCGATTTCAAATATAATGGTGTAAAAGTGATGGTGACAGATCTTGCTCCAAGATAGGCTATATTTTATATCTCTTTCCACTTCCCCAGAGCAGATGCAGGAGCAAAATGCGCGAAAAGCGTTCTAAAAACGTTTTAAATGCCGATTTGTCGGCAATATCTCAGGAAGAATGAATCTGATTTCAAACGTAATGGTAGGATTCATGCTGACAGCCTCTGCTCTAACATAGACGCTATTTTATGTCGGTATCACTATCACAAAAACGTTCCAGGAGCTATAAACCGTTCTAAATTTCGATTTTTGTGATCGGTAGGGGCTAGCAACTTAAAATTAGGCAAGGTACATATTTATTAGCTATAAATGATCTTTAAGAACAATTTCGAAAAAAATGGAAATTTAAAAAGCGGTGAAAATGCGAGAAAAGCGTCCTAAAAACGTTCTAAATTGCGATTTCTACTCAATCTATGGAAATACCAAAGCTATTTCAAAAGTAATGGTTGCAAATCAATGATGACAGTCCCTGTTATAACATAGGTTACATTTTATGTTGCTGTCACTACCATCTGAGGGTTGCAAAAGCAAAACATGTTCTAATTTGCATTTTTTTGCACAACTGAGGGTTCTAACACTTTGAAGTATGGCATGGTATTTACTTACAAGATGCAACTGCTTTCTAAGAACAGTCGAAAGAAAATTTCAAATTTTAAAAAATGAAGTGAGTGAAAAGCGTTATAAATTACAATTTTTAAGCAAACTTATAAATTACCAAACCGATTAAAAAAATAATGATGACAAATTTAGGTGATAGAACCTGCTCAGACATAAGCTATATTTTATGTCTGTGCCACTACCACCAGAGGGTTGCAGTAGCTAAAAACGTTCTAAATTGCGATTTCTGTGATACTGAAAAGGCTAGAAACTTTAAATATGGCATGGTAGTTACTTATAAAATATAAATGCCCTCGAAGGGCTGTCGAAAATAAATTCGAATTAAAAAGGGGTGAAGTGAAGGGGAGGTGCGAAAAGCATTCTAAAAAAGTCCTAAATTACGATTTCTACCCGATTTCAGGGAATATAAACCGAATATAAACGGAATAGTTGCGAATCAATGGTAACAGTCTCTGATCCTACACAGGCTATATTTTATGCCGATGATTCTGCCACCTAGAGGTCACAGGAACAACAAACTTTCTAAAAAAGGGCTTTAAAAGCTTTCTAAATTACGTTTCTGGGGAATATTAGGAAATAACAAACAGATTTCAAAATTAATGTTGGCAAATTAATGGTGACAGTTCCTGTTTCAACATAGCCCTTTATGTTGAGAGAGGTGGTAGGACTTGGAATTTGACATGATCTTTAATTTTAAGATGTATGAAGATGGTTTCTAAAAAATTAAAAACTTCAAATGAATACCGAAATGAGCGTATTAATTGAGCATAAAAGTTTCAAAATATTTTCTAAATTATTATTTATTAGTTTTATTTCGTTTTATTATTTTAAGTCTTATTTCTGAATTATGCAGTGTAACAATGATGTTTAATCAAACTGTGTTTTAAATACAGTACCGGACCTCAAATCCGGAATCCTAAAATCCGGACGACCCAAAATCCGGAATGGAAAAAATAAACTGAAATTCCGCGATGGTCTCGAATAAATATTTCGTAAAACCGTCCATAGATGGCGCTACGCGCGCGCGTAACACAGTGCCGAGCCAAATTAGACTCAGCAATTTTATTTTATTGCAATGTTTTTCCTTCATTCATTAGTTTTAATCCAAATTTTCTAACAGAATTATCGTAGTTAGTGTGTGCACACATTTTGAATTTATTTTAAAAAGAAACCCTTTTCTTCATTTATATAGAAAATGTAAAAAGAATAAATAAATAACCACAAGAAAGAATTATTTTTAAAAAGGTTCGTAGAATATATTTATAATTTTTATATGTAAAAATATTTTACAATGTCCCCCCCCCTACTTTTAATATGTTCAACAAATTTCATTTTTCGAAAAAATTCTATTTGTAAGCACCGTACTAAAAAATTCTTTCCTTTAACTCAAAGAGAAAAAAAAATCTACCCAAAGTTCCTTTCTCCATAACAAAACAAGCTGTTCATCGAAAGCTAATGATCTCATTCTGATAATGTTGACTTTCCACTTCACGCAGTTAAATAAACATGTTGAATAAGCAAAACAAACAACGGATAGATATGTCGTTTTTCTTTACTTTCTTTTCATCTAGTGTTTTTTTTTTTTTTTTTTTTTTTTTTTTTTTTTTTTTTAAGAGGTACACTAGCTTTCTAATAACTTATCAAAATTTAATAAAAATTTGTTACACAAGCTAATTCACTATTATTGTAACTTGCTGAAAATTTGAAAGAAATTCGTCAATTAGCAACGGAGATAATTATTTTTAAGGAAAGAAACCGTGTCGCTGGGAGCTCGTTACTATGGTTTCAGAGCAAACTTAGGGACAAATGGCGGTTAATAAAGAGCATAATTCGGCTCTCTCAAACAACGATGTATTTTCATTTTTAAAAATCTTTTTATGTTCCTAATAATGTGATGTACAGGATTTAAAGAAATTCTTATCCTTATTTTAAATTATTTTTTTTAATTTATGTTTATGTTTGTTTACGTATACCTCATACGGCAATCCGCGATATAGATTCCTGGGCCTAACTCGCGAGCAACAATGCATTTTCATTTTCTAAAAAATGCTTTAATATTTCTAAGAATATGCAGTAATAGTATTTTTTTTTAACTTATTTTTATTTTGAATTACTTTTTGTAATTTGTATTTTTGGCTTTATTTACACTAAGCTTAACATGGCAATTCGCGGTATAGATTGCTCCGTGGCATGTAAAATTTTGCCAAGGGCATGTACTGTATCTGCAGAGTTGTACAATATAGACGCACGCCGTGCGCGGAAAATTCGGAACTTTGCGGAAAATTTTTTAGAAAAAAAAACTTGATTTTTTGTTTTTAAAACATTTTTTTTTTTTTAAATACCGAAAAATAAAAAATATTCCCCAATTTTATGTACGGTTTATTTATTGTTTGCCAGGGTTGATTCTGTTCCGAAAATTTAAGACATTCGGTTCCGAAAATTTAAAAAAAATCGACCATCAGACAGAAAAAACGCGAATTTCTTCAAAGGATCGTGAAAAAAAATAAAGATAATTTCGTCAAAGAATCGCAGAAAAGACGCAAATTTCGTCAACTGACCGCAGGAAAAAAACGAATTTCGTAAAAGCATAGCAGAAAAAGCCCGAATTTTGTCAAAGGAGCGCGGAAAAACACAAATTTCGTAAAAGAATTGCGGAAAAAATTAATTTCATCAAAGGGACGCGGAAAAAGTGCTAATTTCGTCAAAGGATCGCGCAGGGGTGATTCTGTGCCGAATTTTCCGAAAATTTCAGGCAGTCATTTCCGAAAATTAAAAAAAAAACGATCATGAATCCAAAAATTCGGACATAAACTATATCGCGAATTCCGGCAAATGTTCGCCGAAAAAGACCAATTTCTTCAAATAATCGCGGGAAAAACGGCAAATTTCGTCAAAAGATCGCGAAAAACTGCAAATTTTTTCAAATGATCGCGAAAAAGCCGCAAATTTCGTCAAAAGATCGCGGAAAAAAAACATAGTGCCAGCAGTGGATCCCCCCCCCCCCCCCTTTCTCCCTACTCTGTTGTAACCTTTCAGGAAATTTGCTGTGAATTTCAGAATTTTTTTTTTTTTACTCAGAATAAAACTGCTGTTTTTATTAATTCATGTCGTCAAAATAACATAACATGTTATTTTATTAAACATTAATTTGCAGAAAGTTTTTGACCCAATATTTGCGTGCGCAGAAAGCTTTTGGTTTTATACAATCCTGTGTATCTGCTTATTTTGTTTGAGGACCTAAAATCCGGAAAATTCCGAAATCCGGAACGGGCGCGGTCCCGACCAGTCCGGATTTGAGGTCCGGTACTGTAGTATTTTTTTTTAATTATTCCTAAAAGTAATAAGTACCTTTTAATAAAATAAAAAATACCTTTTAATAAAATAAAAATTTAGTTAGTACCTTTTAATAAAAATTAGACATATAAATATCACTTGGCATATTTCAAATATTACGCGAGCAAAGCCGCGGGGTTTGCTAGTAAACATATAAAAAGAAGAAAAAAACAGAATTTATGTTAAATAGAAGGATGAAAATTAACATCCTCAATTCTTTACAAAAAGATACATATTTTAAAATGTTATTAGATTACACTAGCATGCAAAAGGTGAGTTATGTTATGTTTTTTAGCTTTTGATAATTGATTCCTATGTATTCTGTACCTCTGAATCCGAAATTGACCTTTATTTTTTATCATCACGTAAAAATGTTTTGCAAATTGTAAAGTAAAAAAAAAAAAAAAAAAAAAAAAAAAAAAAAAAAAGCGAACATTTGATACTATAAAATAGATGTGATGGTTGTGTTTTTACTTTTGAAAATTGATTCTTATGTATTTTTTAACGCTGAATTCGAAAATGACCTTCATTTTAAACCATCAAGTCAGGGTTTTTCTCAAATCGCAAATTTCAAAGTTAAAAAGCTCAAAGTTAAAATTGATCCCCCCTCCCCTCCCAACCTCATCGGACCCCCGAGCTGTTAGGCTATGAAAAACCCATAATAAGCCAAAAAATCTAGTTTATACTATAAAACATAAAAAAATATGAGTCTGAATGTATTCACAGAGAATTTCTTTGCTAAGTACATCTATACATTTTAGCCTTTCATTATTATCTACATCATATAGCGACAGTAATATTTTAACTGGACTGTTTGTGTAGGTTAAATGGGTTTGGTTAGGGTCCTGTGTGCCTGTTACTGCTGTCCTTACTGAGTTTTCAAACAAAATGATTTTCAGTAGAAGAATTATTTTTTCAACGATTGTAAAATAAATAAGTAACAAAATAAAATAATGGAAATCGGTTGGGATAAGAACAAGTTATTGGGTGGGTTCGGGCCCCATGCGCCCATATAAGTTTACGCCACTAGACTGGTAAAAAACATTATTATCAAAGACAGTAAAGAATAAATCTTCAGAACAAGTCGCAAGTTACGTATCTTAATGCACTTTCAGAGTTTCAGAATAGATGCAATTTTCGTAATTAAATCTTATTCTATTTAATTCGTTTTAAAATAGTATTTTGTACTTACAATTTACATAATTTTACAGCTTTTAAATGTGAAAATCAACTACAGATATTAAGAATATTTTTATGTTATTTATTTCTAACTATTTAGACTGTAACATTTTGTTAAAAATTAAGTTTTGAGATTACTAAATTTTAAGTAAGTATCCAAAAAATTAACAAAAAATAAAAACTCTATCCTTTAAAAATAATATTACCAAATTCCTTTATATCATTTATTACCAACATTTTATTAAACATATAATAACAACAAAAAAAAAATTATATGCTAAAACAGAACTGAAAAAATGGCGGAAGAAGTACAAAAATGCAGTCGGTAATAAGGTTAAATTTTGATTAAATGAGATTGAAAAGATTTTTACAATTGAAGAATATTTCCTTAATGGGCAGATGCTAAATGCTT
Source organism: Maratus speciosus (assembly GCA_963932465.1). Taxonomy (NCBI): domain Eukaryota; kingdom Metazoa; phylum Arthropoda; class Arachnida; order Araneae; family Salticidae; genus Maratus; species Maratus speciosus. The sequence goes on along the minus strand of CAWVRF010000006.1, from coordinate 194,527 downwards.
TACCATACGTTTTCTTAATTAAATATTGATTTGTCATTAAAAGAAAGTAGTAATAATATAATTAATAGAAAGTAAGAATAATGTACAGGGAAAAGTTTAAAGTACTATTTTTAGATATTGAATAATTGTGTTTTTCTATGTTAAAATTTTCGCGCGCACATTTTACCAATGAATAAAATTATTATTAGTTGCAAAAACGCATTACGTAGAAAACATGTTATTATTTTATATTTCAAAACAATTTTTATTATTTCTTCTTCATAAAATATACCATTATTACTATTTTGTAATGTGAATATGTATTATTTAAAAACATAATATCTATATCTAGTTATGCACAGTCGTGAAAAAAAAGTAAACACCCCCTACTAACTCCTCATCAAATTATCGTAGAAGAAAGTTACTGTTAACGAAGATTGGAAACAAAATCTTCTTTTAAATTATGCATATAAAATTTGCTTAGGGGGCCATCTACATATAAAAACGAACCCAAACTTCATTTTTTTCAATGGCAATACCCAATTTTAACAAGGTATATCAAATCTTCGGTTCAAGCTATACCTAGACACCAAATTTCAAGTTATTTGAATGATAAGTTTTAGAATTATAAACATTCAAAATTTAGTACTTCTAATGTTAAATTACATTTTCATATTTTTATTTATATATCCTGAAATTATACTCCTAATGTGCTAATTTTTTGTGTAGCAATAATACCCAAACATAAATACGTTGAATTTGCAATTTTGATAATTTTATGATATGAATTATGAATTATGAAATTAATATTCGAAAAAATTTTGAATTGCATAATCATTTTTTTATAGAGTTAGATTTATTAAGTCCTGCATTATGGAAATCCAAAATTTCACATTTTTCTTCCAAGTAGTTTTCAAATTATGCTTTAAAAACGGCAAAATGATGGTTTAAGGGCCATCTATGATAGAAGTGACTAGATATTTTGAAATTTCTTCTACTATCCTTTAATCTAGCAGTCCTCAATGACTGCTTAAGTAAAGCTTAAGATGCCTTGATCAGGAATGAGGCTCTCTCGGTCAACAATCGAGTACCGAACTTCAATTTGGATACAGATTCTAAAATACACTCGTTTTAAAATAATTAATTTCTCGGAAACTTATACGGATTGCATACAAATTTGTTTTTAGGCTAATTGAAGGGTGTACAATTCATTTATGCTGTCAGAATTGTGTACTGCTATAAAAGACACAAAGTTATGGTTTGTTTTAATATGTAGAGGGCCCCCTAAGCAGATTTTATATACATCATTTAAAAGTAGACTTTATTTCCAATCGTACGGTACCAATAACTTTCTTCTACGATAATTCGTTGAGGAGTTAGTAGGGGGTGTTTACTTTTTTTCCCACGACAGTACATGTAAAGTGTGTCTATAATTAAAGGACCCTAATTTAAGGGGTCTCAGGACTTTTAAAGCTTTAAAAATTTCGAAATTTTAATTTTTTTACATGATAAACTTCTATGTTTTCTGAACATTTTGATACAATTGTTATCTTGAAATTACCATTAGAACAGAAGTTATAGTTTTTAGAATGATACACGGTCAATAGCTGAAGCCGTGTTTCCAAAACTTTGAAGTTATTTTTCTCCAAATGACGTTTTTGGGCATAACGCGCACGATATCTCAAAAACTTCTGATTCTTTTACCATGAAATTTTCACAATATATGTTTCATCTTAGTCTGTATAAACTGAACCTAAAATTTCTTTTTTATTGTAAAAATAAAATATTTTTTTTAGGTGGTTATATTGTTGAAATTTTCTAAATTTTGCATTAGCTCAATACAACATTGTATTAAAAATATAAAAATGCTTTAAATACAAATTTATTTAGGTTCAGTGTAATTATTATAATCTGAAGTATAAGTAGACACCAAAATTTTCATTCTAGTTGCAAAATTTATTTTGTAATCGTGCGCATAAGCTTATATGCCGATTAACTGCTCGTCAAGTGTCTAACAGTTTAGAGCACCCTGTAAATGCTAATTCTGCATCTTTCAATTTTTTAAATATTTGCAATGAAAGAACATACTTATATCTTTCATTCCCAATTAAAATTGTGTCTTAATATCAAACACATTTTAAGATATTAAATGTTGAAAATGGTCTTTTTTTTTCTTTTTTTCCAATTTTAAGAGTCCTGAGACCCCTTAAAGTTGTCTACTGGCAAAACTGATTGGAATTTGATAGGGATTTGAAAAGGGATTGGAATTTGTTTAAGCCAAAAAAAAAAATAGTTTGAAATTTTGCCACCAGAGGGTGGCCAAATTAATTAAACATTTAGCATTACAGTAGTTTTGAAATTTTATTTACAGGCTGTCCATAATTAAACCACCCTATTTCAAAGCTGTCTACAGACAAAACTATTTTTCAGAATGTCGTGAAATTTTGTAGAGGACATAATAAAGGTATGGGAATTTGTTGAGTGAAAAAAAGAATTAGGAGACCGTTTTTTAACGCATTACACATTTAGCATGCAATTACGATCGTTTAACAAATTTTGTTATATCCAAACATGTTCAACATGATGGTAATAATTTTCAGATACCATCTGGGATCGTAAGATAGCACGTTTCACAGCTGACCACAGTGTGTTCTGGGAAATGCTAGGAACATGTCGTGAAATGCTGTCTTTAGAATCAGGTTAAGCTAATAAATAAATTTTCGAAACTGTCGTAAAGCTATAAAGCTAAATGTGCAATGCATTGAGAATCGCACTCTGGTGGCGAAAATTTGAACTTTTTTTGCTTAAACAAATTCCCGTCCCTTTATTATGTCATTCGCATAATTTCACAACTTTGTGAACAATACTTTTGTCTGTAGACAACTTTAAAGTACGGTCGTTTAATTATGGACAACCTGTGCATATCATCTAAAAAAAGTGATAAAAGTTTGGGAAAATGAAGGAGTATCGAACTGTCTATCAATGACTAAAAAATAAGAAGAAGAAAAAGAAGAATTAAATTTAGAGTTGGAAATAAAAGAAGCTTAAAGAGTTTTAAATAGCTTAAAGAAGTAAAATAACTGAAAATTAATATTTAAACATAAAAATTGTAAAGAAGAAAAAAAATAATTACTTGATAACAAAATACATATCAAGTATAACGTGTGAAAAGATAAAAATAGTAAAATTTATGTTTTCTACAAATATACATGATAAAAGAAAAATATTTTAAATCTTGAAAAAAGTTTTAGGATAGTATCTACGTATAATCGCAAACATTATTATTAAAATCTCTGTGAAAAGAAAAACTTGTGTTTAGATTATTTTTCTTTCAAAACTCATAATTAAATATTGATTAACAAACGAAGAGTGCACTTGATGAAAGCGTAAACAAATTAAAAGAAATGCAATATTGCTCCTTAAGAATATTTTGCATAACATCCATTCTTGTAATTTTAAATAAAGTGTTCGGTTTTACTTCAAAATTGTTTTCATTATAAATTTAATTTTTCATGAATATTTTTCTTTATTTATTGATAAAGAATTTTTGCAACCACCAAGAACTCTATTTGTTCTGTTTAAAATAACTTCATAGTATTCGTATATATATTTTAAATAATAAAATCTGTAAATATGTATTTAAATATATATTTAAATAAGTATTATAATAATTATAATAATAATTTGTTTTATTTGTTGCAGTTGATGATGTTAAAATCTTCTCAATATCTGTATATGTTTAAGAGTAGAAATATTTTATTCTCCCGGAATAAAACATTCTGAAATTATCATTAGAATTTATTGAAACTTTTATCGATCTGCATGTGTGAGTAATGTATGTACAGGGCATATCCAAAAGGTAAAGAGAGTCATTCCATAAAATTCATTGTTTAAAAATAATTTAATTGACATCTATTATTCTTAAAAATAGCCTACACTGCATTAATACACCTTTGCCAGCGCTTCTGCCACCCATTTATGCCCGCCTGGAAGTCTTCAACTATAATGCTATTTAGAACGCGCGTTACGTTTTCCTGCAAGTTCTCCAGATTCTCCAAACAATGATTTTTAAAGCTGGATTTTAAAAAAAGGTCCGGCGGTGACAAATCAATCCTACACGGTGGTTGGGGCAGTGTTGCGATGTTGCGCTTTGCAAGGAACTGAGTCACTTTGAAGGATGTGTTGGAACCTGCTTGGCACAAATTTTCCGCTTTTGAATTTCTTCCATGACGATTTGATGCACGATCGATTTTGTAAGACCCAACGTCTCCGCAGTCATTCGGACACTCATCCAACGATCACAGTCCAAGGCCTCTTTAATTTTAGCCACAGTATGTGAAATTCGAGAACTTCATGGACGACCAGCGCGTTGTTTGTCATCGACGTTCTCTCTTCCGTCTTTGAAGGCTTTCTTCCACCGAAGCATTTAAGCCTTGGACGAAGAATTCTTCTCGTACGCTTCTTGTAACACGGCAAGTGTCTCAGTAGCCGATTTGCTTAGCTTTACACAATCTTTGTGGCATATCACTGCTTGACACTCCGTTCCATTCTGAAAACTTAACGCTACATTCAAACATGTCTATGCTCCACCAGCAATCTATGAGCTGCAAAGGCTCAAGACAAACTGATTTCTACCAGACTCTGTAGCTGAGATTCCCCACCACACGTACCGACCGCATACCCCACCCCCTTTGCCCTTCTGATTGGTTCGAAAAATTCAATCTCATTACTTCCTGGACGACCTTGGATAAGATGTGTTGTTGATCCTCATCGCAATTAAATTTACTTCAGGTAGAATTTGAAAAAATCGCCTTGTATCATTAAAACTTCAGCTAACTGAAAATGATTCAGGATGTAATGCCCAGTCTCAGATACTATTGCTAAGATACAGTACTATGAAACTATAGATTACCTTTAAACGTTATAAATAAAAAGTAAATATATTTTTTCTTAAATGTTTGTATTTAAAGCAATTTGCAATGAGCATTAACGAAAGATTTTTATTTAACACATACGGTAAATCAGTAATGCAATACATACTTTTGCTCAATATTTTTTTATTTATTATTGAATTGCTCAATCGCTACCAATTTTGATAAAATAATATTTGCTTTAGTAATAATATTATGTATTGAGTTATTAAATAAGCAGGCAGATATTACTACTGAATTTGAATTTATAAAATTCTCGCCCAATTGTCAAAGATGCAGTGAATTCCATAACAAAGGCTGGTCTGCTACAGGGGCGATTTTGTAGTAAACGTATTGAGGAGGCTATAATGTCATTTATACATATTTTTAAATATATATAATGCACCAAATGCCGAAATCCATGTTTCTTCAGAATAGAGCAATTCTAACACTGCAACAATAGATCCAAACACGCAGTTTAACCTGTGTAAATGGAACCCGTGGTATAATTAAATTCTGCCTTCAATGGAAACGTATCATTTTTGCGTTGAAACAAATAGTTTACAATTTATTATACCTGTCAAGTTGGAAATATGCCTAAATCTGAAATTTGCACAGTCGTAAAAGGTTTTATAACATTATAAATTTTCTTTTTAAAGTTTAACTTATTTCACCTACTTTTTTGTGTAATATTAAAATCAAAAGTGACCTTATTTTGTTTTATTTGTAAATTTTCTCTTATGAAATAAAATACCAGATGAATTACTTTCGAAGCGATATGGTGTACCAATTCTTTTCGACTTTTCCCTCAACTGTCGAGATCTTTTTATGTCTGTGGTTCTTTTATGAGGATATAGTATCATTTTCGGTACCAGTTTCGAACGTGAAAGTATCCTTATATAAAAAACTGTTAAGAAAATCAATCATTTTCCTTTTTTGCGTGTCGTATTATTTCAAAAAAATATTATCGTCATTTATTATTTATCAATTATTATTCATTGCTATAAATAAAATCAATTCAGTAATGATTGTATAGTTACATCAATATAATATTGATTTTAAGTATATATCAATATGTGTGGCCTATTTATTACCTTTAAATAAAATATACTTTAACGAATGAAATTTTACAGTCGCATCATCATAGATTTTGCTTTAAAAAATATTTATAGTTCCAAAGGAAATATTTTTTAAGTTTCACAATTTCATATATTTTTCTTTAACTGAAGTTTAAGTTTTCTGAATAATTAATAGGTTTTTCCTTCTAAAATGCCTGCAACATATTTTATCATTAATATTGCATAGTCCAGTTTTGAAGAATTTTGTATTATATATAAAGCACGCTATAAATTTTTTCACTGCTAAATAACTGCCACTCGAAATGAGCTCTTATGTGAAGTTTCCAGCTCATGTCAGACACATTTTACCTTTTTCTAACTGACATCTTCAAATTGCTTATTAATTATTCATGTCAGTAAAGAAACATTATGAAGGCTACCTGCATTAAAAATAAGATGTGGCATAAATTGTACTTTTTTATTATTTTAAAAACGATGATGTGTTTAGATAACGTAAGATAACGTAATATAAATGACAACTGATGATGAATGGTACGTTTCGATTGTAATATTATCGATTAGGCAGTAACACTTAAAAACATTCTGAAATCAGACTTGTCAAAAATAGCTACCTCACTGAAATTTTGGTTCATTTTATAGAAAAGACTGAATTCAAATAAATTTCAGACGCATTGGAATCGGCTTGATTCGAACACTGGACCGCCCGTTTCGGAACTTTAGACTCTACACGAATTCAATATTTCCAACTAAGCGATAAAATACCCAGGTTGGGAATCGAAACCAGATCCTTGGCTTACTTTGCTAGTGCTCTACCGATTAAATTACCTGGGATGACAACCGACGTGCATATTTCGCTGCGATAAACTTATTGGTAATAACATTTCACCTTGCCTCTGAACCACTATTATGTGAGTACATGAACGCAATATTTCTCCGTTATACAAAGTTAGATTTTTATGAAGATTTTCGTTACAGAATTGGAAAGAAATGGTCTAAGTTTGGTTTAAATATCTAATCCGTCGACCGATGTGTACAGAAATTTCTATAGTTCTTCTAAGAGTGGATTATAATACATTCGTCAAACGTAAACTAAATCAAAAATTCCGTTTAAAAACTATCGTGTTTATAGACACGCATATGCATCGTGATTACAATACATTTTTTACACTACCAGTTATGAACGCAAAAAATGTATAAGAAGTACTTTTTTGTTATTATTCCTGTTACACATTATTTCTTTAATCCTAATTTTAAAATCATACCATATGCATAAAATAATATTATATAATTATAATATTATAAAAAGTAAAAGATATATCTCATTTATCTTTGTTTACATTTTTTTTTTCAAAATTTAGAAACCAAAACTTTGTAAATCTTAAGACTAGCCCTTTCATTAAATTAGGATTTTTTAGGTAATATTTAAACATTATCTTTCGGAAATGAGATAAAGACGAAAAATCCTTCGAGATTTATCCTCTGAGTAGATATCGTATCGAAAGTGCAGACTTCTGCCTGGCAAGATAAGATAATCACTTTGGGTAGTTCTACTTTTAGACAGCACTTAAAACTAAGAATTTATTTTATTGACAAAAATCAAGTAAATGCTATTTGATTCTCTATTTCCATATGAATAGAAATTTAAAACAGGAACAAGGTCTGGTGGCATATGTTGAATTAACTAGGCATTTAAGCTAGATAGTAAATATCTTTAATAAGGAAAAGTAACACATATAAAAATGTAAACAGAAAATTGAAGCAGTTACTGTCGGACTGAAGCAGATAAAATTAAAAGGATGTTGGACCAAAATTTTTTCACGTACATTTTATCCATATTACTAGGTTGAGCAAAAAGTTCTGGGAAATTTGTACTCCTATATACGATACAAATTCTGGTAACTATTAGACTAAAAATTTCCCGGAACTTTTTGCTCAACCTAATATTAGAAGTATTATATTACTAAGTAAACTCATTTTAACTTTCAAACAAATGTCTTTTTGGGGGTAAAATGTGCAATTTAAAAATGTTTTATTCACAGATTTTAAAAACCGTTTTTCTTTCTCAATTTACAGCAATATGAACTGATTTTTTATTATATTTATAATAGTCTACTTTAATAGTCCAAAAGTCTAAGACAAAAAGAATCAATGGATTGATTTTGCAACAAAAAAAGCGAATTCTATGGAAAAATTCTAGATAAAAAACGATTCTGTTAAACCTTATTTTTAAGTGTTTTTGTTCTCTTTATATTGCAAAATCCACCCCCAATTTTTTAAAGTATGTCATTGAAAATATAATAATCCAAACATTATAAAAATAACTGTTGAAATTTTAGCGTTTTAAATACCAGATGTTTTGAAAAAATAATAAAAAAGAAAACTGCGAAAAATCAATTTAAGGATTTTATGATTGGGAAAAAGTATTTAAACTGTTTTATTTTTCTTAATACTAAGTGAATATATTTGTTGTTTACACACTTCGAAGTTACAGATATTACAGTTGAACTGGTGAACATTTTATTGCGGGAATATTTAGTAAGCATGTCATTTAAATACCTAGGGAAATACCGTAGTGTTTTTACTACCCTTACAATTAGGGTAGGTGAGTACACAGTGAGACATGGTACACAGTGAGACAGAAGCCTTTTTAACATATAGTTATAACTTTTTCTCTTAGTTGGAAAACACACTGAACCACCTCATCTTATGCAACACGTGGATGTAGTTTCGGCACTCGGGTTACTCGTTCAACAAAATAGTAAGTAATTCATTTTACAGGGGTTAAAGTTACATAAACGTCCATTTTAGAGTTTATTTCTTTCATTATAGCGTATATTTACTTAACCAAACCTAGTTATATCTAATGATAGACTAATGTCGACAAAAAACACAGGCATTCAAAGCTGTGAAATTGATGATGAAACAGATATGGCATCCATTTTGTTACAACGTAACGAAAGTACACAGTGAGACACAAAGTTGTGGTACACAGTGAGACGTTTTTCATTGTGTATCTACTATGTTGTTCTGATGTAAAAAAGTTATTTATTAATAAAAGAAGGTTTTTCTCTCTCTCTCTCTATCTGTGTGTGTGGCTGAAAAGTTGCATGAAGGTAGCCCAATGTCTGCCATTGTTCACCCGAGGCTCCTATTTAAAAAAAATAATCTAGAAATATTAATTAGAAGTCATAAACTTCAGAAAATTATTGATAGAGTGTAAAAATGTATGATTTATGAAAATATATACATTGTCTCACTGTGTACCACAAGTGGTACACAGTGAGACAATTTTTGATACTCCGTTATTCTGCTTCTGTGCTTTTATAAATAACTTTTTTAAAACCATTTATACTTTAATGCGTAGTGTATTTGTGTAGCTTAAAGATGTAGCAAAATTTTTTTCAAAAGAATAAAAATCGTTGCCATTCGTTAAGTAATAATAATTTTCGTCTCACTGTGTACTACCCTCCCCTACCAAATTTTGTTAAAACTTCGCTGAAATATACTAGTAGTGCCAAAATTTAGTTTTAGAAAAAAAAGAGATATTGATCATTTTTGACGAATTGCAGGGTACAAAGTTTCCTTCAAACATGAAACTGAAATGACAAAAAATTGGAACAAACACATGAATAAAAATTTATGAGTTACAGAAAACTACAACAGAACAAAACGTTTCTCCAAAGTTTGCAAATTTTACTATGGTGCAATCGAAATTGCAATTATTTGATTTATATAAAGAAAAACCTTTATATAAATTCCGCAAATTTTACATTGTAAAAACCAGATACATATTATATCTCTAATAAATATACAAAAAAGAATGTACCATACTCGGACTTTAAATGATTTCCCGTGTATTTTGTTTTTATTAAAAATAAAACTGTTAATTTTATCATAAAGATGTGTAATGCCTCTCAACTATTACAAAAGCAAATATTTTAAGCCAATCTTTTTTTGTTTTTGTTTTCATTAACACACTTGGTTTGTTATTTAATGTTTATATCAACATATAAATTTCCATTCAAAAATATTTAAGTTATGAACTATTACAAAAATAAACAAATTTATGAATTATTAAAGAAATCAATTTCATATTAAACGTAATATAAAGAATTTTTTTTTCTCAACCATTGATTATTTTTTATTCATTATCACAGTTATGTACAGTCGTGGAAAATAAAAAAGTAAACACCCCCTACTAACTCCTCAACAAATCATCGTAGAAAAAAGTTACTGATGCCGAACGATTGGAAATAAAGTCTAATTTTAAATGATGTATCTACAATTTGCTTAGGGGGCCATCTACATATTAAAACGGACCATAACTTTGTTCTTTTCAATAGCAGTACACAATTCTGACAGCATAAATGAACTCTACACCCTTCAATTAGTCTAAAAACAAATTTTTATGCAATTTGTACAATAAGTTTCCTAGAAATTAACTATTTTAAAACGAGCGTATTTTAAGGGCTGTATCCAAATTGAAGTTCGGGACTCCACTGTTGACCGAGAGAGCCCCCTTATTGATCAAGGCACCTTAAGCGTCAATGAAGTCTGCTATATTACAGGACAGCGTAAGAAATTTCAAAATATTTAGTCATATCTATCATAGACGGCCCCTTAAATCACCATTTTGCCGTTTTTTAAGCATAATTTGAAAACTACTTGGAAGAAAAATGTGAAATTTTGGATTTCCATAAAGCAGGACTTAATAATTCTGAATCCATCGAAAAAATTGTAGATTGCAATTCATAATTTTTTTCTAATATTAATTTCATAATTCATATCAGAAAATTATAAAAATTGCAAATTCAACGTATTTATGTTTGGGTATATTAGTATTATTGCTACGCAAAAAATTAAAACATTAGGATCGTAATTTCAGAAGTTATAAATAAAAATATAAAAATGTAATGTAACATTAGAAGCACTAAATTTTGAATGTTTATAATTGAAAAACTTATCATTCAAATGACTTGAAATTTGGTGTCTAGGCATCGTTTGAACCAAAGATTTGAAATATCTTGTTAAAATTGGGTATTGCTATTGAAAAATATAAAGTTTGGATTCGTTTTAATATGTAGATGGCCCCCTAAGGAAATTTTATATACGTCATTTAAAAGTAGACTCTATTTCCAATCGTTCGGTACCAGTAACTTTCGTCTACAATAATTCGTTGAGGAGATAGTAGGGGGTGTTTACTTTTTTTTTCCCATGACTGTACATCGTAATATACTGTATGCTACACAGCTATTATGTATTAACTAAACAAGTGAAATCAGGTATACAATTTTCTTTTTAATTTCCTTTTTATTAGGGGCTATACTTATGTAACGTTATCAACATTTTACTAATTTTGGACTCATCCCCTCCTTAGGATAACATACGTTATGGTTTGTCGACCCCCCCCCCCCTCCCTAGCTGATATCGTTATAAATGTCTAAAAATTCTTTGATTTTTAGATTATTTTTCTTTCTTTATATACACATACGATATACATTTAATAGTTGCATACGTTACGGATTCAGGAACTCAATAAAATATCAATACATGAAATAAATTTATAAGAAAGTTACTATTTAAAAGTATTTAATAATAGCTTATTGTTACATAATGCTTTAAAAAGTAATATTGTGTTCTTGCACTCACTCCCTGCCCGGGGAAGTCAAAAGCAAAACATATCAATAAAACAGTGGTCAACATTCTTTGTCTTCCTATACTGGTAAACTCAAGTGTCATTTCCTACATATTATGCTCCTGTTTTCTGTAACAGCGAATTATGGCAGCAGAGCAGGAATACCAAACATTGAGGTATTCCAAATTTTGGAATAAAATGATTTTATAAACATTTAATGACTTTAATAGCTTTATATTTTCATAAAAAATATATATAAAAAAATAATAATAAATGTAACACTATTTGGATGTAAAGAAAAAGCTACTGAAAAATGAAAAGTTTGGTTACATAAAAAATGATAACGATATCAAAAAGTAAACCCCCCTCCCACCTAAAATGATAACGTTATATATGCATAGCCCCTTACTATGTTTGTTTTAGGAGGACATTATGCACCCAGTTTTAAAATGACTTTATAATGTTTGGAGAAACTTTGCACTCTGATATTAATTAAAATTTCATAAAGTAAACTTTAACTATTAGTTCATCGTATTATTTTTTTTCATCTACCAAGATATATTTTAAATAAATCAATCTTTAGAATCAGTTTAAAAAATATTTCAGACATATTTTACTTGATTTTCAAGATAAAAATATGTATTGATTTTGTAAATTATATATTAATGTGTTTATTTATTTGTTATTGTGCATTAATTGTATTCATATAAAATGCTTTAAATTGAATAAGATGTAATATGTCTTTGTACATAAGTTTTCGTTTCTGATATCTCACGTCCCCCCAAAAAACGACATACCTGAATTGTTCTGGATATGCTACGCGATGAACGTGCCAAAGTGTAGATATTTGATCAATAGTTGATCGTTAAATACTTACTGTGATCGATTAACAAAACCCTTCCCTGAAAAAGATAGCTATTTTACAATAATTCAAGATAGCAAAATATATATTTTTTATGTGTTAGATACGCTTAAAATTGTATTTTTTAAGCTCTTTCTAATTATGTTTATTTATGAAATTTACATATTTTACACGTTCAAAATTTCCGACTAAACTAAAAGACTAACTAAAAGACTCTCTCTATTTGCTTTTAATAAAACCTTATTAAGGTATTTTGTTTTGTTTTTTAAAGTGACAAAATCTTTTTTTTTATAAATAACATATTTACTATAAAGAGATCTTGGTACATATGATATATGTATTAGTACATATACAATTAGTGTTTCACACACGCTTAGCGTTATTCTTTGCATTAATCCTAGTTTTGTTTTTATGTAAAATTTACATTTTTTACACGCAAAACAATTCCGCCTGAACTCAAAGACTAACTAAAAGACTCCTTGCTATATTTGCTTTTAGTAAAACCTTATTCGGCAACTATGTTTAGTTAAAATATAACAAAATATTTTTTTTAATAAATAACATATCTATTATAAAAAAATAGTAATATATTTATTACTAAATAAAAAATTACGCAAAATTAAATAAGAGTATTACTTTATATCCTTTTATTCCCTCAATCGTTTTATATCTAAAATTAATCAGATACTTTTATTTTAACGGTAATATTACATGTTGGTAAAAATGCTACCATTGTATGACATGTAAAATACTAACAAAACATGTAAAAGTTTCCAGCTTAGCATGCATAAATCGTTTTGCATCAAATTACTTTTAAAGACATGTCGGACAACACTACGAATGACAAAAGATTGAGCATATTATTTTTAGTGAAGTCATTTGCATTATTAATATAGCAATTAAAGCCTTTGTGCAGGAATATTAAAAAGCAGAAAATCAACGTTTAAAAATGCACAAATAATACAAGAAAAGCAGCAAACAGCTGTTTCGAATCTACTAGCGAGATTCTTCTTCAGTGCAAGGTAGAGCAAGACACAGCCTGCTAGAAAAAGCAAGGCCGAGCAAAATGACATCTAAGCGCCGGCTTATACACCAGATACGTATAGCGAATGCGCCAAAAACAACCAATGGTTGTTTTTGGCATTTTGTCCAGGCTTGCTTTTTCTAGCACGCTGTGTCGTGTTCTATCTTGTACTGAAGAAGAATCTCGCTTGTATATTCGAAACAACTGTTTGCTGCTTTTATTTACGTATTATTTGTGCATTTTTAAACGTTCGTTTTCTGATTTTTAACATTGGCATTATTTTTGAACTATACTTAAGGAAGAAAGTGCTAATTTGTGATTAATATTTCAAAGTTTCCTCCTGTGTTTAAATATTTGAAAAAATGATCTTTTGATAAATTGAAAATAAAATGACACTTGTATAACACGTTATCAGTATTTGCCTCATTACATAATTTTTTATAGTCCCCTATATATCTGTGTGCTTTTACGTGAAACGTGTCTTTTACGAGAACTTTGTATTTTGAGTGAAAGACGTAGATTTTGCTGGAATAATCGGAAAATTCTTTTTACCTTACTCGTTGAATGTTAAAAAACGGAAATGTTCCCTGCAAGACAGACAAATGGAAATGTACCTTTTTCAATTCAGAGAAAACGGAATATTTGCCTTCACACTTTTTAAAATGATATTTGGTCTTTAGCCAAGTCGTTGGAAGTTTCCAGTTTGTGGAGGTCACTGAATTCATTCTCTAATAGCGAGCACCGAGGCACGAATCAAGAGGACGGCAAGGTGATATAAAACGGGTGTGATAATGTTTAATACAAAAGTATCTTCCGTGTAAATATGCATTATTGAAAGAATTAAACGACTAAAATGGAAATGGGCTGGACACACTGGGAAGAAGACAAGGCAATAGGTGGAGCACAAACTCCCTACAGTGGTATCCCAGAGATGTAAATTGGCCAAGAAGACGATCTCAAGTAAGATAGAGTGATGAAATCTAAAAAGTGGCCGGTGTTAATTGAATGACTAGAGTACTAGACAGGAAACATTGGAAAAATCTGGGGGAGACCTATTTCCAGCAGTGGATTGAAAACTGTTGTTGATGATGATGATGATATATAATTATTTATATATTTTTTTAATATTGGTCTATGTACTGTGCTATTACAAAACTTAAATTGAGAAATAAATTAAAATACTTTAACTAATTATTTAGGATAATTGAATAACGAAAAATTATTAAATTTGGAAATTGCAATAAAATATCTGAATAATTATCTTCCAATAACACAATACGACAGTGATCCTAAAATGGTCGTGATCTTGCATGTGATTATCAGAATTATAAAACATTAAATTTTAATTTTATATATTATCTTATTATAATACTCATAAAGGAAGAAATATTAAAGGTAAAATTTAGAGCTTGATTTTTTTAAATTATTATTTAGATCGAATAAATATTTTATAATTAAATTTGTTTGAAGTCAAATATTTATACTGTCAAGAAAGCTGTAACTAAAAATATAAAAGAGGCACTCACCCAAATGTAGATTTGAGCAAGTAAAAATAATCCATATTAGACAAAATAATGTTTTATTAATAATCTAGATATATATCAAATAATGCAAGATATGGCTTGCATCATCAACATCGCTTAGGTACATTGTAATTATTTAATACTGTCATATTATAGACACTTTGATTAATGTTGAAAATTCATATATATGTGTAAATAATCAATATACGTAACTTTTATATGGAGTATGCCATTAGTTTTCTATTGTTCTTAGGTTTAGTTCTATAAATCACTTCAATAGAGTTTGTGATATAATAATTACAATTTATGAATTCATGAAGAAAAAAGATGAATCCTTGGTAAAACCAGTAATTACTTTAAGTTAAAATATCGTTGTTGTATATAATAGTTGTACATAATACTTATGATACACTCACGGATCTTGAGAGAATGAACACACCTCAAAAAAAGGACTCATTGAACCTAATATGTCGTAAACACTTATAAGATGCTGGAGATCATGTGTAGATGCAATGGAAATTTGGCGAATTGACAACATATACGATGAGGGAAGTTGAAAAGGTTTTAATCAGAGAACGAAATATTTGGAATCTTTTTCGAATTTTTTTAAGAAATTCAGTTGAACACTGTAGAAATTTGCAGATATTATATCCTGATGAATTCATAAAGAGAATTGCAATTATAATTACCGTTTATTCGTTAGGAAATCCAAAGCATTAATCTATACAAATGTCGCAACTTTATGCATGTTGAAATAGTTAGATGCCATGAAGACAATCGGGACACTTGTTAATGTTATCTCCAATAAATATCTTCAACCAAAAGAATCATGATAATTAAACTGGTTCGTTTAAAACTAATAAATCGAAGACTACCAAATTCATATATATATATATATATATATATATATATATATTTACTCCTATGGAAGACTTGCCTAAAGAATCATGCCTACTCGGTAACATAAGACATTCCAACTGGCGCTATGGGACTTAGCCACGCAGCTCGCTAACACGGCTTGTTTCTTCGATGCTTCGATGCTCTGGCCAACAAAAAATCAAAGAAAAATAATAATATTTGGGTTCATCCTGTAAAATAAAATGCATGAAATTATCTATTGTTATAGCTTATGAGTATATGGATATTGTATAATATGTCTAATAATTTTTTTAAGAATAGCACGTATATTAATGGAAATATATGGATTCTTTTTTAAAGTTCAAAAAATTCTTGCATATTTTTTGTTTAAATCATGCAGAGTTTTCTACCAAATTTAATGGCAGTTTAAAAAAAATTGACCAAATGTTGTATAAATAACATTGTTCAATTCGAATGTTAACATTAGATGATATTAAACATTTGATGAAACATGAGCGATTGGAAGAAATATTTTTCCTCTGCGCATGCGCGCACAACAGCAAATATTTATAATTTTTATGATTTAATAGTATACTCTATGGAGCAACTCATAAAAAAAAGTCTGTCAAATAACGTCAAAATTCAGAGAGATATCAAAGATAGTGTGAGATAATTTTTATTTGTTCTCTAAAAGTTGCTAGATGATAAGGGATTTTCCACAAATTGTCATTTTTTATTAACTGGCTTTCAGCAAAGGACATAGTATTTAAAGAATGTCAACGAGTAGATTTAAAAGAAATACTTAGATTTCAATACTTCTTTTTTCTTGGAATTGGCTTATCCTGGTGGTTTTCCGAAAAGAACTAAAGCAACAATAAATAAATTAAATTAAAAACGACAAATCATGGGAATCATGGGCAAATTATGGGAAATTCCGTATCATTTAGCTGTTTTTAGAGAAAAACTAAAAATCAGCTCATTCTCATAATATTTGACTGGCCTTTTTTCTATGAGTTTCTCCATAGAGTTGACTATTAAATCATGAAAAAAAGAAAGTTTTCGTGCACGCATGCGCAGATAAAAAATATTTCAAACAACTGCTCATATTTTATCAAATGCTTAATATATTTACGTTCCATCTGCACTATTTTATGTCTACTACAGTTTGCTAAATTTTCGGAAACTGGCGTTAAATTTGTTAGAAAATCTTGCATGATATAAACAGAAAACATGCAAGAATTTTTTGAACTTTTTAAAATTCGATATATCGCCGTGAATATACGCGATATTCTTATACAAATGAATACACATATTGTGCAATATCCACATATTCGTAAACTATAGCGATATATCATTTTATGCATTTTATTTTACAGAATGATCCCCCATTTTTTTTTCTTTGATTTTTTGTTGACCCCTTAATTGTTCTTCTGATCAAATCACTGTTGATAAATATGAAGTAAAACTTATAATTCATAATACTGAAGCTCCAGAAAAATCCGACAAGTGTATCTTTAAAAATTCGAGAAATGTCTAAATTTGAAAGTGTCTGGTGATTAATGGCTAGTGTATATATTTCTATAAGAATATAAGGTGTACGCAAAAGTAAAAGAAAAAATTATATACTTACCTCTCTTTCTTACAATATAACTTTCGAAAAATACGTAAGAGAAACTAAATTTTTATATCAAATTGAAGCTAAATACCATCATTATTCTGTAAACCTATAACATCAAACTTATGAAATGTGTTATATATTTTTTAATTAAAAATTTAGCGTAATAAATGCTTAAAAAATAATAAGAATAAGCATTTAAAGGGATATCAATGTAAAAGGTGTTTTTGATAAACTTATAATATTCATCTCATCTCAAAACTCTGTGACAATATACTAGATTTGTTAAAATATTTTTGTAATCAAAAAAGAAAAATTCGATATTTTCACCAATATAAGGGTATCAAGCTCTTTTAATTTATTCCCTGAAAATTTCATTTTTCGTAAAGTTTTATCTTGTATTAAAAATTTTATGCTTTAAAGGGGAATATTGCATTTATATCTCATAAATGTGTTTGTAACATATTTGAAGGTGCGTTAAATAGACTTGATAGTCTGTAATTTATTGCATAACTACATTCAGTTACAAAGTATTAGAAATTCATTAAACAATCAAATTATAGATTTCAAAACTTCTAACTTTTAAGTGTATGATGAAATATTTAAAATAATAAGAAAATTCTAAGATAAATACATTCAGTTCTATTAATTTCACGCACAATGTTACCTCATAAATCACTCACAATGGCACTCATCTGCATCATTAATCATAATCATCTGTAATGGCTACTTAAAACATTAGATATTACAAACATAGATACCGCATTAAGATATTAATGTAATATCTATTCTGGAACATTCATCTGCATTCTCATATAGTGTTCTACATGTTTAGTTGCAAATAACTTGATGTAAGTTCTCAGAACAATCTGTTATTTCAATTAAAAGAAAATGTATAGCAAAAAAAAAAAAAAAAACTACTAAGGTTAAGAACTGATGAACGCAAATTCGCGAAAAAAGTAATTTTTTTCCTGATGTTTTGAATTCTGTATTTTGAAATTTAGAATGATATATTACATTTGTTTCTACGACAATGAAAAGCTAACTTTTTTAAAAATTAATTCAGTTTGTTTACATCATACATGAAAATTACATACATAAACTTTAAACTAAATTTTCTCAAAATGTTTTTCGAAGCTGTATGCACCTTGTTGTATTTCCTAAATATTTTACAGATATCCCTGATTGTTACAAACATATGTAAAACATTTTTATAAAAATGTTTTTCTTTGGAAAAATGAAAGTTTTTTTGTTATTTAAAAGGGGGTTTTAATCTGATTTTTAAAATAATAAACTAAAGACTATCTGTTTATAGAGTTGACTTCACTTTTTTTTAGGAATTATTCATATTATGTATATAAAAAATTCTAGTTAATATCTGTGGTAGTTTCTAATAAAACGTACGTTAATTTACCATAATAGCTATGGTGTATTTCAACTGTCCTTAAACTGGGAGCACACATACCAACATGGATGTGTATTATATATATATATATATATATAAAAGAAATTACAATATTTTGAAGAAATAAAAGTGTTAATTAGGAAATCGTGTACAAAAAATAATCCTAAATAAAAATTAAATTTGAAAAATCAAAAAACCCGACTGCGTAAAAAGCGAACTAATTAATTATTTCTCATTAATGTAAAACAATTTTTTTTACTTACCTATTTTTTTTTTTATTTACTTGTATTGATGACTTTTAAGTTTTGTTTAATTGTTAGTTCCTATCGATAAACTCTGTTTTGATGAGACCTATACATGTTTATGAAGGTTAGAGTTGCAGTAAATCTAGAGATCCTACCTGGACAACTTCCAGGCTGTGTAATATTTAAACGGAGATTCTGACTGTAAAATAGTCAATGAAACATCGTCTTCATTTTGAAAGACCTATCCAATGATAAGCCACTCAATATAGTGCGTAAAAATATTTTTTCGACTCCACCGCCATTTTGTATTTTACGGCCGACATTTTGAATTTATAAAAACAAAACCTAGCCTATAACCATCGGACAGTTAAGACGAATCGATAGAGAGATCATTCATTGAAATCCATCCAGCCGTTGGGATGTTTCGAGGGTATAAAGAAATCCACATACCCAGATACGAGTGAAACACATAACCCTTCTTGGCAGTCGGGTAAAAAAAGTAAATACCGCCATGATTTTTTTGAAAGTGGGTCATTATGCAATAATTTACAGTGGTTTCTAAAATTGTGGACATTTTTTGAAATTTTTAATGTTTTATAAATGTGTGTGCTAGTAGAATATATTAATTTTCACTTAAATACAAATGTTTATTTATCAAATTCAAGGAAATTTAATTAGAAGTTAATAAAAAAACAGAATTAAAATATCTGCATTACAAAAAAAAAAAAAATTCGCTTACTTTAGTCTAAAATAGAAACACAATTAGTCATGAATGCTGAAGTGTATTGTAATAAAAGCTTCCTAACGAATCACAATGACTGTTCTGAGAACCAATCAAATGTTAGTAATTAATCTGTAGTATATTTTGATTCGTAAAAGCGGTATTTTGCAGAAGGGTGAATACTAGTGTAACTAAATAGAATAATATATATTTTTTAATATATTTCTATTTTTTTTCTTAATGCAAATTATTTAAAACAATGTCATCAACAATAAAAACTGATTGGGCAAGTAAAAAGAAAAAAAAAAAAAAAGTAGAATTGTCATGCTGAGAGAAATTGGTCACTCGTATGCTGAAATTGCAAGACAGGTTGGTGGATCAGTCACTTTATATGGCATACGAAAGTTGCGCTTATGTTATGAAACTAAATCGGTGATAAATAAGGCAAGATTAGGCTGAAAAAAAAAAATGCACAAGTGCTTCTGACGATAGAGAGATAATAAGGATATGTCTCAATGATAGAAGAATTTCATCAGACGCTGTTACATGTGAAATGAATGCAATGGGTATTTCAGTTAGTTCATTAACAAAAAGGAGAAGGTTATCAGGTGTGGGACTGAAAGGTAGAATTCCTAGGGAAAAACATTTTCAATCCTCAACAACTCAAGAAACGAGTTCATTGGGCAAAAGAACAAATTAACTGGTCAGACAATCAGTGGAAGCAAATAATCTGGAACGATGAGAGTAAAATATCGCTCTTTAGTAGTAATGGGCGAAAATATGTGAGACGCAGAGTAGGGGAAGATGATCCTGATTGCATTAAAGCAACTACAACAAACAAGAACCCAACAAATGTCTATATGTCTGCAGGTGATATGGCCGCATTCAAGTGATTGATAGCATTCTGAATGAAAACAAAACAAAAAACCCCATCAAAACTGCCCTGGAACCAAAATTGATACGGTCCATCGGGGATCTAAAGCTCCATTTATCTTTCAGCAGGATTCCATGAAATACAACAAAAATATGCAAAGAATGGTTTAAAAATAAAAGCATACAAGTGTTACCTTGGGCCAGAAAACAGCTCTTGTCTGAATTCTATAGAAAATTTGTAGGGAAGTTTGAAATTCCTTGTACAAAAAAGCGTCCATCTAATAAAAATAATAATTCTAATAAATTATTGAAGCTATAATTGATCATTGGCATCATGTGATTAAAAAAGATGAACTACAAACAGTAGTTCTCTTAATGAAAAGACGCTGTGAATCGGTAATAAAAAACAAGGGTTATCCTAATAAATATCGAATGTGTAAGTGTAACTTTAAAATATAATTACATCTAAGATGGATCTTATTTTTTGTAACCGTAACATTTTTTTGTAATGCATATATTTTATTTATGTTTTTTTATTAAATTCTACATTAAACTTCACTGAATTTGTTATATAAACATTAGTATTCATGTGAAATTTATTATATTCTTCAAGCACACTAAGTTATAAAACATGAAAATCTCAAAAAATGTCCACAATTTTTGCCACCACTGTATATATCAAACAATAATTTAAGCTGTACTTTCTTTAGTTAATTGCAAAACATCATTAATATAAGTCAACTATTGACTAAGGAAAACGCCAGCGTTTATCTCGTAAATAACAATTATAAACCTTGATTGTCGGTTGTATTAATTATATATATGTATATATCTCAAATACTACAGGTTAATTTTCTCTCCCGGTTGGTTGGTTTTATAGCGTTTTATGGCACAAAAACCCTTAGGGATATGCTGCGCCAAATTTTCTTCCTCAGATAAATGTATAATAAATAAAGTGAAGAAATATAATGTATAAAATACGCCTTTCATCTACACGTTTATGTATTTCTTTACTTAAAACTGTGATATTTTTAAAACAAGTGTATGACAATTGTAATAATGTCTGCGTATGTTTAATTAATATGGTATTTTTATCTGGCATGGGTTTCCTGCTAATCAAGGGAAGTTCAAGAGTTCTGTCAATACTTTCCCACTTATATGAATTGACTTTTCAAAAAAAATATATCTAAGTTTGCCTTTTTTATTCAAGGAAATTAATTATTTTATGTATGTAACTTATTACACAGTAAAACCTCCATAACGAACACTCTGGATAGCGAACATCACTGTCTAATGATTACCCAACAAACATCTAAAAAATTCTGTGTTTTCACCTCTGAATAGAGGACACCTCCGAATAGCACACAAATGGTGTCCGTTATTGAAAGGTTGTATTGAAAGGTAGAACTTATTTTCGTTTTAAAGAATTTAAAATTCATGTATGATAGGTTTTATCCGTTATATTATTTGTTTCCAGTTACTACTAAATTGAATTTAATTTTGAAACATTGTTTTTCGTTTATTTGAATCTTGACTGAGAGATTCTTTGTAAATTAAAAGTTGTTTTTTTTTAATTCAGTGTACAACAAACCTGAAAGACTTTCAGTGGCTTCAACTTATATGGGCCCGTGGGAAGCGAGCTCACCCAATAATTTAATCTCCCTGTCCGCCCAATTTCCATAGATTTATTTCGTTATTCATTTATTTATTTAATCGCTGAAATATTTTTTTATCGTTGTTATCAAAATAATTTTGTTTAAAAATAGTAAGGACATTAATTATGCTTACAGAAGTACTGAAAACCCCTTCAGCGAATGTATAATTAAATTCCTCTCAAAAACTAATTTCCTCTATATTTTGCTTTCTGTTTTAATGTATAGAATCGATAAAGTACTTAGGTGACTAAAATGAATGTTTCTCTTGACATTTAGTTTTTTTGTACTTTCAATAAGCAGTTTTCATGCTATTTTAATAAATATTAATGGATTTATGAGGAAGAATTTCTGAGAACATAATTTAATGAAATTGTTCTTTAAATTATAACAATTTACTTAAAAAAAGTATTGACTTTGTATTATCATTAGCCATTCACTCCTCCTCCAAACGACGCACCAAGAAAAAAATTGCATGTGTTATTTTACTTAAAAACGTTTGAGCCCACCCAATATTTTTTAAAAAGTTGGCGCAACTGAGGACATTCAGTATAAAGGATATCATTAAAGCTGCTATCAGATTCACCAACTTTTCGAGCAATTTTTGAGCCAACTCTTTATTTCCTCCAACTTTTCGGGAAATATTGTCTCAACACCCAGTGTGATAGCAAACAGCAATATCCCCAACTTTTTATCCACAGCTCTAAAAAGTCTGCCCTTGCTGCGACTTCCCCCCCACCTAACTTTCAACATCTCAGCCAATCGGTGATAAGCGATTGATACGAATAGGTGATAAACGTTAACGGCTGGTACTAGTATTACTGGTTTTCCTCCAACTTTAGCAACGACAATTGTAACATTATCTTCATTTTGAACGGGAAAAAGTTAGTGTCAAAATCGGTTGAAAAGTTGGTGAATCTGATAGCAACTTAAGAAAATACACATATTAATAAGATATATAAGTTGTTGGGTCACTTTGTGTAAAACGATGAAATTATGATACCAAACCTGTTTTAAATTGATCAAAATTAGCAATTATAAATGTAAATATAAAAGACTAAAATTGTTGACTAAAATTGACATTTTTAATATCAAAATAGCAATTTCATTTTTCAAAATTAAAATACCAAAAATAAAAGAAAAATTAGTAAAAAAAAAAAAATAATAAGAAAAATAAAGTAAACTGGATAGAAAATATAAACTACCATACGTTCAATACCAAGTTTATCATTTTTAATTACATTCTGATACCAAAATGTTCATCTAAAAGATAAAAAATAAATTCATAATTTTTTAAAAGGAATTTGCCTGATTGAGATCATTTTACAACTTGAAAGTTTTCGTTCCTCAGTATGCTTTTACATAAGCCAAATGTACTTCATTTGCCAACTCCTGATTATGATTCGAAAATCTTCGCCATATTTCGCTCTTCAAGAATGACTTGTTTCTTAGAAGATATGTAATGACAACGTCTTTTAAATGTGTTTCTTCAAGTCGATTTGAAAATGCAAGAACATCGCAAACATTCGTTTCATTCAGCTTGTTTTTTATAAGAGCGGCGCATTTTCTTTTTAAGCCTTGTAGAAGATATCTCTCTGATGCTTCGTAAACTTTCAAAGCGGATTCTATAGACATAATAGGAAGTTTCCCAGAATACATGTAATACAGTATCTTCTCCAGAGCGTGTGTTCCTATATCTTTTATTACAAGGCTTCTTTTGTCAGTTAGCTCGTTTATTAACGCCTTCAGTATATCTGATCGAGCTGATATAATGTGGGAATGAACGTTGAAAACCTTATTTTGACATACCAAAATCAGATCTGATTGATCGCCACTTTCAAGTAGATGAAGCTGATCTGTTATCTCAGAATCATCATCACAAGGTTCATTTTTAGACGCTAAAAATAAAAAAAATATATTCTGAAAATCTTACTAAGAAACTGTACAATAAAAATACCTTAATCAAAAAACAAATAGTATAATCAATATAGGTGTGTTTAAGGGGTCTCGGGACTCTTAAAGCTTTAAAATTTTCGAAATTTTACTTTTTTTAGATGTTAAACTCCTATTATTTCTGAACAGTTTGATATAATTGTTTCCTTGAAATTACCATTAGAACAGAAGTTATGGCTTTTAGAATTATACACGTTCAATAGCTGAAGCGTCGTTTCGGAAACTTTGAAGCCATTTTTCTCCAAATGACGTTTTTGGGTATAACGCGCACGATATCGCAAAAACTTCTGAATATTTTTTCATGAAAATTTCAAAACATATGTTTCATGTTAGTCTCTATAAACTGAACCTAAAATTTCCTTTTTATTCTTCAAAACAATATTTTTTTAGGCGATTATACTGTTGAATTTTTTTAAATTTTGCATTAGCTAAATACAACTTTGTATTAAAATTATAAAAAAGCTTTAAATACAAATTTATTTAAGTTTAGGGTAATTATTATAATCTGAAGTATAAGTAGGCACCAAAATTTTCATTCTAGTTGCAATACTTATTTTGCAATCGTGCGCATAAGCTGTTATGCCGATTTTTTGCTCGTCGAATGTCTAACAGTTTGGAGCCCCCTGTAAATGCTAATTCTGTATCTTACAATTTTTTAAATACATGAAATGAAAGAACACACTTATATATTTTATTCCAATTAAAATTATGTCTTAAAATCAAATACATTTTAAGATATTAAATGTTGAAAATGCTCTTTTTTTTCATTTTTTTCCAATTTTAAGAGTCCTGAGACCCCTTAAAAAAAAATGAAGAAAAATTAAAACATGACAAAGACAATCAATGAGTCGGTAGGACTTGTGATTTGCTGATTTATAGTTCCCGTCATATTAATTTTTTATAGTAAAAATTAACATGTAATTATACGAATTTAATTTTTCTAATTGAGCGAAAAACTGCCCAAGCGGGAATTAGAATTCAGATTCTTGACTTAAATTGACAATGCTCTACCGTTTGAGGTACCTTGGCTGACAACTTGCGGAAATATCTTGCTCAGATAACTTTATTGTTAATAGCATCTGATCGGCCACTTGTAGACAGCTCAACAGAATAAACCTCAAATAATGGAACGCTATTAAACGATGGGTACTTATATACACTATTATTTTTTCTCAATCATATATGAATGAGTTTGATGATTAGTTTAAAATCTTTCTTTCTTTCTAACCGATGACCAGGCCCCTACCTGCCGGGATGCCCCAGCTTAACGGGTTTAGGTTAGTTTAAAATCTGTGATATGACTGACAAGGAAACCACTTTAGGTGTTGCTCGCACCTAGTATTGAAACCTGATGCATTTTATAGCTCTATATTAGGAAGTTTGGGAATCGATAAAAATTTTTTGTTAAAATAATATTTTTTGATTTTACAACAGATTAACTTTCTGAAAATGCAATTTTCGAGACCACTTTTCGGGCTGTTAAAGTAAAAGATTTAAAAAAAAAATAGTTAAGAATATAAATTAGTCAATAATAACTATAAAATGTTGAAAAAAGTTTTAAAATTCCTTCAAGAACCTACGAATTTGATTAAAAAAATACAATATTATATTTACATATTTGGCGGGGAAAGATTGGCGTCTTTTTCGTCCCGTACAGTTTTCCGGCAACCCTAGCTCAGTATTTTCGCTACGCACCGTGTTGTAATGTTTTGGACGTAAACCTATTACAAGTATAAAGCTAGTGAAAATTTTGAAGTGCCATATCTGGCGACTTAACTCTCTTTTGGTGTAAAATTAACAAATAAAAATCCAATAATAAAAAATTATAAATATAAAAAAATATATAAAATATGATTTTAACAAAGAATTTTTATCGGTTCTCTAACTTTTATGCATAGGACTACAAAATGCACCAGGTCTCGATTCTAAGTGCGAGCAACACCTAAAGTGGTTCCCTTGTGAGTTTACAATAAGTACATTGATTGGTAAAGATATCATAGAAATATATGATGATATATGTTTGAATTTACGATCAGTATACTGATTGGTAAAGATAACATACTAATTTAACTTTTCCAAATGATATAAGAAATACTCAAGCCAGGATTCGAACCCAGAAGCTTAAATTAAATTGACAATGTTGTACCTTTTGAACTAACTTTGTGACAAACGGCTGGAATATCTCGCTGAGATAACCTTATTGGTAATAGAATCTGGCCTGCGTAACAGAGTGTAACAGAATAATTCGCAGATAATGGAACTGCATTAAACGATAGGTACGTAGATACAACATTATTTTTTTCTCAATTGTACTAATTAATAAAGCCATTATAATTATTGGATTTTTAAAGTCAAAGTAGCTCAAGCAGTAGAGAATCTGCAATTTAAGTCAAGGTTCTGGGTTTGAATACCGGCTTTGGCATTATATTGCTCAGTTATAAATATTCAATTCGTATTATTACGTCAATCAGTATGATTAAAAAAAAATAGTAGTATAGCATAATTAGTTCAAAATCACAGATGGCGTTATTTCAGGTATCCTAACGTAAATCTAGAATGCATATAGCTTACACAAACAAAATTTAAAATTTGTGAATTCTGGTTTGAGGGTACCGCGATGAATGTTTTATAAAGGAAATACCCAATGTTTAAAGTCTTTTTTAAAAACAATTAAGTGTAAGTGTTCAATATTCTTCTTAAAAATCAAGCTTAACTTCTTGATTGCAATTCATGTTTAAAAAAATCCGTTGCAGTACGTTCATTTCACGTGGGTGGTGTCGATCATGGTAAATTCAACTCTTTGATTTATGCGTGGTAGAAAGTTCAAACAAGTGAATTTCTTTCAAAAAACAGAAAGAAAGAAATAATAGAAAAAATTGTAATTTTGCTGTTTCTCTTTTCAGATGTGGCAACATGTAAAAATAAGCATTATTTAAACTACCTTCTCAGGGTTTGATAGTTGTTTTCATAATTTATTCATAATTTTATATCCATACAATTTTATATTCATATGATTTTATAATCATAATTTATTTAAGATTGATATGTTAACTGATTCGTATGTCTAAAAATCTATATTTAATCTTCCTTTTTTATTTATTTTGTATGCTTTTAGTGTTTACGATATTTCATTGGTGAAATTTTACAACCAGTTGGCTTATTTTGTGTGGTTATGCATAACCAACTCTTTGTCTTAATAATAAAACGTATAAATAAATCTTAATAATTCCTTCTTTCTCTTAACTCGTATACAGTTGTAAGCATAGAGAATATATGGAGATTTACCAACTGTTTAACGTACAAATGTCTAAACATTACTTGATGAATTAATAAATAAGTTTTAAAAAATATTAAGCTGTTGTACTGCCATCGGAAACAGAAAAATGCATTAAAAAAAAAATACTAACATATGAAAAAGTGAGTGAAATATTGATTAAAAAATTATATTTTTGCATTAACATATCAGGTTGAGTTATATAAACGCTAAATGGCAATTACTTTCTCCAATTTGATTTATCGGGCGTTATACTTCATTTATTCTTTATATTGGAATATGATACGGACGTTTTAAGCACATACAGCTTTAAACCACTGTGAAAAGTGTCTATAAAAATTTAAACGTTTCATTGTTTTATTGACTGAAGCACTCTGTGATATAAATATTTAGAAAAAAAAATTATACCATTAAAAATCCTGTGAATATTTTTAACAAATCACAAATCGTTAAAACCTTAAGATCTCTTTTTTTATTTTATCGCATTTTACTTTTGTTCTAGAATTTTGGTTCTACCTATTGTATTTTTTTAAAAAATTACTATACAAAAGGGAAAAAAATCTAAGCTATGAACATCATTTGGTAACAGCGTATAATAGAATAAGTGTCAAGGTTAAATTTTTTATTCAACGACACTCTGTTATAAGCATCCAATGTAAGCATGTGAAATCACGCCTTATTTAATGAGGGTAATCCATATAGTTTCGAAGAGTTTCAATTACAAAACGTTAACGTCGCACGAACCATGATTATTGATAATTTCCATTTCGAATAGTGCTTGATGAACTGTTGAATTTATTTTTAAAATATTATAATTTGTGTTCTGTTTCTATTTTAAGATATTGCAAAATAGAAAAAAAAAAAGTATTATTTAAAGTATCTAGAAATTCTAAATTGTTTTCTCAACATATAATGATAATTTTACAATAAATTAAAATGTAACAATAGTAAAAGATTTGTATTATTTAAAGTAACATTTAAGGTACGTTCGTAATTACATATATCCGTAGCACCTATAGTCGGCTTCTGGTGCATCTGGCTGGCCACTTATCTGTCCGCATGTAATAGCGCCAAAATCTGCCGAACCGAATGGTTTGAAATTTAATATAGATAATCGTTGGAGAATTTTGTCGAGTCATTTCCAATTATAATGAAAATCGAAAAAGAACTCAAAAGAAACTCGAACAGAACGAAAAAGAAAAGAATCAAAACTTAAAAAGATATTATTAAATTATTTATTAATTTTATTAATAAGTAATTAATTATTTTCTTCATTCTATTAAATCGTAGCATGCGTAATTAATTCAATGATACCCCATGATAGGTAATGATTCTAGGTTGCCATGATGATTAATTCCTGTTTAAAATGGAGTCCTATCATTTCCGTATTACTGTATTTAATGTATATATTAGTAATATGCTTTGCATCATGCATGTTTGCCGAAGAGTGAAACAGCTATTAACCAAGATCTGAATATTTATAAAATTAGTACGAACGCACCTCACTTCCCACGTTTGACGTACAACTTCCGACTTGTTAAGATTTTTAAATTGTCTTAACAAGGAATAATCAAATTTCCTGAAACATTAGTGGAGGCTCAATGTGAAGGTACGAAAACTTTCTTTTTTTCGGTCTTGTTTGTTTGTTAGTTTGTCTATTAGACAGTCGCGAAAACATCCGATTGGATTATAATTAAGCGGGTATATTATTAAGATTTCCTGATATAACTGTATAGTTTTCAGTGAAATTTGCTCTATTTTGTTCGAAAAATATTGATTTTTTATGTCATAATGCTTTTCTATGGAAATTGAGATGATTTTCAAATTTTCCATTCGTTGAAAAGAAAATTGCTGATTATTGGATTAAAATGGTAAATTATGGGTGCTAAAATTTTGTATTAGATGTCACAAATTATTGCGATTAATTTGAAATTATGTTATTAAATTTGTCGGATTTTTTCTTTTAGAGAGCAAATAAAGATCACCTCCCACTATTTCCTTTATATATCTCTAAATTTTAACGATATTTGTAAAGAGTTTTTATAAGAATTGCTCCATAGAGTTGGTTTACTATTAAATCATGACAAAAAAAATCGTTATCGTTTGCGCATGCGCACATAAAAAATATTTCATACAACTGCCCGTGTTTCATTAAATGTAAAATGTATTTACATTGCAATTTCTCTATATTGTTTGAACAACATTTCTCAAATTTTCTGAAACCGGTGTTAAATTTGGTCAAAAACACTGCATGATGTAAACAAAGACCATGCAAGATATTTTTTTTTTAAGTGATACTCCAATAATATAAAATTACGTAAATGAATACACGCGTTGCACCACATGCTCATATTCGTATGCAGCGGCAACATATCATTTCGTGCATTTTATTTTACAGAGTGACCCCAAATATTATTATTTTTCTTTGATTTTTTGTTGGGAACCTAATTTTCCTACTCATCAAATCGTCGTTGAGAAATATGAGGTTTCTTCATAATTCTGATTCTTCACAATCATCATCTTCACAATAATTCATATACTTCATAATTCTGAAATTTCAGAAGAATCCGACTCTTAATATTTAAATATTCGACAAAATTGAAAGTATCCGGTGACTTACGGCCATATAGTGTGTATTAAAGATAATTTAAGAAATTAGTTGGATGTACCAATTCCAAAATAATCTTCTATATATATATCTCATACATATTAATTCTTCAAAAAACGTACATTTTTTAAAGTACACATTTTAGTAATAAACAAAATACCGAAGTGTGCGTAACTACATGAGCATCCAGTGCAAAACACAACTACACCCACTTTGATTCTCATCTTAAATGTCTGCTTTGTTTTGTTAATCGGAGTAAATAGAGTTAACCCTGTTCATATCTAGGATGATTAGGAAGTTACCTAGTGTGTGAATGGACGCTTTCTTTATGAGACTGCTGCATGTAGAGCTATGACATTTTGTAGGAAGGCACCTCTATTGTATGTAGGTTTGCTCCTCGCAGACCAATTTTGAATTTTTTGGAGTTATGCACCTCGAATCGAGCTTTTGCATTTTTGTAAATTTTATCAATTTAATTTTTTATGATAGTTTTAGTGCTCTCTTTTTTAATGTTTCAGGGTGACTTTTCTAAGTTAATAAAAATAATCCAGTTTCAATCTTTTAGCTCAATATAGTAAATTTTGTTCGCGGTTGAATAAAGTTTATTCGACATTCATATACCCAAATTTGAATTTTTCGCAAATATTTTTTATTGTTTTCCGCATGTTGAGGAGATTTTTTTAAATTGGTAAAATGGGTATGGTTTCAGACTTTCAGCTTAATATAGTAAATTTTGATCCATACGATTTTTGAATTTTAGTGTTTTTTAATGCCATATTCAGTGCGATTTTTTGAAATTATATCGTTTCGGGTAGATTTTTTTGTCTTTCATGAAAGAATTAGCATTACATTGTTTTATGTCAATGTAATGAATTTTGTCTTCTGCAATTTTTGAATCTGATAAATTTTTAACGCGATTTTCAGTGCGATTTTTAGTATTTTGTATAGTTCTATGGCGATTTATAAACATTCAGAAACGAAAATTGATTTCAAAATTTCATTCTAATGCAGTAAATTTTGTTTTCTGCGATTTTTGACTGTTAGGTTTGTATTTTATTTTATTTTATTGATTGTGAATTCGATTTTTAATTATTTTTTGCTTTTCGCAGAAATTTTTCGACATTGGTAAAAGCATTCAGTTTCAAAATTTGAGCCTAATTTAGTCAATTTTATTTTCTACGATGATTGAATTTTAAGGATTTTTAATGCGGTGTGTTGCGAAATCACATAACTCCTCTTACCCCTTGAATAAAAAACAAGAACAAAAAACGCACCTGCAGTGTGTTACGTCAGACCTACTGCGCAAGAGCGGACAGAACTTGTTTTCCTTTTTTTCTGTGAGAATTGACTCAGATTTAGATTAGAACAGAAACTAGATATGAACGTAGAGAAAAGAAAATAACTTTTAAAAAAGAAAACTTTAATACTCGAATTGTAATATAATGTAAATAATTTCTGTTTTGTGAGTGTTTAAGCAAGTTGTGTACGTCTTCAATAATGTGTAATGTAATACAGTTTTATTTACTTCAAAGATTCAAGACTTATTATTTGGATGTCGTCTTATTTAATACATAGAATCCCCGGCTACTTCTTCTTATGCGAAGGAAAGAACAGGTAGGACATTTAACTTTTATTTTATGATTGTATAAGTTGAAAGCTTTTTATTAGATAATAAGATTAATAAGAAAATTAGAAACAGAGAATAAGATCAGTAGTAACAATTTTGGCATCCCTTCCGGCGATATATAACCTAATTCTGAGATAAATAGAATAAGATATTAGAATAATTAGAAATTATTTATCAAGCTATTTAATTTGAAGAACTGAAAAAATATTGAGAACTGTTGAACATATAGAGAATTGTACTTTTTAATAGAATTTAGTTGTTGTTGTTGTTATTAGTTCGCAATGGCTGAAAGTTTAGTTATCGCCAAAAAAGAAAGAGCTGTGCTACGTGAAAGCATAAATAAGTTTATAAATAAAATAGAAGCTATTTTGAAAGAGGGAGAACCAGACATTTTTGATTTGGAAGAGGTAGTGGAACAGTTAAGTGTGACAGAAATGGAACTGACACGAGCAGACTGGGAAATTAAAAAATTGGTGCAAGAAGCACAATTAGATACAGAATTACAGGGCGCTCGCGAATTTAAAGAGAAAATTACGTCATGGCGCTTTAGAGCAAACAGAAAAATAAAAGAGTTAGATAAAAAGAAAACACAGGATGATTCATTTTCTAAACGAGAAAATCCCTTAAAGGGAAACGTAAGCATTAAATTACCGAAACTAAATATCGCAAAATTTTCTGGGGATTTTGTTGAATGGCTTTCGTTTTGGTCAGCTTTTGAAACAACCATTCACAACAATGACACATTAGATCCAGTAGATAAATTTAAGTATTTAAAAAGTTTTCTAGCCCCCATTCCATTAAAAAGTATAGATGGATTTTGTGTCACTGCAGAGAATTATTTAAAGGCCGTCGATATTTTGAAAGAAAGGTACGGGAATAAGGATATGTTAATTTCGGTACATACAAATAAACTTCTTAATTTAACTCCACTCAGACACTCTAATGACACCAAATCATTTCGAAAACTTTTTGATGAGATACAAACGAACATTAGAAGTCTAGAGTCACTTAACATTTCATTAGACTCTTATGGAAGTTTATTATCCCCCATTTTATTTAAATTATTACCGAGAGACCTAGTTTTGGAGTTTAATAAAACACATGAAGACTCAATTAATGTCCAAGATTTAATATTGTTCTTACATAAGCAATTAATATCCAGAGAGAAAATGTATGCGTCATCACTGAATGAAATAAATGAAAAATCAACACAAAATAATTATGTTGCGCAGTCATTTAGGAAAAATCCTTCCTTTCCCCCCCGAGTCAATAAATTTAATACGCAGAGTAATAAATTTGATTCTCCGAATAGAAAATTACCGTCAGCGAGTGATTTATTGGTTCAGAGCGAAAATGAGACTACTTGTGGATTTTGCTTTGGCAGGCACCAGACAAATAAATGTTTTAGCACTTGCAATTTACCGTTTGAAAAAAGACTTGATTTACTGAGAAAGAGAGGCCTTTGTTATATTTGTTTATCCCGCGGACATATTGGGAAATACTGTGTATCGAAGGATTTATGCGGTATTTGCAATTCGAGACACGCCCAGATAATGTGTAATAAAGAAATAAATTCAAAAGGGAAATCTACTAATTCAGAGAGTAGCGATGTTACGAGACCAATGCTGTCAAATCAGGATATAATTTCTAATGTCTATTTACAAACTTTGATAGTGGAGATCCGTAATGATAATCAATCTTCCGAATTTATTCGTATCATTATAGATACTGGGAGTCACAATAGCTATATAATTAGATATGCTGCAAATATATTGAAATTAAGGAAAATTCGATCAGAAACAATTAGACACGGACTATTCGGAGGGGTAGAAAAAACGAGTAAACATAATCGCTATGAATTTACTATCAGTAATTTAGATCATAGCTTCCGATTTAAAATACAAGCTTTAGATGAAGGAAAAATTTGTTCAGGAGTAAATTTATGCCGCGATAGCGAAATGATAAAAATCTTAGAAAAAAGGGGAGTTCATCAGACCGATGTTCGTGAAAATAATCGACTATGTTTATATGAGAATAATCCGGAAGAAGTACACATTTTAATCGGCGCTGACATGGCGGCGAAATTATTCACAGATAATATAAAATATTTTCCTGATTTGGGTATAACAGCTTTTGAAACAAAGTTAGGCTGGACAATTATGGGGAAAACAGAGGGTAATGGAAATGATTCAGAAAGTTCGTTGTCAGTTCTATCGCTGTCATTATTTACTTCAAATGCCAGTTTATCACAACTGTGGAACTTAGATACCTTGGGTATCACTAATGAAGATTATAAAAATAAAGACGATTTAGCAAGAGAGACTTATAACCATTTTCTTGAAACAGTCAAACGTGATGAGAGTGGCCGCTACGAAGTGACACTACCCTGGATTGTTGATAATTCAATTTTAGCGAGCAATCGCGTATTAGCCGAGAAACATTTGCGCAAGACAGAACAAAAACTTATCAAAACAAATAAGAAAACAGAATATGAAGAAATTTTTAATTTGTGGAAGGATAATAATATTATAGAAGAAATTTCAGACGATCAGGAGAATAAAGTACATTTCTTACCCCACAGACCAGTAATTAAAGAAAATAGTGAAACGACGAAAATGCGTCCTGTCTTTAATGCCTCCGCATATAATGCAAACTCTCCTTCTTTGAACGACTGTCTCACAAAGGGACCTAATTTGATTTAAATAATTCCGAGTATTTTGAATCGTTTTCGTAAATATAAAATAGGTATTTCTTCAGATATTGAAAAGGCATTTCTCCAGATAAAAATCACAGAAAAAGATCGCGATTTTTTACGCTTTCTCTGGTTCGACTCCAAACATAATTTGAAAGTTTATAGACATTGTCGCGTAGGCTTCGGACTCACTTCAAGCCCGTTTTTATTAATGGGTACACTAAACCATCTTTTAAGTCAAGTACCCGAACAGTGGGAAAATACAGCACGAATTTTGAAAGATTCATTTTACATTGACAATTCCATTACTAGTTTAAAATCGATTGCAGATACTGGAAAATTTATAACAGAATCACGGTGTATTTTATCATCAGCTCATTTTAATTTAAGATGTTGGCGATCAAATTTGCCTCAGGCCATGATCGATGTTTCTGAAGAAAATACAAAGTTAGCACCAGTTTTGGAATTGGTCTGGGACTTAGAGCAAGATAGATTAATGTGTAAAATAGAAGAAAAAATTGAAACGAAAGAACCACTCACAAAGAGAAAAATTTTATCGGTTACTCAAAAGATATTCGACCCCATAGGATTCTCCGCCCCGAGCACTCTTATTCCAAAATTAATTCTTCAGGAAACCTGGAAACAGAAATTGAAATGGGATGAAGAACTTCCTGAAAATTTAAGAAAACAGTTCGACTTCTGGTTAAAACAAATTAAGTTTTTACAAGAAATTCAAGTTCCACGTTGGTTGAATGTATCGCCCGAAAATGAAAATAACATTTCCTTGCATACCTTTTCCGATGCGAGTAGACACGCCTATGCCACTTGCGTGTATCTTAGATGTCAAACACAAGAAGGAGTTAAAGTTCAGTTAGTCAATGCTAGAAGTAGAGTAGCGCCCATTAAAGAACTCACAATTCCTCGACTGGAGCTACTCTCGTGCCTCATTGGAGCTAGACTCGCTAAAACTATCATGAGTGATCTTCAGTTAAAACCAGAGAAGACAATCTTTTGGAGCGATTCCTCACCAGCTTTAGGGTGGATAAGAAGAGAACAATCTTGGGGTACATTTGTCCACAATAGAGTTTTAGAAATCAGAAGCCTTACCCAAGTTGAAGATTGGCGACATATACCAGGAAATTTAAATCCGGCAGACCTCCCATCCAGAGGATGTTCCTTCGAGCAATTGGAGAAATCACGATGGTGGGAGGGACCAGCTTGGGTGTATTTACCGGAAGATCAGTGGCCACAACCGGAAGAACATCCTGACGAGGATATAATAAGTAAAGAAAGGAAAAAGACAATCCTAACACTTTTAGACAATGAAGACACTACTGATTTACACCATTTTCATCGATATTTTTCCTCTTATAGAAAAAACATAAGAATGATTGCATTTATATATCGTTTTTATAACAACACAAGAAAGAAAGAAAGAATTTCATCACCTAACATCTCCGTTGATGAATTTGAAAAAGCAGAAAAAATACTACTCAGATTAGTACAAAAGGAATCCTTTTCAGGAAACACAGATCCCAAATTAAGAGCCTTAAGACCATTAGAAGATAAAAACGGACTTTTGAGAGCAAAAACAAATATAATCTGCAGACAAGACAAAGAAGATTTTCGTTATCCAATAATTTTGCCCTCAAAACATCCTGTGGTACAGAAGTTAATTTTTGAAAAACATTTAGAAAATCATCACGCTGGAGTTAGCATACTAATGGCTCAACTTCGAGAAAATTTTTGGATTTTGAAATCAAGAAAGTATATCAGAAACGTCATTAGACAATGTGTTAAGTGTCAAAGATTCCAAACACCCAGAACAGAGGTCGAACCAGGAATCCCACCTGAAGACAGAATCAGAGATGCAGCTATATTTGAAGTGGTGGGAGTCGATTTAGCCGGTCCTCTATACCTTGCCGATGGTTCAAAGGTGTGGATAGCTTTATTCACCTGTGCTGTCTATCGAGCAGTACATTTGGAGTTGATAACATCTTTATCAGCTGAATGCTTTATGCAGTCCCTAAGAAGATTTATAGCACGGCGAGGCAGACCATATATAATTTACTCAGATAACGGAAAGAATTTTGTTGGCACTAACAGAGCCCTTTCTAGTGTGGATTGGCAAGCTATAAGTACATTGGCCTCCATTCAGAAGATCAGATGGAAATTCAACCCCCCTTCATCCCCCTGGTGGGGAGGGTGGTGGGAACGCCTCGTGCGAACAGTGAAAGATATTTTAAGAAAAGTTTTGGGTCGCGCCTCATTAAATTACGAAGAACTGAGCACAATACTCTGTGACTGTGAAAATGTTGTCAATTCGAGACCGATAACATACATCTCCGAAGATAATCGCGATCCCGAACCTTTAACTCCACTGATGTTCCTTCAAGAACTGCCTACATTCGGTGTCCCAGATATAGATGCATTAGACTCCCAAGATCTTAACAGACGAGCAAGATATCGTCAAAGAATAAGAAATGATCTGCGAAACCGATTTAGAACGGAGTACTTAGGACAGCTGCGGCAACAGTCTATGAAGAAGAATTCCAAACCTTTGCAAATAGGAGACATCGTTCTTCTGGAAGATACCAACAAAAGACGTCTTCACTGGCCTTTAGCCAAAATAATTGATATATTTCCCGGAAAAGACAAAATAGCAAGATTGGCCAAAGTCCAAACAGAAAATGGCATTTTCCTTCGTCCTTTCCAACGCCTGTTTCCTTTGGAAATTGATGCAGCTAGCGATTTCCCATCAGATAACAGAATCCATCAGAAAGAGAACTTTAATCTCCCTAATGAACAACGAAAGGTTACTCCAGAAATCGATCAGACTAGAAGCAGTGTAGAAAAGAGCCAACCCTGTGACAGAAATATCTCTCCTGTGGTTACCAGAAGTGGACGATTAGTGAAACCGCCTCTGAGACTCCGATCTGGACTTCTAAACTGTTGAGTTCCTCCCATGGATCACAACTCAAGGTGGGAGGATGTTGCGAAATCGCATAACTCCTCTTACCCCTTGAATAAAAAACAAGAACAAAAAACGCACCTGCAGTGTGTTACGTCAGACCTACTGCGCAAGAGCGGACAGAACTTGTTTTCCTTTTTTTCTGTGAGAATTGACTCAGATTTAGATTAGAACAGAAACTAGATATGAACGTAGAGAAAAGAAAATAACTTTTAAAAAAGAAAACTTTAATACTCGAATTGTAATATAATGTAAATAATTTCTGTTTTGTGAGTGTTTAAGCAAGTTGTGTACGTCTTCAATAATGTGTAATGTAATACAGTTTTATTTACTTCAAAGATTCAAGACTTATTATTTGGATGTCGTCTTATTTAATACATAGAATCCCCGGCTACTTCTTCTTATGCGAAGGAAAGAACAGGTAGGACATTTAACTTTTATTTTATGATTGTATAAGTTGAAAGCTTTTTATTAGATAATAAGATTAATAAGAAAATTAGAAACAGAGAATAAGATCAGTAGTAACACGGTGTACAAAGTGATCCCTTTCTATTTTATGAGGTTTTTTTACGTTCGGGAACAATTTTTTGTTATGCATGAAAAATTTCAGATGACAGTATTTTATCTCAATTTAGTAAATTTTCAACCCAGCAGTTTTTGAATATCTATTTATTTTTAATACGAATATTTCGGCGATTTTTTTTAATTAAAAATATTTTTAATTGTTAAGGTAATATAGTAAATCTTTTTCTCCATGATTTTTTAATTTTATTGATATTTAATGCAATTTAAACGACTTTTACAGTTCCGCGGCGATTTTTTTGACATTCTAAATAAAATTCAACTTCAAAGTTTTAGCTTAACATATTAAATTTTATTCACCGCATTTTTTTTTTCATTCAGGAAAGGTTTTGAAAGGCGACCGACATTAAAATCATGAATGGTGTATGAAATTTGGTAAAACTAATCTAGTTTTTCGATCATCCTTCGATCGTTGGCAAGTGCTGAAATACTCGTAAAACACGTGGTATCGACGGGCAAGTCGTTAGCCCGTGGGATGCCGCCATTACACAATCAACGAGCCAAGACTGATCATTGCCCAACGCACACCACTCAGTCTATGACTTCCGGTAGCCAGGGACAAGAAAACTCCAGTTCTGAAAGGGTCTTGCTGCACTAGTTTGAGTGAAAACCCTAGTAACCGGAATAAATCGACACCCATAAGAGCGCCGGGCTCGAGATTAAAGTTCCGAAGTTCCTCAAGAATCTTTCACTATACCGAAGACTTCGAAGATCAACCTTTATGATAAGGAAGTCATTTTTATCGGCAATGTTTAGGAAAAGTAAAGGACCTGTGTATAGGGAAGATGACACTCCACACCCTCATTTCAAAGCCTCAGAGCCTGTGTACCGAACCCCCCCCCCCCCCAGCTTCTGAACTTAATACCTTCGGACAAGTGGGTGCCAAACACCGAAGTGCGCTTTACACCTGCAACGTACCCCTTACCTAGAATCCATAGTAGTCCTTATCGACCACGGAAGACTGTGTATAGATTATTTCCCAAGTTCCCTTAAGGGGAAGGCTCCGACTCGGAAGTTTGTTACGCGAAAGTTATATTCGAAAAAGCCTTCTGAAATGACCATTGTTGGGCCCAGTAAATACATCAAAATGCCGAGCTGGTTTTCGAAAAGAGATAAGACTATGATTCAAACGCTGCCACATTAACTGGCAAGCCAACTAGCTGGCTCTCTCCGACTCACAAGCGAGGTGTGACGCGCCAAATATTTTACCAAGACTTATGCGTCGTGCGCTTTCAAATATCATACTGGCATTACGCAACGATCACCGCTTGATCAACAGAAGGGCGTCCTCCTTTCTCTGACAGGCCTAGGGGTCGGCTCACAATTACTTCAGCTACAGAACACCTAGAGAATAACCTCTGGACATCCCCAGACAGTGGTACTAGAAGAGGTTGCATGCTATTTATGCGTGCCGTTCCGACCCAAAAGAGTCAATGTGTCTTGTTCTACCAGTCAACATCCGACCATGATCAGCACAGATATCGATGAACGGAACGACTATATCCACCTTGCCAGAGAACCGGGTGGTCGAAGTTTTTGGGTATCGCCCACTGACCACTATACACAAAATTCCATTACCCGTGGCTCGTCAAAGTGAAGGCTGAGATTCTCGCATACCTGTCACCCGTCGAGCTGAAACGCTGCTGCGTGCATTTTCGTGCTCACAGTCATCATCCCCACTCAAGGGGACAATTCGGGACCATCCGGAACCGCTTCTAAGATCATCGAATTTGTATACTGAACACAACATTTTCAAAATTTCATGCTCCAATTGCGATATTAAATATCATTCTGAAAACGCGGAAATTACTACCCCGCAGTTGAATTCCAAGAACACCATGAAACGAGAGTCATTAGAAATAATTACAATAAATAAAAAAACAAGTGTGTAATGATGGAATCTTTTATACTATATCGAAAATTTTCACAGAGTTCCTCAAATCTGTGTTTATATTTTATTCAAGCTTTAAAGTTAGGAATGATGTAATACATGAAGCAACTACCGCTTCTTTACAAACGGGTTTATGGGAAACTCCCTCTCCCCTATGAAAATTACATCGGTTGTTTTGAACCTGAAAACATGCATATCGTAAACATAAGAACTTGTTTGTTCTCCAAATACAATCA
Organism: Maratus speciosus; assembly: GCA_963932465.1. Taxonomy (NCBI): domain Eukaryota; kingdom Metazoa; phylum Arthropoda; class Arachnida; order Araneae; family Salticidae; genus Maratus; species Maratus speciosus. The sequence goes on along the minus strand of CAWVRF010000006.1, from coordinate 154,312 downwards.
CCCTGAAAATGGGGAAGTTTTGTTGACATGAAATTGATGTTATATATTTTTATATGTATATATGTGTTATATATATAATATATGTGCTGTTTTTATTGTAAGTAATTTATATAATTTTGTTTGTGAATCTTATTAAATCTACATGTACGCTAATGGGCTGTTTTAGTCGTTTACTTATATTTTCATTAATTTTGAAAAAAAAATATGGAAAGAATTTAGTAATGTGAAAAAATCGAAGCGAAACTTAAAAAAAAAACTAAAAGTGCCATAAAACATTGCTAAAAATACAATACTCATACAGAACAAAATTTTCCCCACTGGATTGAAACATTCTAACCCGAATTCTTTTACGAACATAAAAATCCACTCAAAACACAAGAAAGGCCGCATTGTAAATCTCGGAAGAACCTGACGATATTAGACATATATTAAACAAAAACATTTAAACCGAATTATTTTAACGAATATGGAAAAAATCGCCTCCACATGCGAAAAAAACTCTAAATATCGCATAAAAAATTCGCAAAAAATTTAAAAAATCGCTGTAGCAATTCGAATAAGTTTATTGGAATGGGAACATAATTTACAATATTCTACTGAAAAGGTAAAAGCGATTTCTTTTTACTAACGTAGAAAAGTCGGCAACAAACAAAGAAAAACAGCAAAAAATAAAAACTAGTTAGATGCGCCAACTTTCCGAAACTGTGCCGAAACTTTCTTCAATCTCATATATGTTAAAATTTTAAAACTCTATATCTCAGTGCCAAAATTAAATGGCAATCTATGCCCATAATAATTATTCTGAAGATACTAAGGGATCGTACCCGGGCTTCTCGGGTTAAATAATGTAGGTGAAAACATTCTTTTTTCAATTGAAAACTAATGATTTTTTATATGCAATAAATTTTTTAGATCACCCACTTATATTTAAAAAAATTTTCATATGATAAATACGAATTATACAATCAAATAATTTTTTGAAATTTATCTAAAGCTACATTTTCTTATTAGTCGCATGCTAAGAGTTATTTGAACAAGATTTTGCTACTTACGGCGTCCTTTTATATTCTGACAATTTCAGAGCTTATACATATACATGTCTGTTAAATTTGTGGTTTATTTATTTATTCATAGGGAAGTTATTTTTTAATGGATATTAGCCATAAGAAAGTGGTGAACTCCTTATTTTGTATTAAGGGCAAACGGATTAATCTTTCGTAATCGAGCTCCGCGCGATATAGATAAATTAAAAAATATTTCATGCTTTAAAATTGTTTTTAAAACCATAGACAATCAGTAAACTGAGATGAACTATGCAAACAAATTCCATTTGGAAAAAAAATCCTATTTGGTGATCTAAAAATTTAAATTATACGATTACAAATATGTTAGATTTGTGTTTTTTCAATATTATTATTTTATTTGTTTATAAAAGAAGTATTAATTTCGTTAATTTGTCTTTCACAAATATGTTAGATTGGTGGTTTTTTTTAATATTATCCTTTTATTTGTGTATAAAGGAGGTATTAATTTCGTTATGCAAAAATAGTCAGAAAGAAATGCTGAACTATATTTGCTGTTTTATTTGCAAAATGTTTATTATTATTATGTATTGAAACCGACACGTGATAAGATAAACTTAAAAAAAATCATGCTTAAAAATTATTTTAGAAAATATAATACATCAGTCAATTAAGGTACAGTTTTTAAACAAATTGCATTTGAAAGTAATTTTTTTCCCTATGCGACGAAAATTGAAAATATACGAATGTCAGAAGATTAAAAAATTGCAGTAGCGAAAATTTCAAGACCGAAATTTGATCGCGAAATGTTGCCATTCGCAAAATGACGTCAGCGTTACGCACATATACGTTTGTTCTTTATAATATAGATACTTAATCAGTAAAATATAATAAAGATCAGTTATTAGGATGTGGTTATCAATTGAGGCTCTTATGCTTGGTATTCCGGAATGAAAAATAGCAATTTTCACCTTCTCAAAATTTGCATTCGCACTTCTCATAACCATATTCACCATTTAAAAAAATTTGTATTTTGTTTGATCATTTAAAAATCATTCGAACTCAAAACTTGAAGTCACGATTGTCAGCAACATCGTTTATGGGAACAGACGCACCCTTTACTTGAGATTCTAATCTCAATACCGGAGAGTAAAAAATTCCATAACTTATATTTTCTAGACGCATTTCTGTTAAAATGTTTAGTTTTATCTAAGAATTTCTCTTAAATAAGCATTTTCACATTTTCACTTAAATAAGCATTTCGTCTAATGTCTGAAACTTAGTAACAGTACACATGCAGAAGGAAAAACAATATAGAAAATTTATGAGGAAAAATGCGTGTTTTCAAAATCAGTATGTCATTTTCCGTTATTAATATAATATTATGCTCCTAATGGGATGTTGCGCCACTAAACCCTATACAACAAATTTTATCAACAATTTTGAATTTTTATCAGAAAATAGCATGAATAAAGATAAAAAATATCTCATTATTTCTCTCTTGTCTGCCATAATGAAAGCTATCTAATTTTTACCATTTTGAAGAAATTTCATAAAATACTTTTAGAATTAAAATATAACAGTGGGGATAAAAAAAAAAAAAAAAAAAAAAAAAAAAAAAAAAAAAAAAAAAAAAAAAAAACGGATAGTGCGATCTCATCTACAAATGAACAGTTTCCAGTTAAAAAAAAAAAAAAATATTAGTAAAATTGGTTCAGCAGAAAGATCAGGGATCTAAAAAAATAGATCTTAAAAACACACTTGTGTTTTAAATATATAGATTATATAAAATTAAGAAAAATTAAATTAAGCAAATTATGTTATTTTGATAAAATTATAGTAGAATGTAATAAAGAATAGCATTAAAATTTTATTATTCGAGAGAATTTTAGGACAAAAACTTCAGGAACATGATATTATTTTAAACCTCGAATTATTTGTTTGCTTGTCTAACTCTGCGAATAGTCCAGGCAATAGGGAATTTTACCTAGGAAAATTAATGGTAGTTCTGGAAATTGGCTTACTTTATGTTTTTTGGGTCGCTGAATCCGAATTTGTAACTTCCCATCAAAATTTCCCCAGGCAACCCCCCCCCCCAAATTTTGATAAAAAGTCCCCCAAAAAAGGTTTTTATTAAAAAAATCAGAAAGTAGACAAAATTTGCAACAAATCATATATATGACATTATGACTTAGGATGAAGGGGAATGGGGGATCTGCCTCGGAACATGAGCGCGGTGCTGCGCGGACTATGTTGCGCAATTCCACTTAACCACTCACACGTTTACATTCGTCCTCCCATCTCCCCTCCGGACTTTCCTTATAAGGTTTATTTTAAGTTTTTTGGGTCACTGTATCCGAAACTTTAACTTCCCCCCAAAATTTCCCCCCCCCCGAAACCCCCCAAAATAGTTGTTATTAACTTAAATTTCTTATTGTTTTAGGGGAAAAGCATTACGAAATTCAGAAACTAGACAAAATTTGCAATAAATAGGATACATGACATTATGACGTAGGATAAACGGGGAGAGAGGGGCTGCCTATAGGAACACTCCCCGCACGCTTTTCTCTAAAACCAATTTTTTTTTTCAAAAAATCAATTCTTTGGGGGGTTGCCGGGTGAAATTTTGTTGGTAAGTCACAAATTTGGATTCAGCGACCCAAAAAACATAAAGTGAGTCGAAATCCAGAACTAGTATTGATTTATTCAGGTAAAATCCCCTATTGCCTGGACTTGCATAACTTAGTGCACGTAGCGCCGCAGTGCATGTACAGAGGCAGCCCTCCTCCTCCCCGTTCATCCTCCGTCTTAATGTCATATATCCTATTTGTTGCAAATTTTGTCTAGTTTCTTAATTTCGTAATGCTTTTCCCCTAAAACAATAAGAAATTTAAGTTAAAAATAACTATTTGGGGAGGTTTCGGGGGGGGGGGGGGGGGGAGGGATTTTTGAGTGAAGCTAAAAATTCGGATTCAGCGACCCAAAAAAGTTACAGTAAACCTTATAAAGAAAGTTCGGAGGAGAGATTGGGGGGGGGGGATGTAAACGTGTGATTGGTTAAGTGGAATTGCGCAACTTAGTTCACGCAGCACCGCGCGCATGTTCCGAGGCAGATCCCCCCTTCCCCTTCATCCTAAGTCATAATGTCATATATCTAATTTGTTGCAAATTTTGTCTACTTTCTGAATTTCTAGACACTTTTTTCCATAAAATAATAAAAAAAAATGATTTTTTTTTTAAATAAAACCCTTTTTTGGGGCCATTTTACCAAAATTTGGGGGGGTTGCCGGGGAAAATTTTGATGGGAAGTTAAAAATTCGGATTCAGCGACCCAAAAAACATATAGTAAGCCTTTTTCCAGAACTACCATGAATTTTGCTAGGTAGAGCCCCTATACGGTCTCTATTGCCTGGACTAAAAGCAAGTCAATTCAGTTGAGAATCATCAATTTCTGTAATAAAAATTGCTATTATTTGCATGTCACCTCTCTTTTATAAAGACACTCTAAATTTTTGTAAAACATTGCGTTTTATTAGTGTGTGATTTCGATTACATTTGTTTCAAAAGTGAAGCATTTCCACCTGTGAAAAATTTCAAAGCGCTGGGCTGTGAAAATGACGCACTTCTACAAAACAAAATTCAGGTTTAAGAATTAAAATACAAGCTTTTTTTATAAAATGACGTCATTTGCATCTGCTAAAGCAATCCACTTTTAAAATGCAGTCTTAAACTTCATATGACGTCATTATCACGGAATAACGTATAATATTCTTGACATAGCCCATATTTTAATTTCAATTTTTTTTCATGCTTTATGAGAAAATGGCAACAAAACTATACAGTATCTCCTATTTTCGACTATTTTCCGTTTTCTTTCAATAGAAATGGGGTACTTTTGTTGCCACGATTAGAAAAATGGTATTAAAAGCTACAAAAAAACTAATATCTCAAAAATAAATTGAGATACAACTTTCAAACAAATTGCATTTAAAAGAACATTTTTATTCCTTATACGGCTGTGTAAAAATTTAAAATGTGCGATGTTTAGAAGTTTAAAAATTTACAGTAGAGAAAATTGCAAAACCAAAATTTTATTTCAAATTTCAAAATGTTGCCATTCGCAAAATGGCGTATGCGTTACGCACATATATGTTTGTTCTTTATTACATAGATAGATTAATTGAATTGTGTGCATTTAAATAGTAGGTATAAGCATCACATCTTTCAAACAAATCATTGAATTCGAAACCCACTTTCTTAGCTGTCTACAACCAAAATTTCCAAAACAAAGAACAGAAGACCAATACATGCCACATTGCATACACGCAAGCCTAACAAGGATCCATTTAGGTGAATGTATAACAGAACATCAAATTTCATTAACTTCCAGGCATTAGATATTGAGATAAATCTATCGCATAAATCTTGAATTATTCAGCATAGCAGTACCAACTGTTATATGATTTACAAGAACACTTAATCAGCGCCAACTTATGCCAAGGTTTAACAGAATATGAAACTTGGTGACATTATTATTATGCATTAATTCTTGAGATATGACTATTTCTAAAATCGTTTTAATCCTGAAAAATGCAGAATACCAGTGGGTGATTTACACCAAAGCCTAATCCGCAACAACTTTTGTCACCGTCTAACTGAATGTGAAATTTAAGGAAATTCCGTGCATTTGTTCTAGAGATACAGCTAAAATACAATATAGCAGGGCCACCTGTTGGATGATTATCCCCAAAACCTAATCAGCATCAACGTAACTAACTGAATCTGAAGTTTAATGCATTAGTTCTGTGCTGTAGTTCTTGAGGCAAAGTTATTGCAAAAATCATGAAAAACTCTGTATAACAACACCACCTGTTGGGTAATTTATACCAAAATCTAATCAGTACCCAGATACATTAAGGTATAACTGAATCTGAAGTTTGAAAAAAAATCCCTTTTTTAGTTCTTGAGATAGAGCTATTACGAAAATCGTGAAAAATACAGCATAGCAGAGACAAAAACACTCTTAATCAGACAAAGAGTGCTTCAGGCGATTTGCACCAAAAACTAATCAACGCCTATCCATGTCAAGGTCCAACAGAATATGATGAGTACTTGTGACAGAGAGTCCACAAAATTTGTGTCACATAGAGATTCATAGACAAACTGACAGACAAACATTTTCTACAAACAATGAAATCGTGTTGACGACCTTCTAAAAGTATAAATCCGTCGAAAACCAGAAGTCGATTTTTCTCAAAATCAATACTTTCTTCTTGTATATGTGGAATTAGCTCGCTAAAACTAGAATAAAAAATCGCTGAAGAGTCAAAGCTCTCAGAGGACAAAATTTACTATAGTGAATTAAATCATTGTGATTGAAATTTTTTTACGAATGTCAAAAAATCAGCCGCAAAACGCGAAAAACTCTTATAATCCAAATAAAAAATTGAACAAAAATCGATAAAGAGACAAAATTTACTATATTAGGCAAAAAGTTTGAAGCTAATTCGTTTTCCTTGTGTTGACAAATCGCCTTTGAACTCAAAACAAAATTCGCGAAAAATTCAAAAATACAGCATAGCAATGTCACCTGTTGGGCGATTAACCCCAAAACCTAATCAGCAGCAACTTAACTAACTGAATCTGAAATTTGTTGAGAGATAGATCTATTGTGAAAATCATGGAATTAAGAAAGGAACTGGCATATCATAAAAAATTGTGAAGCTTCAACTGTAACAACTTTCGCAGATGTTTATTACCTCCAGGTCTAACTTCCACCTCTAAATTTAAGTAGAAATTTTCACTTTATTTAACCGCCTTATTGATGAAAAATTTCAGCCAAAAGAAATGGCAAAAACTGATATTCATTTTTACTGGTAGGAGTTTATTTTAGTGATAGTAGCTCCGCCCTATTGTGACAACGAAGACAACCTCCTGTGAGTGTCAGTGAAAATATTATAATACTTATACAAACTGACACCAGTAAGAATATATGGAAATTTTTTACAAAATTTGTGAGAGAATTTTCCCATGAGTAAGGTGCTTAAATAAGACAAAATTTTCTGTTCAAGTTTACTGGTAGAAGTTTTCGCCGGCGGTAATCGGTTATATGGTTGTATTTATGACGGCCAATTATCTGCATGAGGGATATAGGCCCAGGGGGGGGGTGCCCTTCGTGTGGGTCTTTCTAAGGGAACCTAACCCGTATTAACGCTTGGAAATCCAAGGTTCGAAGAAAACTACGAAAACTCCGAACGACTAGGCTGACGGGCGCGATTGGGTTCGAACCCAGCACCCCCCGTCTACCAGCTTCGAGAGCAGAACCTCTCAGCCACTGGTGGGGCCCGGCGGTAGTCGGGAACAGTGGAACCAATTAATGAAAGCAGCAGCCATCTTGTGACAACCTCCTCAGTTACATCACTCGCAACTACTAGACAATACACTATATGTCACCTCCTCTTTACTGATAGCTCCATTGTGAAAATAGTGAAAAAGGCTGCATCGGAACGCCACCTGTTGGATAATTTACACCAAAAACTAGTCAGCCCCCAATTACATCAAGGTATAACTGAATCTGAAATTTGACGAAAATCCATACATTAGTTTCTGAGATAGAGCTATTTCGGAAATCATGCAAAATGCAGCATAGCAGCGACACTTTTCGGGCGATTTACACCAAAAACTAATTAGCGTCTATTCACTTCAAAGTCTAAGAGACTATGAAGTTTGATGAAATTCTGTGCATAAGAGCTTGAGCCAGAACGTTCACAAAATTTGTCTCATACACACAGACATACTTATAGACAGACTGACAGGCAGACATATTCTCGAAACAATCAAATCGTGTTCAGGATGTTCTAAAAGTATAAATCCGTCGAAAACCAAAAGTCTTTTTTTTCACAAAATCAATGCTTTCTTCTTGTATAGATGGAATAAAGTAATAAAAACTCGAAAAAAAATTGTTAAAAAGTCAAAAATAGCAGAGGACACAATTTACTATAGTAAATTAAACAACCGTGATCGGAAATATTTTACGAATGCCAAGAAAACAGCCACAAAACACGGAAAATGCTTAAAATCCAAATAAAATCGAACTAAAATCGATAAAGAGACAAAATTTACTACATTAGGCTAAAAGTTTGAAAGCTAATTCGTTTTCCTAATGTAGACATTCGCCTTGGAATGCAAAAAAAAAAAAAAAAATCGCGAAAAATTCAAAAGTCTCTGTACAAATTCAAAATAAATAATTATCAATTAATCAAGTGTTCCTTGTCGATAGGAAATTTAATATAATCCCGAAAATTCCTGAATAATTATTGTACTGAAATTCCGGTATCGGTGGTTACATTGGACTCCGGCGTAAAATATTTTGTACTTTTATTTCGAAATTTTCAATTCGATACCTCGATTAGTTTCTAAATTTTCCCTGAATAGTAAAAATTCTCCATTTATTTCATTTACTTTTGGAAATTAAATAGATAGGTTGAGAGAAAACGGAGCACTTTTTATGTAATTTTTAATGAATGTCACGCTCTATATGATTCTTTCTTAGAATTTGCGTATGGCGCAGTTAATCTATTCCTAATAATAAAAAAAAAATACCGAAAGATTTTTGCAAATATTTATTTACATATGTGTAAAATATTTTACACGTGTCTTCTGAAATTTTCAAATCGATATATTAATTAGTTTTCTTATTTCTCGCCAGTTAGAGAAAATTGTATTTATCTTTCATTTCCTATCCCAAATCAAGTCAGTGTGTGATTATTTTTCAGTTTCGAGAAAAAACGCTTTTAGTATTAATTATTAAAAGCGTTTATGAAATTAAATTATATTAATGTATTTTCTCAATAATTATGGATCAAATTTTACGAAATATATATTTTTGAAAAGAGCACAAAAGAAAGAATGAAACCACATTCTTTTTATTTAATGTGGGAAATTCGCTGCAAAGTATGAAAACGCTAAAAATTGCATAAAAATTAAATTTAAAAAATCTAATTTGAAAATTGAAAATGTGACGCCAAGGTTTATATCTACATACGTATCATCATATCAGATTTTGTCACTCTTCGCTCAGAGGTCTTTTTAGAGAAACACACTCACATAAAAACTTTTATCCTTATCACTATTGTTAGATATAATCCAGATTAAATTTGATTAGTAAAATGAAGTAGAACGTTAAGATAAATGTTAATGTCGGTGTCGTATTGAAGTAAGAACACTGAAGTAATCAAAATTGTAACAACTTTTTGAAATACTTATATGTATGAGATTTAAGAATGTTTTAAAATTGGCACATCCGACTAGTTTATTTTTTATTATATTATGCTCGTGAAAGAAAAAGCAAAGAAATAAGATATACATAATTACTACTTTAAATTATACACCAATATATATGGCGTGCTGAAAAATGTGATACCGCCACGCCGTGTACAATCGATTTTAAATGGACCAACGAATAAATTGTATTCTTTTTTGGAAAATACAGATTTTTTTTTTTTTTTTTGGGGGGGGGGGGGGTCATGAGGTTTTCATATGTAATTTTAAAAATTAATTTTTAAGTCAAGTTAAAGTAAAAGGAAAAAGTACATTTTTTCAAACAATTATTAATTTAATAATTTCGTTCTATTTCACTCAGAATAAGTTCATGGTGTCCTAAATTCAATTAATAAATTTTCTAAAAAGATTTTATTCTGTTTCTTTTAGTTGACTTTAACCGTGTCAACGACTTTTTTTGAAACGGTGAGCAATATTAAAAAATAACTACTCAATGTATCATCTTGATTATTTTTTAAATTAAAGCTTATTTAATCGCCTTCGATATGAATTAATACTTTTACTAAAATTATTAAAAAAAGTTATTAACAAATAGGAACGAATTTTTTTAACAAAAAAATGTTTTTTTTAAATTTTTATCAGCCATTGCATAACTTATAAAAATAAATTTATGGGTTCCGTTAATTTAACTAGAAGCTATACTCACGAAGTGTACTAAAAAATTTATTTTTGTGATTCAGATAATTCTACAAAGTGCTATCATGCCCACCGTCTGGACGAAATTCTCGAAACCAGTTCAACATATTTGTTTATAACTTAGAGTAGAAGCAACAAAATCTAATAAAAAAGAAATCCCTGCCGGCCCGGCCTACAGGCAGAGGTAGATTTCGAAGTTAAGTATACTAATTTCACCAACAAAAACTAAATCATTATTAGATATAAATCCACTTTAACTGTTTTATCTGTCTGCTTTTGACGAGTTTATATTTCCTTTTTTTATAAAATAGCTGGTTTTATCAGAATCATGTTAAGGCGATATTAAAAAAAATATTTTTCCATACTCAACAACTCGAAATTTTCTGGCACATTTTCAGATTAATTTTTAATAAAAAAATATGAAACATGCTGACGTGATTTTTGAAAAGATTTATAAGCGACCTGTGTTTTTACTTTTCTTTCAATTAATTAAAACTTGATTAATAAACCATTATTTTCTCAGTAGGGCAATATTTTTCGTTTCTAACACAATCGCTTAGGGAAATTCTGTTCAAAATGCCCACTTTGACATCATTTTTTGAAATACATTCTGCCTCTATCAAAAAATCGATCATTACTGTACATTATACAGTTTCTGAATAAGAGAATCTAGCTATTGGATGCGTTTGAGAGCAAAAATGAATTTAAAAATGAGTAAGATAATAGACAGTTTGGATTTGAATGCACTCTTAATAAGATGATTTTTTTCTTCAACCGCTATGTATTTTTAATTTGTTTTTGCTTTAAGAATTGGTCCTATCAAAAACTTGTCTATATAAATGTTGACGACAATATGAAGAAGATATATGATAAATTCATGGAGATTTTATATCTTGTGAATTGACGGAGTTATGAAAATTTTTTTTCTTCAACCTTCTTTTTTTTTTTTTTTCGGTAAGAATTGGTCCTATCAAAAACTTGTGAATATAAAAGTTGCAGATAATATTAAGGAGATGTATAATAAAATTATTGGATTTAATATCTTGATAATTGACGTAGTAAGGAATTTTTTTTCTCCCAAAAACCCTATTTTTTGCGCCACTTGAGCCTATTTTAAGTTTTATCAAAAATCTGTGATGCATGAATTTTTGGCGCTATTTTTAGAAGTAATAAAAACTTTAAACTGATTTGATATGTACAAAAATTAAGAAGTTATGGGTTTTTTTCGGTTTTCACAAAACCCCTCCCTATTTCCATCCCCTTTGTCCGCTTTTGCCCATTAACGAACTTGACCGAGATTTTATGTCCCTTGATTTTATGTATCAGTTTGGAAGAGATTTGTGCAGAATTGCGGAAGTTATCGTGTCCAGAAGAAAGTGATAACACAATTACTTCGGGAAATTCCGTTCAAAATGCCCACTTTGACATAATTTTTTGAGATATATTCTGCCTCTATCAAAAAATCGATCATTGCGGTACATTATATAGTTTCTGAATAAGCGAATCTACCAATTAAATGCATTTGAGAGCAAAAATGAATTTAAAAATGAGTCAGAAAATAAGCAGTTTGGATTTGAGTGCATCCTTAATGCAATGATTTTTCCAACACAATCCGCTTCGGGAAATTCGGTTCAAAATGCCCAATTTAACAGCATTTTTAAAAATATATTCTGCCTCTATCAAAAAATCGACCATTACGGTACACTATATAGTTTCTGAGTAAGAAAACGTACCAATTGGAAGCCTTTGAGAGCAAAAATGAATTGTAAAATGAGTAAGAAAATACGCAGTTTGGATTTGAATACACCCTTACTTAGATGATTTTTTTCTTCAACCGCTATGTATTTTTAATTTGTTTTTGCTGTAAGAATTGGTCCTATCCAAAACTTGTCTATATAGATGTTGTAGACAATATTAAGAAGATATATGATAAATTCATGGGGATTTTATATCTTTTGAATTGACGGAGTTATGGATTTTTTACTTCTGCAAACGCCCTTTTTGTTTTCATTTTTAATTTTTCTTTGCGGTACGAAATGGTCCTATCAAAAACTTGTGAATATAAAAGTTGTATATAATATTGAGGAGATTTATAATAAAATTAATTGGAATTGATATCTTGAGAATTGACGAAGTTATGAATTTTTTTCTCCCAAAAACCCTATTTTTTGCGCCCCTTGAGCCCATTTTTAACTTTATCAAAAATCTGTGATACATAAAATTTTGGCCCTATTTTTAGAAATAATAAAAACTTTAAACTGATTTGATATGTACAAAAATTAAGAAGTTATGGGGGGTTTTCTATTTTCACAAAACCCCTCCCTATTTCCATCCCCTTGGTCCGATTTTGCCCATTAACGAACTTGACCGAGATTTTATGCCCTTTGATTTTATGTATCAGTTTGGAAGAGATTGGTGCAGAATTACGAAAGTTATCGTGTCCAGAAGAAAGTGATATATATATATACATAGATAGATAGATAGATAGATAGCAGTGGCGTGGCGTGAAAATTTTCGGTGGTCATCGCAATTATTTAAGTTTGTGGTGAAAAATTATTAACTCTAAAATTCAATGGTTGAATGTTCAAAAAAGAAACTTTAAATCTTACCTTCACTTATACATGAAGTCCAAATGTTCTGCTAAAACTGGATCGTAGAGTTTTAAAAGCTTATTAAGAGTTTTAAAATATTGCTTGGTCATCGCCGCATCCAGCGATGACCGGACGCCACGCCACTGATAGATAGATAGATAGATAGATAAAGTTTTTTACTGAGGGTGGTTTTGGGTTCTAGGGGTCATGATCGGTGTAGATCTGCAAAAATTTTTCAGAAATTCCAACATAGGAACGATCCCAATAGGTAGTATTTCATACGAAATCTACCTAAAATTCTTTCTTGTGTATGCCTTAAGATATGTACAATAAAATATTAAAATTTCAAAAAGATCCATCGTGCTGTTTTCTTACAAAAAAAAAAAAAAAAAAAAAAAAAAAAACATAAAAAAAACATAAAAAAGTGCTTTTTTTGGTCTTCTAATGTAGAAGGCCCCCTTAATTGCGCCTATAATAACAACAGTAAGAAAAACAAACATGCAAATCAAAGATATTGCTAGTTTCTTTTAAGATGTGAAAATATGCTTTAACTTATTTTGAAGGTGTGAATTTAATTTTATAAAAAAAAAAAGACAGGCATGATCAGGGATGTAGTGGAGGGTATACGGTGGTATACGCCGTATATCTTCTGGATTTTTTTAAGGAACACCGTATGCCCTCTGTTTCTCAAAAACGCTATAGTATATATACTGTAGGGTGTATCCTCTGCTTAGAGCGTATGCCCTCTGCTTTTTTTACGACTACACCACTGGGCATGATAATGACCAATCTTTATGGGTGGTTCCAGAGAGACAATCTGGAAGTGCATGTACAAATGGAAATTATTCTGAACTGTTTAATTAATTTTTCTAAGCAAATTGAAAAAAAAAACTAAAATTTCAAAATTCAAGAAGGAAAAATTAAGCTCTTTTATCCCTCGTATAAAACAGTCAGTGGCCTAGTGTAACAACAGAAAAAAGAAAAAAGCTGACTTTTATGCACATGTGTTTTCAAAGAAGCGGTGGAAAATAAAAACCATTTATTTTTCTGTTACTTCTTACAAGTATTAAAAAGAGCTGTTTACACTTATTACCAAATTTAACCATCATAATTACACTTTATAAGCAATAACTACACATCGTGAAAATATGCATGATTCATTTTCAAAACATATTTCTGGCTTTTAATGAGTTCAGAGGTTTTGAATATATCTCTAATGCAAATATTAATGATTTTAAAGAAAGCATTCTTTATAATTGAATTTTACTTCTAAAAAGGTCTAATAACAGGAAACCTTCAAAAGGGCGCTAAGAAAATCTTCAATGGGCGCCATGGCCCCCCGCGGGCGTCGCGTTAGACAACCCTGTTGTATTTAACTTAATTTTGTTCATGTGAGTAAAGACGAAATTTTTGTAAACGGATTTTCGCTCACCTAAAATATTAGAATTATAAAACAAACGGTCAATTTCGAATATTAATCGCGCTCAGAGGCTTCCGTACAATAGATATATGAATTATAACTGTATTATTAAAAATTCGTTGCTAAAAGAATAATAAGACTTTGTAAAAAAAATATACAACGCAGGATTTGGCATAGCTGTATATACTAGAAATGTATGAATGGGTATACCATAAAAGTTCAAAGAGGTATGAAGCCTAAATAATATCAAATGTTGTTATTCTGTATAACTCTTTTTTTAATCCTATCCTAAACTGTTTATGATGAACTAAATTCGGTACTGACAATAAAAGTCTTGCTTTTTCTAGCACGCTGCAACTTTTTCTATCTTGCACTGAAGAAGAATCTCACTTGTGAATTTTAAACAGCGCTTTGATGCTTTTGGGTTATTATTTCTGCTTTTTTAACCACTGGTTTTCTGGATTTTAATAAAAGTAGTGCATATTTAAACTTCATTCGTCATTTCATAAAACTAAATTTAGCGTAGTAATTATCTTTTCTTTTTACAGTGTAGCTAAAACAAAAGCCTTGTTCAAAGTTTAAACTTGCATTGTGCTAAGCACGCTTCGAAAGGCTGATGCAAAGTTGAATGCCCCCTTGCTCCGTGCCGCGTTTTTCCAGATAGGTTTTTTTTAAAAAAATTAAAGACAGGAGAGGAGTATTGAGAGATCCACTCAAACCAAACTGGTTCATAATCCCATAGTATTTATGTAATTTATTCTAATTAAGTTAGTCTGTTTTTAACAATTTGACGTTTATTACTTTTATACTGCTACTGGCATTGCATTACTCAAATGTATCACTAAAGTTTGTTATCTGGGCTTTAAAATCCGATAGTACATAGAGTATGCTACCCCTGTCATTAAGTATGTCGAAACCATCCGTGTATTTAAGGGTTAATGACTCGGCTAATTACCGACGATTTTTTTCCAAAATCGTTATCAACTATGCTTTTATATTTCTGCCACAATATGTACCTCCAGCGTACCTCAACACATTTGCTGAATTCTTGCAAATCGAAATTTCTTTGTAAGGGGAAAATGCGCATTTCTCAAAAACTGTGAGACCTAGGGTAATCGCTATAATTTTCCTGTAAAGTTTAAATTAACGTCTACTAACTCTAATTTGTACATAATTTTATTTTCAGTAGATTCGGAAATAGGAGGAGGGGGGAGAACATATTTTTGCACTGCATTTTCAACGATATCGCTGGAAATATAATATCTACAATAAAATTAAAAGAAATCTATTTCTGAGTTCAGCGTTACGAAAACTTTCATACGATATACAAAGAAAAGATTTTTTTTGCAAGTAACTAAATTTTCCCCTATTCATTCTTCCTATATTTGTGAATATTTAATAATCTGTAAATATGTGGGTCAACAGTCTTTATTACTTGCCACAATTTGAACTCTCCATGTTCGATAGTTTACGAGTAAATTGGCTGTGACAGACGGACAGAGAGAGACAGGAGTGATCTTATAATGATTCCGTTTTCACTTTTTAAGAACGGAACCCTAAAATTTACATATATTAAAAGGATTTCTTTGCAGCATCGTGAAAATTAGCGTGACATGTCAGATAAACATTAAATGCTTATAACAGATATTTTTCAAAAACGATTTTCACTTTTATACTTATTTCTGAATGTCTCTTTTAAGATCATCGTATTTTAAGCAGGGCTTAATTTGCGCCGGAGCCCACCGGAGCCCAGCTCCGGTACTTCTCTGTTTTTAGTAAATATTTAAATATTGGTCGGAATTCACCGGAGCTCATAAATACAGGGCTCCGGAGCCCAGAACAAAATTGATAGCTATGTATAGCTACGAACTATCCCTTTTTTGTGTTAACACTTTTTCCGAATCATAATCTTTACCGTATTTAATAGCAGAATTCTGCAATTAATTAATACTAAAATTAGGCAAAGATTACTATTCGGAAGGAGTGATAACTGAAAAGTGAATGAAAAGTGAGTTGACAGCTAAGTATATACTGATAGTTATTTTTTAAATTTTTATTTTGCTAAAGAAAAAAAAATGCTTTATTGCAAATAATGTACGAAATATAAATATGCAGATTGGAGTGACAAGGGGGGGAGGGGGTTAGGGGGAAACGGTACAGTTGTAGTACAGGTACCACATAATATTAGGGCTCCGGTACTTTTTTCCTTAGAAATTAAGCCCTGATTTTAAGGATAATTTTTATTGTTATTATTTTACGCGTAATGATCCCACACTCAACATCGGAAAAATATTTTCTATGCGATGTTGAAGATTGAGAAAAAAGATCGAAAATAGCGATTTTTTTCAAACAATTATTAATTCATGTATTATAAATTTTGACTTTGGTAGTTATTATATAATAAAAATAAATTGTATAGTAAAATGATGAATAATAAAATAAGTAAATTCCGTTGTTGAGATACTTTAATCTGTCTATGAAAAAAAAAAAAAAAAAAAAAAAAGAAACCTTCTTCAATTTGACCTATATTTCGAGTCGTTGAACGGTAGGGATTTTTTTTAAACATATAAAATCACAGTAATTTATTTTTAGAGAGCCAAAATTTTGAATAATTATAATTCCGAAATATGTGATTCAAATTATTTAAATTTGAATAGACTGAACAACAGAATAAAAATATTTTACGATAATTGGCTACTGCTTTTTAAGATTTCCAAGTTAGTTTGTAATAAGTAGATCGTTTCCAAGCTTTATTAATCCATGACCTTTAATAATATAATAACTTATTTCATTACAAAAAGCTATGTTTAGGATTATCGTAAATAATATCATTTTTTTTTCCTTTCGCAGGGAAATCAACATTTTTGTCTCTATGAAATTTAATTACAAATTCTAGAATGTATGTCTATTGTCTATATTAATTTTTTATTCAAAGAATATTTTCTTTAAATCTCGTATCCAAAATAGGATCATGCTACTTTAAATATCAACATAATTATTTGAGAAGGTTTTTTAAATATCGAGTGGAATATTGATGGGGATATTTTATGCAAATTGTCCAAGAGAATGAATACTTAAAAAAACTACTCTCAGTTAGCGGATAAAAGTTGTAATATATTACATATCGTAAAATTTTACTCATGTGTTGATAGTAGATATACGTTGATAAAAAGAGTATTCTGGATTGAAATAGACTTTTCCAGAAACATGTGACAGTTCCTCCGAATTCAAAATTGTAAAGCATTATAAAATGCAATACATACCTACATAGCAACTGATACGAAATGGTTAATTATATTGTTTTTTTCAGTGCTTTACCAGAGAGAATTATTTTCTTACAAAACGTTTGTTGACATGAAATACTATATTAAAACTTTGCATTTAGATCAACTTTAACTTTTGTTGTGGGTAGCAAACGCTAGAAGTTTTGCAATTGATAATCATATGAAAACAACATAATTATACTCCAATCTTGCTTGGGAACTAAACAATTGGAAACCTAGGCTTACTACCCTGCACGGTACATATTTTGTATAGCAACTTGTTAAAGGGCCAATCGTTTATAAAACAAAACTGGACACAGTTGTACAGAAATCTTATTGGATTGTAGCGCCGCAGGTTTAGTTTAATTAATCAGTTACTGCATACAAAAATTATAAAATAGATACTTACCCCACAGACCCATTGGTAATTTCAATTGAATAAACCTACCACACAAATAACCAGAAGAGAATGATTATGAAAATAATTGATTCACAAGCACACATTAAATTTTGATGATAACGTTAAAGATAAAAGGAAAGGGAAACTGACATATCATATCATTTTTATCTTATACTGTGAACGACAACGTTGTTATGCTACTGATAAAAGAAACCTTGAACTCCCATCTGCAAGATATTGACTTTCAAAATGACCCTTGATATATTTCGCAATGAGGAAGTTAGTTTCACTTTGATTAAAGGAACAAAAATACTCTAAATGTAATGTTTGAATTAAAAAAAAGTTTGTGGAATTTTATTTTAAATTTTTCTTGTTTTTAAATGAAATGAGGATTTTAATTTCACACTATTGTACTTTTAAGTCTAGTATACACATGGATACGGAATTAATGCATATTTAAATTTATTTGAACTTATGAAAATATGAATGTTATCAGAAAATAGAAATAGATATTATTAGAAATTGATATAAATTAAATTATTTCTTTATCTGTTGCTAACAGAACTTACTATTTATAAATATCGTCTTATAATTTTAAAATTTAACCGACCACAGAAATGATCCAGATCCAGAACACGTTGGACCTAACATCGTCTAATAGGTTATGCTGTTTCAAAGCTGTTTGCCGGAAGATGCTGAATTCGAATCCGTTTCATATTCGGAATTCTTTGCTTAGACAAGCGGCCTTAACAAAAGTCCGCCACCATCAATAGATAATATTGAATAATTTTTATGACCAATAAAACATGCAAAAATTTACGAATTAGAATGTATCAATGCGTGTGTCTTCATTACTTTTGAGTTACTATAACATAATTTATAGATCAATGCGTGTGTCTTCATTACTTTTGAGTTACTATAACATAATTTATAGATCAATGCTTAATAATTTTCTTTAATCGTGTTTAATGAACTTACTGATTTGGAATTTGTAAAAACCTTTATAATTTTATTATATGCATCATCTACATGTTCTTTTTTACTGTTTTATTAATAAATATTAAAATACTTTTAGTAGAAACTTCTGAATATGAATAAAGCATTTCGCATCTAGCAATACTGGCAAGTTCAAACAAATTTGGAATTCCAGACGCAGAAAAGATTCTTTATTTGAATCACTATAGAATATGTATAATACGTATAAAATTTACATTTTAAAACAACAGCCCATGTATAAGTATGTAACACACAGGGATGTAGTGGAGGGTATACGGGGGTATACGCCGTATACCCTCTGGATTTTTTTAAGGAACACCGTATACCCTCTGTTTCTCAAGAAAGCTATAGTATATATATACTAGGGTATACTCTCTGCCTTGAGCGTATACCCTCTGCTTAGAACGTATACCCTCTGTTTTTTTTACGACTACACCACTGGTAACACAGTGGTTCCAGACGCAGAAAACAATCTTTATTTGAATCACTATGGAATGTATGTATAATACGTAGAAAATTTAAATTTTAAAACAACAACTCATGTAACCATGTAACCTAGTGGTTCCCAACTTGGGGCGTACGCACCACCGTGGGCAATTTGAGATTTTAGGGGGGCAATTTCAAATTTCTAACTCGGCCATTAGCTGTCAAGTTTTTTGAAAAAGTAATCTTTTAGACTAACAATAAAAGTAATACACGCAAAATTAAAAAGTAATATACAAAAAAAAAGTGTTTTTTATTGAATTTAAATAAAATATCCCAATCAAAATATTGAAATAAGTTCAACCCCCGAATAATACTAGCATCTGAATAGCGCCCAACACAACGGCTCATATCACAAATGCACCCGCGAAATTCCATAGCTCGGCGTTCTCATAGGATGCTTTGTTTACTTTCAGCTTAAAAGCGGAGCGTTGCATATCCTGTCTTCATAGGTTTTAGAAAAAAAAAAATAATAATAATAAAACAGCTAAGGAATATCATTCATGTACAAGTTAACCCTTAAATGCCTGACTTTTAAAAAATCATTGTAATAATGTTTTTCGGCTTTCATTTTTAGGTGCGTTCGTAATTATATAAATACGTAGCACCTATAGTCGTCGTTCAGTCCGTCCGTCCGTCCGTCTGTCTGTCTGTCTGTCCGCATGTAACAGAGCAAAAACTACCCAACCGAATGGTCTGAAATTTTTAATGTATGATTGTTGCAAAATTTTGTCGAGCCATTTCAAATTTTATGAAAATCGGATGCATAGTTTAATTACAGGGACAGTCAAAAGTTTTTCTTTACATTACGGCCAATGGGAAAAATTATTGCAAATCCATTTTAATGATGTTACAGCCTTCCGAATGGTCTGAAATTTTAAATATACAATTGTTTCAAAATTTTGTCGAGCTATTTGAAATTTTAGGAAAATCGGATGTATAATTACAGGGACAGTCAAAAGTTTTCCGTTACATTACGGTCAATGGGAAAAAAATATTGCAAGTGCGTTTTAATGATGTTACAGCCTTCCGAATTGTCTGAAAATTTAAATATATAATTGTTGCAAAATTTTGTCGAGCCATTTCAAATTTTATGAAAATCGGATGTATAGTTTAATTACAGGGACAGTCAAAATTTTTCCGTTACATTACGGGGAATGGGAAAAAAAATATTGTAAGTGCATTTTAATGATGTTATAGACTATGCACTTATGAAGTTAAAAAATATATACATTCAGTACAGTATGGGGTACAAAAAATAATTATAAAACTAGTTATAGTACGAACGCACCTCATTTGCCACGTTTGACGAGCAATTTCCGACTTATTTAAATAAATCATGGGAAAAATACTTTAAAAAATCATATTTTGTTTTAAGTAGGGTTTACGGCTAAAAAACAGTTTGTTACTAATCGACAATACTGGTCCTTAATTGAAAAAATAATTTTCCTTGATAAAATTCTATAATATTAAACAAACAAGAATTTTAGGAACTATAATAAGAAATAAATTTTACTTGCTCACTGCAGAACAAAACAGGGTATTTCACAAGCTTCCAAACAAAACAAAAAGAACAAGTAGCAACAATTGAAAAAAATACTTCTATCTTTATTCTTAAACAGCACAAGTGTTGCCCCCTACACGTTGAAAATCGATTTAATAATATTTTCAGAATGTATTTTATTGGCAACATTAGGCATTATAGCTTCAATATTATTCTAATATTATTTTAGAGCCTAAATTGGGTATTTGCCGAAAAGCAATACCCGGCATTTAAGGGTTAAATAATCCTTATTTAAAACCGGATTTAAATTGCTTGATATCATCTTTTATTTTTATTATCATTTTTTTTAATTTAAATAAAATCAGTTTATTTTTACTTTCTTCTATCTTTACAAGGAGAAGGGATTGGATTTATGAAAATTTTTTAATTTCGATCTTCGACGGGTTTACACATTTTAGGGGTCAGAGAACCTGAAAAACATGTTTTTACAAAATGTCTGTCTATGAGTCTGTCTGTCTGTGACACAAATTTTGTGGGCGCTCTATCTCAAGAACTAAAGCACGGGATTCAATAAAAAAAAATTATTCAGTTAGTCCCTGATACAAATTGATGCTGATTAGTTTTTTGTGCAAATCGCTCAACAAGTGGCGCTGCTATGTTGCATTTTATTACGACTCCGGCAATGACTCTATCTCAAGAACTAATGCACGGAATTTCATGAAACTTCAGTTTCAGTTAGTCCTTGATATGACTTGATGCTGATTACGTGTTGGTGTAATTCGATCAACAGGTGGCTCTGCTGTGCTGCATTTTGCACGATTCCCGCAAAAGCTCTATCTCAAAAACTAATGCACGAATTTTCATCTAACTTTAGATTTAGTTAGATGTTAATACAGGTTGTTGCTGATTAGGTTTTGGCTGTTAATAGTCCAATAGGTGGCGCTGCTGTGCTGGAATTTTCATGATTTTCGCAATAATTATATCTCAAAAACTAATGCACGGATTTTTCACAAACTTCAGATTCAGTTAGACTTTGACATAAGTGGTTGCTTGGTGGTTTTGGTGTAACATAGGTTTTGGTGTAAAGCACCCAATAGGCAGCGCTGCTAGGGTGAATTTTGCTGAATTTACACGATTTCAGAGATAGCCATATCTCAAGAACTAATGCACGGAATTTCATATCTTTACAATCCTCATGATGGGCATAGATTGCCGTTTCATTTTGGCTGTGTGATAGCGAATTTTCAAGTATTAACATGTATGTGATAGAAGAAAGTTTTGTAATTGGTACATCTGACTAGTTTCCTTTGGAATGACTTTTACGATTTTTTATTTATTAATGTTCAGTAAAGATAAATTAAAACAAAATTACAGACAACTTAAACATAATGAAAGATGTAACATTTTATAAAATTTCTGTCTTTTAGAAAAGAACTCGCTATTATTTTATGAAAGTAAATACTGGACTACATTAAAAAAAAAAAATCTGCTTTTAAGTATTGATGAGGGATACAACATCCTAAAAATAAAAATATGGATTAATATTCTTTTTTAAAAACTGCCACATTTCCTAGTTAGATGATCACTTTATTTTTGTAAGAATATTACTAGAATGATGTGCCAATTCCAAAAATTTATTCTATCTCATACATGTAAATAATTTAAAATTCGCTATCATAGTGCTAAAATTAAATGGCAATCTATGCGACCTCTTAGCGACCTCTAATCCGACCTCTTAGATGTCCGCAACCAAAATTCTAACACAAAGTATCAAAATCAACACCTGTTGTTCAATATACACCAAAGTCTAATAAAGATCAATTTACGTGAAAATGTAACATAATGCTAAGTTTGATAAAACTGCGTGCATTAGTTTTTGAGATATAGCTTCTGCGAAAATCGTGAAAAATTCAGCATAGTAGCTGCACCTGTTGTACTATTTACACCAAAAGCTAATCAGCAACAGCTTACATCAACATCTAACTGGATATGAAATTTTTTGAAAATCCTTGCATTACTTCTTGAGATATTGCAATTAATTACTCAGAAAACGTACAGAAAGCAGAACAGCAGCGCCACCTGTTGGGCGATATACACCAAAAACTAATCAAGCTAGTTTCTATCAAGGTCTAACTGAATCTAAAGTTTATTAAATTCCATGCATCAATTCTTCACAGAGTTATTGCTGAAATCGTGAACAAATCAGCATAGCAATGCCCCCTGTTGGGCGATATACACCAAACACTAATTAGCACCAGTTTATAACCAGGTCTAACTGAATCTATATGTTTCTGAAATTTCGTTTATTAGTTATTGAGATAGAGAGCCCACAAAATTTTTGCCACGTACAGACAGAGTGACAGACAGACACTTTCTAAAAACCATTAAATCGTGTTCAGGATTTTCTATAACGTATAAATCCATCGAAAACCGGAAGTCGAAAATTTTCCCGAACCAACCAATTTCCTTTTGTAAAGATAGAAGAACAGAAAATGGGAAACATGGATTTTTCATTTAGAACTTTTATTAGTAATTAAAATCAGTACAAAAACCCTCAAAGGGTTAAACGTTTGTGACACAGCACTTTGCCTTATGGCTCTAAAAATTTTAAATATAGGTATTAAAAATAATGATGTAAAAATTTGGGTAACGCTATGCTATTAATTAAAAGAAAAATATATCATCATTTTCTTTTTTCTATTTATATTCAAAAGTGCAAACAGTAGTTTCAACATTAATTGATATATATATACAATTTATTCACTGATGCATTTTCATTCAGGTCTCTGATAAATTCAAAATATGGGTTTTAAATGAGATGAAATGAAAATTTGAGTGGCGAATTTATAGTACTTTAAAAGGTTTGTTTTAAAATTCGAAAAAAATTATTTTTGGTTTGTCTTTTTAAATATATTTTCACATCCAAACGATATTTTGAAATTTTCCAGTACACTGTTAAATATATCAAATTTTCACTGAGACCATATCATACATTGAAATGTTTTATTTCAATCTATTAAGTTAACTTTTGTGTCAAGCTATCAAAAAATCACAAGTCAAATTTATGTAAATGTTTTGTTTGCATCATAGTAGCCAAATTAAATGAAATATATGCAAATCGATAACATGACAAAAAGAAAACCCGATAGTTTTTTTTTTTTTTAATTCTTTATTTAAAAAAAAAAATAATCTCTAACATTTGTTGTTCAATAAAAAGAATAACTAAATAATTACTGTTAAGTTTGTAGCTTTTAATGAGCACGTGGAAAGCTTGTTCAAAGTTTAGTCATATATTCATTTCTTGTGTTATACTTTGCACACACATCTGGAGTTCCTGATGACTGATAATTATAAACAGTGAAGTTCTTAGCAATAAATGAAGAGAGTCTCATTTAAGCCCATACAGCTCAAATCAATGAGTAATGTAGAAAATTTCCGAAGAAACAAACGACATATTTGGAATACAGATAGTTTCGGCCGAATTTTCAGCAGCATTTTCCCCCGAAAACGAATGTTTGGCGAAACTCAGATTTTGAGGCGAAAACGTAACGAATATTTCGGTCGATCTACACTTAAAGTTACTAAAACTTTTAAATCTATTATACTCAACTCGTTAGTCGCTTATTCTCTGATCTCTAATGCCAGATATTTAAGATCTGACTGCTTACCTTCACCTAAGAAAGCCATTTTAAAAACTGATATTCATATACTATTTATTCTTTCATTTTGAATACTGAAACAACCAGAGATTTGGTAAGTAAAAAATAACAAAATTAACAAAAATCGTATTCATAACATCTAAAGGACAACTTTTTTATCGCGAAATATTCCTCTACATTCATCTATTTATTTTATTCGGAATCAATAAATAAAAATTTAATCTCACTACTATCAAATCTATTTAAAAGGATTTTGCTCCCCACAAGGAAAAAAAAAGCATATTAACTCGTTGCCGCAGATAAAAAAGAAAAACCATATTTTCCCTTTAAATAGGGACTTTCTCAGTAGTATAGGGAATTCCTGGGTACATGTGTGATATGAGTCGTTGTGAAGGACGCGGTTTAGACGCTAGTCAGAATAATTATGAACACGGAGTAAAAGAGGTGGAGGGGAAACTTAATAGGCATTACTCGCCGAAAACGCAAGTTGCATTTTGGCAAATAATGAGGGCGCTACAATCCGCATGTTGGCCATTCTTTTAGCGGAATATCGTATGATTGTATGTATAAGAGCCGTACGTTAGAATTAAAAAATATTTCATGTTATTCGTTTATTTTTTATTATTGATATTACAACGCATAAATTAAGATGGGGTATAAGTGCTTTGTTCCTGGATGCAAAACAGGTTATACCAATGAAATAAAAAAAAAGAAAAAAACGAAGGGAAAAATAAATTGAACTTGTTCCATGCTCCACAAGTGAGAGATTTTTTTAGGCTTTAATATAAAGCTATTTGCTGGCAATTATGTTTAAATTGAGAAATTTTTATCTAAAATCAATCTTAGTGTATATGTTTTTAAATGTTATACTTAATGAACACTAAAAATTGCTGTGGGTAATTGACATGTATCTATCTGTCAAATACCATATAAATTGAGATTAAACCATTTAAATTGCAGAATTTTGTCATGTCAAATTCTATGAAAATGGAATCAAACTTAAAAAAGATATTAATAAAAGTTTCCTTCATTCTATTAAATCCTATCATACGTAATTAATTCAATGATATCCCATGATAGGTAATGATTCCAGGTTGCCATGGTGATTATTCTATTAAATACTACCGCACGAAATTAATTCAATGATATCCCATGATCGGTAATGATTCTAGGTTGCCATGGTGATTATTCTATTAAATCCTATCACGCGTAATTAATTCAATGATATCCCATGATAGGTAATGATACTAGGTTGCCATGGTGATTATTCTATTAAATCCTATCACGCGTAATTAATTCAATGATATCCCATGATAGGTAATGATTCTAGGTGGCCATGGTGATTATTCTATTAAATCCTATCACACATAATTAATTCAAGGATATCCTATGATAGGTAATGATTCTAGATTGCCATGGTGATTATTCCATTAAATCCTATCGCACGAAATTATTTCAATGATGTCCCATGATAGGTAATGATTCTAGGTTGCCATGGTGATTATTCTATTAAATCCTATCGCACGAAATTATTTCAATGATATCCCATGATAGGTAATGATTCTAGGTTGCCATGGTGATTATTCTATTAAATCCTACTGCACGAAAATAATTCAATGATATTCCCTGATAGGTAATGATTCTAGGTTGCCATGGTAATTATTATATTAAATCCTATCGCACGGAATTATTTCAATGATATCCCATGATAGGTAATGATTCTAGGTTGCCATGGTGATTATTCTATTAAATCCTATCACACGTAATTATTTCAATGACATCCCATGATAGGTAATGATTCTAGGTTGCCATGGTGATTATTCTATTAAATCCTACTGCACGAAAATAATTCAATGATATTCCCTGATAGGTAATGATTCTAGGTTGCCATGGTAATTATTATATTAAATCCTATCGCACGGAATTATTTCAATGATATCCCATGATAGGTAATGATTCTAGGTTGCCATGGTGATTATTCTATTAAATCCTATCACACGTAATTATTTCAATGACATCCCATGATAGGTAATGATTCTAGGTTGCCATGGTGATTATTCTATTAAATCCTACTGCACGAAAATAATTCAATGATATTCCTTGATAGGTAATGATTCTAGGTTGCCATGGTAATTATTATATTAAATCCTATCGCACGGAATTATTTCAATGATATCCCCTGATAGGTAATGATTCTAAGTTGCCATGGTGATTATTCTATTAAATCCTATCACACGTAATTAATTCAATGATATCCCATGATAGGTAATGATTCTAGGTTGCCATGGTGATTATTCTATTAAATCCTATCACACGTAATTATTTCAATGACATCCCATGATAGGTAATGATTCTAGGTTGCCATGGTGATTATTCTATTAAATCCTACTGCACGAAAATAATTCAATGATATTCCCTGATAGGTAATGATTCTAGGTTGCCATGGTAATTATTATATTAAATCCTATCGCACGGAATTATTTCAATGATATCCCATGATAGGTAATGATTCTAGGTTGCCATGGTGATTATTCTATTAAATCCTATCACACGTAATTATTTCAATGACATCCCATGATAGGTAATGATTCTAGGTTGCCATGGTGATTATTCTATTAAATCCTACTGCACGAAAATAATTCAATGATATTCCCTGATAGGTAATGATTCTAGGTTGCCATGGTAATTATTATATTAAATCCTATCGCACGGAATTATTTCAATGATATCCCATGATAGGTAATGATTCTAAGTTGCCATGGTGATTATTCTATTAAATCCTATCACACGTAATTAATTCAATGATATCCCATGATAGGTAATGATTCTAGGTTGCCATGGTGATTATTCTATTAAATCCTATCACACGTAATTATTTCAATGACATCCCATGATAGGTAATGATTCTAGGTTGCCATGGTGATTATTCTATTAAATCCTACTGCACGAAAATAATTCAATGATATTCCCTGATAGGTAATGATTCTAGGTTGCCATGGTAATTATTATATTAAATCCTATCGCACGGAATTATTTCAATGATATCCCATGATAGGTAATGATTCTAGGTTGCCATGGTGATTATTCTATTAAATCCTATCACACGTAATTATTTCAATGACATCCCATGATAGGTAATGATTCTAGGTTGCCATGGTGATTATTCTATTAAATCCTATCACACGTAATTATTTCAATGACATCCCATGATAGGTAATGATTCTAGGTTGCCATGGTGATTATTCTATTAAATCCTACTGCACGAAAATAATTCAATGATATTCCCTGATAGGTAATGATTCTAGGTTGCCATGGTAATTATTATATTAAATCCTATCGCACGGAATTATTTCAATGATATCCCATGATAGGTAATGATTCTAGGTTGCCATGGTGATTATTCTATTAAATCCTACTGCACGAAAATAATTCAATGATATCCCATGATAGGTAATGATTCTAAGTTGCCATGGTGATTATTCTATTAAATCCTATCACACGTAATTAATTCAATGATATCCCATGATAGGTAATGATTCTAGGTTGCCATGGTGATTATTCTATTAAATCCTATCACACGTAATTATTTCAATGACATCCCATGATAGGTAATGATTCTAGGTTGCCATGGTGATTATTCTATTAAATCCTACTGCACGAAAATAATTCAATGATATTCCCTGATAGGTAATGATTCTAGGTTGCCATGGTAATTATTATATTAAATCCTATCGCACGGAATTATTTCAATGATATCCCATGATAGGTAATGATTCTAGGTTGCCATGGTGATTATTCTATTAAATCCTATCACACGTAATTATTTCAATGACATCCCATGATAGGTAATGATTCTAGGTTGCCATGGTGATTATTCTATTAAATCCTACTGCACGAAAATAATTCAATGATATTCCCTGATAGGCAATGATTCTAGGTTGCCATGGTAATTATTATATTAAATCCTATCGCACGGAATTATTTCAATGATATCCCATGATAGGTAATGATTCTAAGTTGCCATGGTGATTATTCTATTAAATCCTATCACACGTAATTAATTCAATGATATCCCATGATAGGTAATGATTCTAGGTTGCCATGGTGATTATTCTATTAAATCCTATCACACGTAATTATTTCAATGACATCCCATGATAGGTAATGATTCTAGGTTGCCATGGTGATTATTCTATTAAATCCTACTGCACGAAAATAATTCAATGATATTCCCTGATAGGTAATGATTCTAGGTTGCCATGGTAATTATTATATTAAATCCTATCGCACGGAATTATTTCAATGATATCCCCTGATAGGTAATGATTCTAAGTTGCCATGGTGATTATTCTATTAAATCCTATCACACGTAATTAATTCAATGATATCCCATGATAGGTAATGATTCTAGGTTGCCATGGTGATTATTCTATTAAATCCTATCACACGTAATTAATTCAATGATATCCCATGATAGGTAATGATTCTAGGTTGCCATGGTAATTATTCTATTAAATCCTGTCACACGTAATTAATTCAATGATACCCCATGATAGGTAATGATTATAGGTTGCCATGATGATTACGTTCTATTTAAGATGGATCCCTATTATTTTCGTATTACGGAATTTAATGTATATAATCGTAATAAATTTTGTATTCATGTATTTTTGCATAAGAGTGAGTCTAAAGGGTTATTAAAATTTGATATTTTGTATGCTCTGACTTGAAAACATATAGTAATCTAAAATATACTGTTACATTTTTCCATAAATATTTATGAAGTATTCTGGAAAATAATCTTAGTTGTAAGTTAAGAAAAATCGGAATTTTTTGTAGAAATTGAGTTGGGTCTAATTTTTTTTTTTTTTTTTTTTTTTTTTTTTTTTTGCAAGGGCCGGGCCGAGGCGTGAGCTGCGAAAATACAAACGGGCCAGGCCGGGCCGAACTTTTAGTTTTTCCACCTGCCCGGGCCCGGGTCTGGAAATTCCGGTCATCTACACCGCCCCCCCCCCCTTCCTTTTTATAAGTAAGATTATATTAAAATCAAACCTTACGACTTTTGTAAAAATTAGTTCCTGAACAATAGCCTATAATTTACACGTTTTCTTTCCCAAATAATTAAGGTAAAAATTGCATAGATATCAAAAGTTATGAATTATTAAATTAGTCAAAGTTTATAAAATATACGCGACATTAAAATTTACTCCAAAAAATATTAAATAATACTTTTAATTTTAAAAAGTCATAAGCCCATTTATTTCTTCGCGGCAGAATTATCCCCGATATTCAATGTTTTTAAATGGCCTGTGGCCTGCCTTCGCTTTTTTGTCAGAATGATCTCTGATTTTAAATGTCTTATAAGAAGCAATCGAAAAGTCAAGTGCCTTTGAAAAAATATGTATCTTATGAAGAAAACTGCAATTAATCAGATTTCTACTTGTACGACTTTCTTAAAATTCAAATTTTCTATTAAAAATTTTTTAAAAATCAGTGCTTTTCCCATTGAAAAGCATTGTAGAACCATCGATCGATAGCCTACATTCTACGGTATCGCCATCTAACGGGAGAAAAACTGCATAGCAAAATTTCAACTCTAGTTTTCCCTCCATCTTTTTTACTCCGTGTTATGAACCACCTTAAAAATATTTTTCATATGAAAAATTTTATAATTTTTCTGGGTACTGTCAATTTTACAAATTTTCTCAATTTTATGGATTATTTATTAAATGAGTTTTTTTTTTTTTTGCTCTGCTGTAAGAAACTTTTGCTATAGGGAACTTTTGTACGCGAAACTACTTAAAGGCATATCTAAATTTTACTGTCTTGAACATATTTAACCTAAAAAATTGTTGGGAATATCTAAAATAAATGTAATACACGCAAAATTAATATAGTAGGGTAACTCCGGGAGAGTCGCCGCATACGTGATAGCAGGGTTAGAAATTGGGATTTTTAAGTAAGGCGTCAAATGACGCCTACAATTTATTTTCTAGGCGCCAAACTGCATTTCATGGTTGCAATTTTACGTTGTATCGTATTTTCTCATTTCTTTTCACAACCGTGTTAACATTAATATTGTTCCTATTTTTATGTGTTAAGGGTAAGGGGGTATATATTAAAAACACTATCATTGTTAATCACTAAAACAAAGTAAAAACTGGTTTTCTATAAAACAGTAAAATTTGATTAAACTACAACATATGGATGCTAGAAAAATGTTTAACTAATTATTTTTATATAGCTTATATGAATACAAAAGTTGAAAATACAAAAATCACAAACAAAGAATACAAAAATTAAAATAATATCTTGAATTAAAATCAGGCCTCCTAACTCGTTAAATTTTTAAAATCAGGCCTCCTAACTCGACCGAGTGTTACATCAGAGTACCATAAATTAATGGCTTTTTGTGGATTGAAATTATCTAATGTTGGTCCATACAGTTTTATTAAAAGAATGTCATTGATCAAATTCAGTGACAAACGATTCCTTGTGTTTGTCTTAATAAGATTAAGTTGGCTGAAACCCCTTTCACATTCAGCAATGCTCAAGGGAAGAACCATAACAAATTCCAAAATTTTCCTGATGTTATAAAAACTCGTATTAGATTTGGATTCTGCGATTAATCGCTGCCAAGCAGCTTTGCATGGAATATTTAACTTATCTTTAGTCCACATTTTATAGTCAGAGAATTCCTCGATTAATGCATCTTTATTAATGTTTTTTCTTACATTGTGTGGAAGATTATTTATGAGTTCTTCTAATTGATTATTAACTTTGTTCTCATCATCTTCTTTCAATTCATAAAGGGAGCATGGGTCAAATATTTTTAAATTGCAAAGATGGTTTCATTTGTCATATTATAGAACCGTTTATTTAAAGATTCTATTATTTCAGTTATAAGCTTTCTCCGGTCTTCTTCAAACAAACGTAAATTCGAATCATTCCGAGACAGTGTTATATCTTTATACTTTACTTCAGTACCTTGAAAACTCTGGGCATTTTTAAACTCCTGAAGGCTTTTTGCATCTTCAGAAATCATTTTTGAAAGTCTTTCTTTACTAGATTCAAACTTTACAAAAAAATCGCTCAGAAGCAAGAACTTTTGCTGAAAAGTTTCAGAAAGTCTTGCAAGAATGTGAGAAATATCTTCATATAAATGAAGGAAATTAAAAAATCTTTCACATTTCAAGGTTTTTAAATATCCTCTTAATTTTGCACATTCTGTCTTTTCTTTTTCAGCAGCAACAGCCTGTTCCATATGAATTATAACTGCATGCCAGTTCTTAATAAGAACCTGAACAGCTCGATGCCGTGATTGCAACCATCGAATGCCATGCAAACCAACAGGCCGCAAAACTTTTTCATCAAGGATTTCGGAGAGCGATTTAAGTTCCCTTGTACGTTTGGCACTGTTGTGGTAAAAGGAATAAATTCCTTTAATTGTGTCTTCAACATTAGTAACATACCTCACACATTTTAGTGCATCAGCTAAAGCTAGCTCTAATCTGTGTGCTACACAGTGAACTGTTGCTAAATCTCCACAGTCGTCCTCCATTAATTTGACAATACCAGAAACAGGTCCCATGTTTACGCTAGCACCATCAAAACTGACTGCAACCAGTTTTTCCTTCCAATCTGGTATAAATTCTTGTACAGCAGTTTCTATTGTGGATTTTATTCCAGAAGCACATTCATTTTCGCATTCTTTCAAACCAATAAAAGTACATCTTACATCTCCTTCATACAAATAATAAACATATATTATTTCTGATGATATTGTTGCCCTGTCAGTGGATCCATCAGCCATCATAGAAAAAAAATCAATTGAAGAAAACTGTTCTTTAATTTCTGATCTCATGCTTTCTGCAATATATTTAACGAATTGTTTAGCTGCTTTATCATTCACATATGTGTTGCCAAACTTTATTCCATTTTTTTGTTGGAGTGCACATAAACTGGGAAAGTCATCAAAAGCATAATCCTCTTTAGCAATTAGATATGCTGTATTGAAGAGCTTTTCCATATTCGAAAGTAATTGGGAATCCATTTTCTTAACTGCAGACATCAGTGGTGCTTTAGATGGATTATCTTTGGCTAATTTTGCTTTGCAAGAATTATAATGCGTAGCAGACATACTATGCTTTTTTACCTGAAAAAAAATAATATTTTAATACAAACTCAAAATAAAATTCATTAATTTTTTAAAAAAGGCCAGAACTTTTTAATTAAATATTTTTTATGTGCTGTAAAAATGATGAAAAATTAAAAAATGACTTAATTTTTCTTATTAATTTTAAGTTATTTATTCACCTACATAGAGATGTTGCAAAACAAAATAAAATTACAGTATGCTACTTATCCCTCTCTCCCCCCTAAAAAAGTAAATCTTTTATTAAATTATACATTAATATATATATATATATATATATATATATTCCTCTTGGTAGAATTTTAATCCAAAACTAATGAGGATATAAAATTTGTACTATTGATTATTCAATTACTGAAAATATTATCAATTTTTTGGTAGTATATTATTCTAGGCCGAATGTTCTGACACAATAATAATTAGAAATCGACCGACCGAAACTTTCATTTCATTTTCGACCTAAAATCCAAGTTTTGCCGAAAATGAAATCGGACCAAAACTCGACAGAGATTGTGTATTCCAAATCTTCTTTCGAATATTTTCAACTTTACTCACGGCTGAAATGAGACTATTGCTATGAATTCCATTGTTTATAATTATCAGTCATGACTGACTCAGACGTGAATGCAAATTATAAAGCAAGCAACACATATTTGCCTAAACTGTTTTACGCGCTCATTATAAGCTGCAGCCTTAAAAAAAAATAGAGAATTTTTAGTTTGAAACTACAGAACTGTTTTGAATATTCTTTGAGAAAGTTCTAGTATAACATATAATCATTTACAAACAGTATTATAAAAAATAAACCTACATTGTATGTATACCTAAAATCAAAATATTTTAAAAGTATAAATAAAATTCTTGTAATTAGAAAATATTTCTGTATTCGTTGATAAATTAATTACGTTTTATTTTATATGGAATTATAATTTTTTTATTTATATCCCAAAATAAAAAATTTTGGGACTAAGGCACTCAGAGCCAATTTTGGCCACACTTATAATTAATAGTTATAAATATTTAATAAGCATGTATAATTAATAATTATATAAATTTAATAAAAACATATAATTAATAATTATGTATGTATTGATTACTGATTACTTTAAAAAAAGTTCCAATGTTTTTGTTTTCGGCCGAAAAGAGAAAGAACACCGAAATTCCGTTTCCATCAATTCAATCCTTAATAATTACGGCTATTGCCAATTATCCTGCATGCTTACCAGATAACGGATGTTTTTAAAATAGAATACGAAAAAAAAAAAAAATCTCCACACAGTTTCTTTCTGCATAACAAAATGTTATCCATCCAAAGCAGATCATCTTATTTTGATAACGTTTCCAACCTCACGGTGTTTAAGTAAACAAAACAAACCGCATTGGTTCTTCTTTAGAATTGTTCTATAGTGAGTGATTTTTGTAGAGGCTCTAATTTTCTAATCACTTATTACATTATAATAAAAATTTGTTTCACTGCGTAATTTACTATGTTTTCAACTTGCTGAAAATTTCAAGAAAATCCCTCCATTAACAACGAAGATATCTTTTTTTTTTTTTTTTTAATAGTAAGGAAAAGCACAAGCAGAGCTGGCTTTTCATTTATTTTTCTTTTGTATACTTATTCTGTTTGCTTGCAGCGCAATAATTTCTTTTTTCCGCTGAAACATTTGCAGAGTTCTTTTTATATGTGAGGTTGAATATGAATAGAATTTGAATAGTTGCTCTCGCTTTAAAGAGGGAAAAAGAAATTATAATGAGGCTACTTGTGCACGGCTGTTCTAAGATCCAAAGTTACTTTCTAAATTAAATTAGTTTTTGTTTAAGAATGCATGAAATTGGGAGTTGATTTCTTACCAAGAAACTAATGTAATCGAATAGCGTTTTCCATATTTGGTAAATACATCTTTTAGAAATTATTTTCAAATTTAATTATTTTTTTATTTATTTTAAAATATTTAAAATTTTTTTAGGGCATTTTATTTTAAATATTTACGACCATATCGCGTAAAGTAACAATTTATTTCTGATAGGTGGTTCTGATGAGTTTTTCGTTTTTGGGAAATAAATTATTTATCGCGATTCGTGTCACATGACGACACTTTTCGACTTTCCCGAATTGCGACGTCGGAAATTAGGTTCAAAATGCCGCATTTTGATAGTATTTCTGAATAATCAACTTAGGAAAAAAAAATATGCAAAGTAGATAATATTGTGAGTGAAATTTGAAATTAATTTCAATTTGCATTATCGGCGATAAAGCTAAGTAATAGGTTCAAGTAATTGATAGTTCCCGATTTTGCAATTTACTCAGTGGAGAGATGAGTGACAGTGAATATTATTTTATAAAAGAAAAATAATAACAGAACAAATTATTCTTAGAATGAAATTACTTACCGTTTCATATCTCAATGCTGGACATCCATTAACAAAGTTTGTCTCTTCCGGTTTAGCATATTCTTTACATAGGGTACATAGCATCAAATTTTCTTCTTGAATGAGCCATGGGTGCTCTTTTTTCCATTTTAGAAATGTTGAATTGCTGACTTCTTTGCGAATTAATTTAGAATTCTCATTGTTAGAATCTAGCGGTTCTTTATTTTCGATTTTTAAACGTTTATTTGGAAATGGTAAGGAAAAAAACGAAGTTATATCGCGTTTCGCCATTTTTAAACACTCGTGTCATCTAGAAGCTATACTGAACACAAATATCAATTTTAAACCATGCTTTCAAACAAGTAGTGCAATAATTTTAAGGGTGTGGTTTTTAAGGTAAGTTTTATTAGTTATTGGTTAAAATCAAGTTAGCTTAGAGGTGATTGACAGGTGCATAGCAGTTTTAAACCAGGCTTTTGAACTAAGTGCGCAAGCTTTTTAGAGACAGGTGCCTCTCTGGTCAGTTTTATCAGTTATTGGTTAAAAAGAAGTCAGCTAGGAGGTGATTGACAAATCCTATTGAACCCCCCCCCACCCCCCACTGCACGCACGTGAAGAACACCTGTTTTCCATAAAAGAATGGACAGTAGCATGTGTTTGAAAAAGAAGGAAAAAAAAGAATAACAAAGAAAGAAACAGGCTATTTCAGACGTGACAAAACGACTATGTAAAAAAAAAAAAAAAAAAAAAAAAAAAAAAAAAAAAAAAAAAAAACCTTGCGCTAAAGAATGAGAGCGTTTTTTAAACAAAAATTAAAGTGGGAAAAAGCTAGTCGTCAAATTTGACGACTAGGTATAATTGTCTAGTCGTCAAATGCAATAATTTAGTTGCATTTGGCGACTAACGACCGCTAATTTCTAACCCTGCGTGATAGATGCCGCACCCCTTGTATTTCTTGTAGTTATCGATAGATGGTCGTCAAACGTACAGTATAGGTGTGCAATGAGATTATTTTTACCAGTGTATAGCTCTGAATCTCATTTCGATGTTTACTTGTACACTCTATTCCAACTCAACTTGGCAGCACTGTGAAAGGTAGAAACAGTAACATTCCGCCTTGAAAAGTAGTTCTCCGTTATTTTTTAATCTTAAATGGTGAAAATGCATACAAATTTATATGATTATGTTTATAAATTACGAATTTCGGTATTTTGAAGCATATATTTAATGTAATTTCTCTGTTAAAAGTATTTAATTTAAAAGTATTTTGTATTTAAAGCGAACGTATAAAGTAAAAATCTTGGCGTAAAAAAACTCTCCTTTGGCGAGGAAGAAATCTTCAAGGTTAAATATCTGGCGCGCTTTAATGCTCTGCTACTCCGCGCATTCTTATTGTTCTTATGAATAGTTTTAATAATACTCGCTGTTTGCTTTCGCTTTTCCTTTTCCTTTTAACGTGTTCATAGTTTTTTATTTTTACTGTTAATTATTGTTATATTTATTCGTTTATTAACTGAGTATTTCTAAAATTTGTTACATAGTTAAATATTTATTTGAATCATACTTATTTGAATTATAACATAGAAATTTGTTACATAGTTAAATATTTATTTGAATCAAATTTATTTGAATTATAGCATGTCTGATTGATAAAGCATTATCTCCATCCACGCTTTACACACCTTCAAGGCGAGGAAAGCCAATCAAAAGTGCAGCTCGCAGAAATATATTAAATGTTTATTCCAGACTTCGTCAAGAAAATCCCCAACATTCAATTAATGAAATTGTAGAGGAAGTTTCCCAACTTACAGGTGTTTCGAAAAGAACAATTTTTCGTTTGAAAAAAGAGAAAAAGGCATCTAGCCTTTTAAGTACACCCGGAAAGAAACGACCTGGTGCAGTGGGTAAACAAACACAGAAGGCTGGGAAAATACGACGAATTCACGTTATCTTGCATTCGACGAAAAATCCATAGTTTTTTTTCCCAGAAATGACATACCAACTTTGGATAAAGTTTTACAAGTTGTAAACGATGATAAAGAAATTTTTTCGAAAAATATTAGCCGGACTAAATTGTACAGAATATTAAAAGATTTGGGATTCTCTTTTGAAAAACGAAAAAGAGAGGCAGCTCTTCTTGAGAGGCAAGATATTATTTTGTGGCGCAGAAACTATTTGAAAAAAATTACAGAGTATAAGAAAAAAAATGCTTCTATTTATTATCTTGATGAAACATGGGTAAATGAAGGGCATACTCAGAGCCCCCCCCCCCCCAAAAAAAAAAAAAAAAAATCTTGCAAACAAAATTGAAAAGGTAAAAAAGGTTATTTGTGGAGATCGACCTCAACTATCCAACGCAAAAGAAAAAAAATAATTTAAAAATACTGAAATGCAAACGAGATATTATTTTTTTTTTTTCTCCATAGGATTAGAATTAGCAAGCAGGTGTTTTTGCGTGAGTGAAATAGCCCCTTAATTTTCAGCAGTGTTAACAATTTAATATTAAATGCAGTTTTTAATTATTTAAAATCAGCTTATTTTGATTTTAAAAAATCATGACTTTTTTACACCCTAATATCTATAATTAAAAATGTACATTAAAAATGAGACGGGCTCAGTGTGAGATCTAGCCTTTTCCGAATTTCTGCCAGAGGTTTTGGTATAAATAACAAATTTTCTGTTTTAAATAGATTTCCGGATAATTTGGTTTTAATCTTTTAACCCAATATAGATAATACTGTTTTGTTTTCAGTAAATTTAATTCGGAATTCGTCCAGCGATTTTTTAAATTTTCTCGATTTTTTTAATCTGATTTTTAATTTTTTGCTTTTTGCGGCAATTTTTTGACATTTGTAAGAGGAATTCTGTTTTAAACTTGGAGCTTAAATATAGAAAATTTTGCCCTTCGCGATTTTAAATTTCTTAGACAATTTTCGAAGCGATTTTTTTCTTTCCGATGTGATTTTTTCAACATCAGTACATGGAATTCGGCTTCAAATTTTTAGTTTAAAACAGTAAATTTTGACATTTTTTCAATAAAGTTTTTCCACAATTCGTGCACCCTTTTTTAAAGTTTTCGCTATTTAAAAAAAAAATTTCTCATTTTGCGGGCCGGGCGACGTTGGGCGGATCAGCTAATATAATATAAGATATTTCTAAAATCAGTCTAAAAAATGTAAAAATAAGAAAAGAATAATAATGCAATTCGTTATTTTAATAGATTATATAATTAATTTCATAGGAACTCCAAAACGTACAGATTTTTGCACACGCATTATACTTTTCCGCCAAAATGGCGCTTTTCCTTGGTTACTAGCGATCCTTTGCTCTTCAAGCAAACCCTGGTTGCTACGGCAACGGCTGCGATTCGGCATTCGTAGTATAACCAATGCTGCCAACTTGAGGTGAAATCAAGTATAGAAGTACCATCCTTAATTTGACGTAAGTGCATGATTTCACTGTCCAAACTTTTAAACACGTGATGTTTAAATGCTTTTCACACACTAATCACTAAATGCATGCCTGATTTCGAAGTCAAAACTAAGTGTAGTGTTTGTAAAGAGTACTGTGTGTATGGTGACGACATTCGCCTTAGCGATGGCAGGTAACTGTGACGATCGACGTCTGCACCATGCGAAATGTGATACATGCCGCACTGCTACTCCGGTATACATGCCGCAGTTTCTTTTGTACGGGATGATTAAGTTTTATTAACTTTTCTTTTCTTTTTGCACAGACTAACCATGTTAGGCATGTTATAAAGTTTACTAAAACCAACGGAAGAAAAGGGGAAAAGAAAAAGAAAAAAGGACAAGAAAGATGCAAGTCAAGATGCTAATAATGAAAAATTGGATTACGCATAACGCAGAGGTTCTTTGCAAACTACTCCATAAAAGAGGAAGTGTGATTGGCTTCATTGCATCATGTGTTTAAATGTAGTTACATAAAGACTATGCTTTTTCGACAAATTTTCTGTAGATTGTAGTCGAAAAAGCAGGTCTCTTAAGCCATTCGGGACCCATAGGTGCATATAAGCACCTGCATGAAGAGCTTACAAAATTTGCTTCTGGCACCAGTAAAAAAAAAAAAAAAAGTAACATTTGCTTAGTTTAATTAGAGCATTTTCATGATTATTTAAGTAAAGATAACTTGTTTTAAAAAAGTGGTACCAATTGAATAAAATTTGTGTAAAAGCCACCGGTCCCGAAAGGGTTAACAAATAAACTATGTAAACACAATTTTACTTTTTTTTCTTTTCCCTTTCTAATACATTGATGTTACGTTGTTGCTGAAGTAATAATTAAAATTTAATGTAAAAAAAATAATAAGTCGATAATTTTAATAGTAAAAGTAACAATTATTTATTTGAATTTACTAATACGCTTCATTGTACTCATTTAGTTTCATTTTGTTATTACCTCGTTAATTTTAGTCCAGATATGAATTTTTTTTAATATTTTTATTAATAATTTCATTCTGCTCTTATTACAAGCGCGGCATAACTCCCGCACAAGTGCGGCGTCTCAGCCTGAATGTACGGGTGACGTGCCGCAGTGTAATGTTTTAGAAAAAAAAAATGTTAAAAAATATTAAGAATTTTTGTTTAATGATTTTATTGCACTACACGCGTTATATATTTAACATTAAATAGTATGTTTTTTTCTTTTATTTTATGTCCACCATGCGACTTTATACACAAATTACCAAAAATGTGCGGCATACGGCATAAATCCCGGTATTCCCCTAATATTTTAAAAAAAGTGTTTTTTGTTGAATTTAAAGAAAATATCCTAATGTTATACTGGAAATGTGTAACTATTTAAGGCTGTAATGCAGGCCCTCCTACATAGAAAATAAATATAAAACATATAAATTTTAATTTTAAAATCAGATAATTCATGACAGTCTATTAATGATAATCGGGATGGGAAAAAAAGATAAAAGTGTTTTGATGAGGAATAATGACAAATTTATTAAAGTTTGAAATGCTGCTTGTGTATTTTGTTATCCATAGAAAGAAATATTTTCACCAACATTTAATAAATTATTAAGAATTATAAAATGTGTCAATGTTATCAATTTTTATGCTAAATATAAGAGTCTCTTTTTGTGAAGATAAAAATGCGGAATAAATACTACTTTTGTTAAATATTCTGGTAAGATGGAAAGACAGCAAAACAACTTTTGGCATAAAAGTAAAAGATGTATCCCCTCATTTATAGAATATTGTTAAAATCACATATGTGATAGAAAATAAATACATTTAATAAGTTAAAAAATATGTAATAAACAGTTATTGTTAAGGCTCTATCAGGCTTCATTCAGGTGAATAGAGTTAAATTTGTAAATAATAAAAGATATGTTGCAGAATGTATGTATAGGAAGGGAGGGGGACAATCGCGATTTTACGGATGCTTCGATGGGACGGTGTCAATAAAAGGTTGGGAACCACTGATGTAACCATATAAAATCGTTGAATTACCTTTTTACTTATTGTATAATTTCCAAATTGTCTTTTTTACTAGTAATTAATCGCTTAATATAATGTATATATATATATATATATATGATGCTGACAATGATTCTTTATTTCTGGTCTTTTTTCATTGGTTAAATTCATTTAGTTACAAATATAGCTTTAGAAAATATTTCCAATATTTCTGATTTCCTACATATACATATTTATTTGTTCTTTTTATGCATTCGCTTTTTTGTTTATATTTTCCTTTCGTCAATTTTGAATGTTATAAATTTTTAAAACTTCATATATAAGTGATTGGGATCTAGGTTTTAAAAAATTCATTAGTGATTAGTTAATTTAATTATTGTTGATCCAGTTTTAATATGTATAATGCCTGTGTCATGTATTGATACTCAATTTATTGCTTTTTATTAAAAAGATGATGAATTGTAATATTCTATAATGGTTATACATATAATTATTCTGCGTTTTAACAATATGTATGTTTTTTTTTCTTTTAATAATATTTATATTTTGCTTGTTTATTTTTTACAACTGAGCCGGAAGATTCGCTTATACCCAAATTTGTGGGAACGCTTTGAGATTAAATTAGTTTCTAAACATTGAGGTGCCTTGATAACTAGAAGTTTCTAGTTAACTAGAACTTTCTTCTTCCCTAGCGTCTTCCGTATCTCCTATAATTTTTTTGATCAGCAGGGCATTGAGAACAACACAACTGTACAGTAATCCTCGTTTAGTGTGGTTTCAGTTATTGCGGTAAACTTTTTCTAGACTCTCTCACAAAGCACTAGATGAGAGATTGTTTTATTCCCAGCAAGATGCAGAAAAACTTTACAAAAAGAAGTTTGCAGGAAATTCCGAAAAAAATAAATGAAATCAATTTGAAGATGCTTTTGAAAAACTGAAATTATTTTGATTGTATTCTATACTACATAGACACCGACATTAGTTGAATTAAGCAGGTGCACAGAGGATTAGAAAATCAAACTTTTTTGCTGCAGTAAGAATTCCAAAAAGAAGAAAAAATCTTTGCAACTGGCAATTGATAATTGTTTTCTTAACCGTTCACTGCACGACGTACCATATCTGGCACATACCTAAAATCCTTTCATTTATGCATTCATTAATTCATTATTTCTTTCAAAATTTTCATTATGTGCCATGAATTTGGCTAATATGATCACTGTAATTGATCAAGAACAATCCAAAGCATATAATAACACTTATTTTGTCCATGCCAGACGGCTGCATTATATAAAAAATTAGAATTTGTTCTTCGGAAACAAAAAAAATTCATTCAAGCTATTAAGGTAAGATTCACTTTCATTATTTATACTGAATACTTAAAAATATTAATCTAATAATAGGTGCAGAGTGTTAAGCAGCTGAAATTAATTAATTTAAGCTCATTTAGTTTCAAAATATGGCAATACGATATATTTTAAAACCCTTAATTTGTACATGTGGAAGACACCATAAAATATCAAATTTTAGCTGAAATTTTGAAATTTAAATTTTTTTACTATTTTTCCCATTATTAGATCATTACTATATTTATTCTACGGAAACAAAAAAAAATCATTCAAGCTATTAAGATAAGATTTACTTTCATTATTTAGAATGAATACCTAAAAATATGAATCTAATAATAGATGCAGAGTGTTAAGCAGATAAAATTAATTAATTTAAGCTCATTAGGTTCAAAATATGGCAATACAATATTTTAAAACCCTAAATGTGTACATATGGCAGGCACCATAAAATATCAAATTTTAGCTGAAATTTTGAAATTTAAATTTTTTTACTATTTCTCCCATTATTAGACCATTATTAGATTTGTTCTTCGGAAACAAAAAATTTTCTTTCAAGCAATTAAGATAAGATTTACTTTCATTATTTAGACTGAATACTTAAAAATATTAATCTAATAATAGATGCAGAGTGTTAAGCAGATAAAATTAATTAATTTAAGCTCATTTAGTTTCAAAATGTTGCAATACAATATTTTAAAACCCTAAATGTGTACATATGGCAGACACCATGAATTATCAAATTTTAGCTGAAATTTTGAAATTGATTTTTTTTTTTTTTTTTTTTTTTACTATTTTTCCCATTATTAGACCATTATTAGATTTATTCTTCGGAAAGAAAAAAATTTCCTTCAAGCTATTAAGATAAGATTTACTTTCATTATTTAGACTAAATACTTAAAAATATTAATCTAATAATAGATGCAGAGTGTTAAGCAGATAAAATTAATTAATTTAAGCTCATTTAGTTTCAAAATATGCCAATACAATATTTTAAAACCCTAAATGTGTACACATGGCAGACACCATAAAATATCAAATTTTAGCTGAAATTTTGAATTTTAAATTTTTTTACTATTTTTTCCCATTATTAGACCATTATTAGATTTATTCTTCGGAAACAAAAAAATTTCCTTCAAGCTATTAAGATAAGATTTACTTTCATTATTTAGACTGAATACTTAAAAATATTAATCTAATATTTGATGCAGAGTGTTAAGCAGATAAAACTAATTGATTTAAGCTCATTTAGTTTCAAAATATGGCAATACAATATTTTAAAACCCTAAATGTGTACGTATGGATGATATCATAAAATATCAAATTTTAGCTGAAATTTTGAAATTTAATTTTTTTTTACTATTTTTCACATTTTTAGACCGATATATAAATTTATAAATAAAAAAAAAATTCGTAAAAATAGAAAAATTCGTGCAGTGAAGGGTTAAATAAATTAAAATGTATGTAAGTTTGAAGCAATCAAATTGTATTACAATACGTTTTAATTCAAGTAATGTAAATTTTCGAAAACTAGTTTTAAGAAATTATAGTATAAAGGAATGTCAGTTCCAATTAGCATTTGCTTTAAACTATTTTTCAGCAAACTTTTTTGATCATTTATCCTTTTTTCGAATGATTCTATTTCTTTTTTATTTAGAATTTCCTCAGAATTTTTTACATAGAATTAGAATACTTCATTTGTTTCGCTAGAAATACACCTTTCTTTTTTCCAATAAATATTTTAGGTGAAACTATACTAAAATTTATTCAGAATTTATGCAGAAGATTAAACTTAGAATTAGAATAAGGGAGACGAGGGAGGATTGACTATAGAGAAGACTTGACCCACTCCTCAGGTTTCATATTTAAAATAATTCGGAAGTTTTGTCAATAGGTGGCAACCAAAGCTACTGAAATGCTACAACAATAGCCTTTGTTTCATGAAGATAATTTAAACAGATGTGGAAGAATCAATTGTAAAGAGTTTTCAATTTAAAATGTGCATTTTTTAGAAATATTTCTTAAGATTTTCTCAAATAAAATATTTCATAGAAATTTAAGTAAATAGGTTTTAAGTAAAGCAGGAATATTGAGCTTTCATTGCAGCGATAAAGATTGTACAGTAAATTAGGTTAAAAATAACCATGTTCTATAATTTAAAAAGAGGCTATGTGCGGAGGTTTGACCCAACAATGTGAAGCTGGGTTGGTAGATGGTTAAAGCTCTCTTATTTAAGTGTTTTTAGAAACCTTTTTACTATACACTGTACATAATGAAGGATTAATGGTTATATTTCTAAATAATGTAAATTTATTCTGTAAAGCTACAGTAAAAGGGGGTGATAGAAAGGAAAATGTCTAATACTGATTAAAGGAAGCTGTGTAAAAATAGTATAGAAGAAAGAAAATATTTAATAAAATATGAACTGGAAAGTTGATAGGAATTTTATTTCTTTTAACTAGTAACCATAGTTGATAAATAAAAAGAATGAAAAAGACAAGGAAGGATGAAAGCAGA
This sequence comes from Maratus speciosus, assembly GCA_963932465.1. Classification (NCBI taxonomy): domain Eukaryota; kingdom Metazoa; phylum Arthropoda; class Arachnida; order Araneae; family Salticidae; genus Maratus; species Maratus speciosus. Next base: position 110,161 of record CAWVRF010000006.1, on the reverse strand, counting down.
AGCTTTAAGAAATACTAAGTGCTCATGCCTCGGCAAAAGAACATAACATTTATGAAAACACTTTTGAAGATATGTAGACAAATTTCATCAATATGAACACGATGAGATAAAGACAATCTATGTGGCAACTACTATTACCAGGTCGAATGTCACAAAAAGTTGGTGTATAAAACTTAATTTTTCTTCTGTGCCTTGAATTCTGTCTCAAAAGGTTTGTTTACACACTGCACTTTTCCAAATATTTTTAATAGTACAGTAAACTCCCGAATATCCGGCTCTCGACTATCTGGCCCTCCGTACTATCCGGCCTAGTAAAAAAATGAGGAATGATGCAAGCAGCCGAGACAAGCAGGTTCCCGTCCGTAGGAAAGTGCTAACTCACGACAGTAAGGAGCAAGAAAGGATTGCAGAATGCAATTGTAAAGACAGACAGAGTGGGCGGAGGGGTTAATGCTTGATAACCTATTTCATCAGTTGTGCAACGGATGTTAACAAGTGTGAATGTTATTTTGCGCTAATCCTGGTTACTTTCGTATAGTCTTTTGGTATGCTTCGTGTTTATTTATTGAATATTAACGAAATGGGTGTTAAACGAAAAAAGGTTGTAGTGACTATGTAGGAGAAACTATAAGTTAGCAGGAGGAACCGACGCCAGCTGATAATATCTGCTTGCGTAAATGGAGGGAAATTGCGTCGCGGAAGAGGGCTAACAGGGGGAGAAGCAGTCATCTCTCAAGGACTTTTTCAAAAACTAAAAAATAAGTTTTGACTCTTTTATCTAATGGATAACTTTTATATATTTAATAACTTTTAATATTTGCGCAATCATTTATTAATAAACGGTAAAATAAGATTTAATTCATTTTTTTACGAATTAGGATTATGTTTTATGTTAATGTTTTGCTTATTTTGAAACTGTATGTATTGTACATATAAAATTTATCTTAAAATGTGCAACATGCGTTTTTAATGTAATAGGGGGGGGGGGAGGGCAGGAAGTGGGCAAATATTTATAGAACTCCGGCCTCTCCGGCTGTTTTGTTATCCGGCCTACCCTTCCGCCACATTAGGCCCGGATAGTCGGGAGTTTACTGTAATTAAACCGTGTAACATGAAGTTATTCTGCCTTTTTTTAAACTGATTTTATTTCCCTTCAAAAATTTCAATATAAAATAAAATGGGTCAAGCCTCCCAGATTTAAGGTGCTTTGACTGATTATTTTCTCATGATTTAAATAGCTCTTTTTTCAAATTTCATATATATTACACTTAAATCGTAATTTTATATTAATCACTTTGTATAACCAATAAAATGCCTTATGAAACATTATTCTATGTTCAATACTTGAAATCTTAAACATAATTTTGTTAAAAATGCGTCAACCCTCCCCAGTCTCCCTTACTTTATTTTATTTATTAGAAATGAATCTTTATTTTCTTTCTACTATTTTTTTTTTTAAATTTTCTAATCTATTTCTAAAAAATACATGTTTATGCACAAATTTCATTTTTTTTTAAATGTAATGTTTCTATCCATATATTTTACGCTCTTGAAAGCACAGTTGTAAAGTAAATAGAGAAAATATTTCAATTTATCGTATAAACCAATAAAATTCATTAATGTTAACTTACTGCTTTCTTTTTATGAGCCTGTAAGTCATGTGATTAGTGTTTAATAAAAATAGTTTTAATAAAACATTATACGGTTTTAATTCCTAAGTAACAATAAAGAATTTAAATCTACAATATTTTAAGTAAAAATTTACTTCTTCATTAATATAGACATAAGAAGCATGTTTTAATTCAAAATGAAATTACCTTTCATCTCATGTGATTAATGTTTAATCGAAACATTTTTAATAAAATACCATATCAGAAATTCTTTTTATATCTACAAAAATACCGCGCAACTATTCTGGGAATGTATTATTTTTTATCTAACACCGAAAGAAAACTTTAATCACAAAAGTAACTTTCAGAAGAATCTAGTAAGTCTGGGCAGTGTCTTAAGTATGTTGATGAAAATTAAATAACTGTAGATACTTTTAATACAGCGTGATAATAGTATATATGGAGTTTTAACCTGTTACAGTGGTATCATATTAATGTCGTATCGCACTATATCGTCGGCACCATGTCAAACTATCCAATAAGAAACAGTGTTGAGAGTGGGTTACTTTTTAAAAATTCAGATTTCAGGATTTGCACCACTTTTCTGAAATTGTAAAATTTCCCTTGTTTTAGCCATAATTACTATATCATTAAATAAGGTTAAATAAGGCGGAATTTTATTATTTCAAATAGTGGTTCCAATTAAGAAATCTGAATTTTTAAAAAGTAGACAACTGTTTTCATATTGGATAATTTGACATGGTACAAAGCTTTCATTATTTACATTAGATTTGAGTAATTGCTGATTAAAAAAAAATATATAAAATTTATTACAGGCATCCCCAGACTTACGTATTATGCGACTTACGCAAACTCGCAGTTACGTAATAAATCTTGAAAATTACATTTAAGAACGAACACACTAGCGCATTTGATACACATTTGCATACTTTTGATAATTATTTTATAAATAAAATATACAAATAAAAACCACAGCCATAATTTTATTTCACATATTAAAGAGAGTAATAATTTTATTGGGATATACAATTAAATCATTAACAAATAAAACTCCCTGCCTTCAATATCAAGTGTGGTTGAAGTTGTTAGAGAACAGCATTTCGCTTCACAGCCAAACTGTAAAAAAATCCGACCAATATTCCTGTAGGAATCGGAAAAACAGTTGCCCTTATCGTACCGGAAAAATTTCCGACCCAGCTCGGAATAAAATCCACAAAAAAAGGAAACATTCATTAAAACGGTACTTTACGGATTTTATTCCTATGTTACGGATTTTATTCCGATTTTACTGATTTTATTCAGAGCTGGGGCGGAAATTTTTCCGGTACGATAAGGACAACTATTTTTCCGATTCCTAAAGGAAATCTGGTCCTATTTTTTTTTTTTTTTTTTTTTTTTTTTTTTACAGTGCACTCCCCCTACAGAACTAAATTAGCTCTTGCTAGTGTCTTTTCATTTTTGATTTGGTGACCTATAAGTAGTATTGTCATAACAACTTAATCTTTATTGTTAGTTATTCATAGCAGGCATCTACTTCATAATAAATATTATGCTTATAAAGGGTTATTTTAATTTTGTGAGAGCTATTTATTTTTCTTGCCGCCAGAAATTCATGCAGGAAATGTAATTTGTATTTATTATTTTTATAGTCGTTTGATGTAGATTCAAAATTGTTATAAATCAGTTCACCAATGTTAAATTTATAAATACAATATTCCAGAAGATATTTTTATTTAAAAGTGCTTTTTCAATTTGCGTTTATATTTTGATTACTTTTATAGTTTATATCGAACTAAATACTGCTGCATGATGTTTTATTTATAAAATAATACTGCATAAATTAGATATATATGTTTCAATTTTTTACGAAATTTTACCTAAATAATTTACAAATTCGACTTGTGTCAAATTCAAGTTACGTAAATGTTTACGTAGCGCATTAGTTACGTATGTCGGGGATGCCCTTATAACGAGAATCCTGATACTGAATGTCTCATTACAGGGAGATCTGGTATAATGCATTTTTCTTTCTATGTAAGAAAATACATTTATCCAACTTTCTACAGTAGATGCAAATCTTTCGCTATTTGCAGGGAATAGTACCTTGATATGCTTGTGATTTTAAAGTCCCTGAGTAAAACGTTTTCGTTGATAAATCCAAATCCTAAAATAGCACAAGTATTGGAAATTGCAAACGAGAAATTAAATGAGACGACGCGACGGAGTGAAGAGTTGAGACACGGGCGCAGTGCTGCACATATATACAATTTATATTCTAATAAATTAAAAGTGAAGTATTCAAAAATATCATTATATGAAACCGTGTATAATACAGGGTGTACGAATAATCCTGGACACATCTTAAAATTCAATATAGAATCAAGTAATTGTCGTGCAGGAGTGCTGTTTAGACTAAAATGCTTTTCAGGATGAAATGTTTTTTCGCTGACAGATGGCGCCATTTGACCTATATTTGCTTTCAAACATGATTTTTTCTGATTTTCAGATCCATTTTGATGCTGTGACACAGAAATGGCGATTGCCAGCGCTGTGTGTTCCATTTCTGTGTCACAGCGTCAACATTAATCTGAAAATCAGAAAAACGCATTTTTTAAAGCCAATTTACGGCACCATCTATGATGAAACCGTGGAACTAATTACTTTCATTCGCTTGAAGAAAATTTTTCATCATGTGAAAGCTTTTAGTCCAAACCACACTTCTGTACAACAATTACTTGATTTTATATTGAATCGTAAAATGTGTCAAGGAGTTTTCGAATATCTTGTACAATACTCTTTTAAAGATATATTACTTTAATTTTTGGAAATATTATAGGCTTTTAATTTTACTTTTAGTTTTACTACCTGAAAGGGATTGCTCAGACTAGGAATCACGTCTGTAGAGCATGGATGTCTCTCCCAATCCCCTTTATTGGGTGTAAAAAATCTGCAGAATCTGAGCCAGCTGAAATGCGCGACAGAGGGCGGGGTACAGTATAAAAAATCTGTTAACTGGCCTTAAACTGAAAAAAAGGAGTAAAAATAACATTCTACAAGCTGCGATCCGACATTGCATACTGAAAGAAGGGGAACCTGTCTTAGTGATAATGTTATGTGCTTATAAAAATGCGTAGCAACAACAATAATAACAACAACAACAAGCAAAACTGAGGATTGTACGATTTAAGAGCCTACACTTGTTACTTGAGAAATTAATATTCAATCTATGGGTTACCATTGAAATTTCTCGTCTGCATATCATTATATTTAAATAGAGGTGGGAGGGGTTGCACAACCTATCTGAAATCACTCTCTAATCTGACCTGTTTCATTTTTTCGATTTTGGTTGCAGATATTCCTCATGGGGACACTTTCTGTTTAGGAAATGGTATTGAAATTGAAATAACTTCATAAAAAAGAACAGCTCTGAAAATAGAAACAGGAAAAAATAACAACGAAAAATCATGCGTACATCATAGATGAAACACTTTCCAACACATTCAGAATGCTATAATAAGACTTCACTCTCTACTAAAGAGAAAGATGGCGTCTAAATGAACAATTCGGAAAACTCTTAACACATTTGAAAATCCGATTCTTGCTATTACCATAAATAATCGTTAAAATACTTGATTTGATTTTTTCAGCCCTCCGTATGATCTACAGATATGTATGTATACTACATAGTACGATAATAGACAGTTTAGTATGACGCATAGCAGAATTTTCCATTGATTGAACTTTTGTGCGACCACGCATATGATCTATTGAATTTATGCACACCAAGTAATATTTAAAAATTATTTAACTTTAAAAACGCGTACCACAACTGAGAACGCACTTCCAGCAGTTATTGTTCGTAGGCTTAAATAAACCAATTAATCCCCATTTTCTTATATAGCCAAATTCTATTGTGTGTCCCTGGGAATAAACGATAAGTTCTATGGACACCATATTCTTTAATAAGAATCTTGTAGTACACCTCAGTGATGTATATCATTTTCAATATGTTTAAAATAATGATTACAATACACAGAAAAGGATTTTCCCCATAAACCATAGTGTAATGGAATTAATTTGAGTGGTTCTGCAAATGAACCGAAAATGCCACACAATTCATTTTTAATACCGAACATTCCATATTTATCCCAATGACACATATCCATTTCGTGTCAATCGGACTATATTTACAAGAGTTAGAACATGGACAGAAAGTCAGATGACCCGCAAACCGAATTCATAAACACTTTTCAACTATGTTGGAAAGTGTAAAAAATCTCCCAGTTTTAGAGATTGACTTCAATATAATAAAAAAATATTGAAATATATTGTAATTGAAAAATAATTAGAATTCTCCCTTATGTTAAAAATTAGTTTGCAAGGTGTTTCGCGTGATTGGTGTTGATTACCCTTAAGTGGCGAGGTGATTTTTTCTAACGTAAGTGGTGATGTGGGATGTATGTAACCCTAAAATTTGATTTCTTGTGAATTCCTTAAAATTTAGCGAATTAAAATAAGAGAATTGCCTGTGAATTTTGTATTATTTACTTGTATAAAAACAACTATAAATGTACTGTAAGAATACATACATATACATGTAATAATAAAATTTTTCGCCCTTTTATCTTAGTAAAACTATTCCAAATTCTTAACATTTTTCCTTTTTACCTATCTTTAATAATATCTTAATATCTTTTGTCTTTTATTTCATGCATTTAAACCTGCATACTCTTTTATTAGTCTAAAAACCTTAATCCACTCGTATCATCTTATAAAACCCATTAAATTACTTTTTAATTTTATTCTAAAACTAAATTCTTTTACTTTCGAATATTTTTAATAGCATTGTTCGATGATGCTCTTTTTCCCACAATTCTTTGCAAGCTTCGAGCCAGCATTTGATTGTGCTTTTATACTGACGCCGAGGCTAAATATTTCGCATCATCGTCACGCGTGTCTTTTCCACTTCCCACTGGAGCTAGTCCTATCGTATTCTGCTCTTATCGCGTCCTTCCGGCTAGTTTTACGGGATTTATCATTTAACGTGTATTGTATTCATACGCATGCAGATTTTGCAAGTATTTAACCGGTTGCATGGGCTAGGAGGGAAAGAAATTTACGATTATTGAGTTGCTTAATTAAACCACGCCACCTGGAGAGCTTTTTTCCTAAATCTTCGTCATGTTGTTCTAATACGTAACATCTAGTGGTACATTTCACGACGTAGCAACTGCCCGCACATGGATCACATGTACCTAATGGAATTTGGTGCATTATATGGTCGAATAATAAATGTTTTGATGCATCTAAAGGCTTCGATTATTATTCTTCGGAAAACTTTCCAATGGACGACAGCCTGACCTTCCACTTTTCCATCACGATTTTACGACTGCAAAAACTATGATTTCTTCATTGAGTTACATAATATGGGTATGCTGGTGCTTAAGATCTACATGCTTATATGATAAGAGTGAAATTGTTTCATATATATAAATTCATGTACCTAAATAGCACTGTGCAAGTAGAGCTCATATACAATTTCTCTGGGGTGAAAAACATTCCACCTCAACAATTAAGGGTTAAAGTGTTATCTAAAGTGAGATAAAAATAAAATTGTGACTTGCACAGATGACGTTGAGGATGATCTGCATGTTTATTAGATTAACTGACAGGATACTATTTTTAACACTTACAAAACAACTAGTGTCAAATATTTTTTGAGAGGAAGACTGCTGATAAAGAAAACAAATAAGAAAGTGGAACCACGATTGGAAACCGTTGATTCGTATGTTGCACTAATATAAATATATACAAATAATTTTCTCTTCATATGTGCCTCATTCAATTTCAGTAAATATTAATTCATGATGATAGTTGAATTACATAATATCCAATTATTTAGCATTGAAGATAACATGTTTGAAATAATTGCTAGAAAGTCTCATCTAAACTTAGTAACAAAGATTTCCCTAATCGCAAAAAGATTACTTTTAACCAATTATGCGTTTACTTAGTTTCCATGCAAATTTCATCTCTCGGAAGTGATAAGAGCAAGGATTCTCTTTGAAAACTTCTATGTAGGCAGTTATTGTTTCGCAACTATTAACTTCTGCACTCGAAAGATAAATTACTTTTAATAGCTTTAATTAAGGGAGGAAGTATCACTCATGGAATCGTTAAAACATTTATAAAAGTTTTCTCAAAACATAAATTTATCTTGTGACGTTTAATTATTAATGATGAAAATGTAATTTGTGTAGAATTCCAAATAATTTAATTGAGTTTTAGAGTTTAACACTTTTCTTTCTAAAATGTTTACGTAAAGTGATAACATTTTACAGTAATTCAATATAAGTTAATTTATCGTAATAAATGTGCAAGCATCGTTAGATAATGTACAAGAACAATTTAGACGTTTCATGCAAATATATTGTAATGTGTATGTGTCTATATTATAAAGGACAAACTTTTCCGTGCCTAACGCTGACGTCATTTTGACGGCGGCAGCAGCAGACGATTAAATTTAACTTTTATTAATTTTTTTGCAATTTTTTAAACTTCTAAGTATCTCACATTTCTTATTTTTACACCGTCGAATAGGAAAAGTCCTGTACTTTGAAATGCAATTTGTTCGATAACAATATCGCTATTTATTAAAGAACTGTATCGCAATTTCCTAAAGTTTAGTTGTTTTAAATTAATTTTTAAGCATGATTTATTTTCCAAATCTATCTCTTTCGCGTGCAGACGATTACGAAATACAAATCCGTTTGCATTTGATTTAATGTAAATAGTTTACCATTTGATTCCAGCTTATATTCATTAACTAAATTAAAATATTCATCAATCAATAAATAAAACAAAAATGCAAGAGATGTAATCGAATTTTGCCCGTCACCCCATGCAATGAACATAATGAAACAAGTGGGCAAGTGTCATCACAAATCGCACAGAGGGTTTCGTTTAATATTTCTTTCAAAACACTTTATCCTTTTGAAAAATCTGTTAGTTCCACATTTCACAACCAGGGGCTCACTCTATTCTAAACAAACCTCTATCCGAATGAAACTCCGTTTTACGTACTATCCGTAGATATATTAGTCGAGGGGATTGGGCCCATAGCACCCAAGATAAGTAGGCGCCCCTGGCTGTAAAAAAAGGAACTAAAATATGTAAGGCTATGGTGCATAATATGAAAGAATGGTCAAAGCGGTATCGGCAAAAGTTGGAAAGGTGCTCTCCGGTGAAAAGGGCGGAGGTTAGAAAAATTGCTTAAAATACACAAGTTAGAGCCCGGAGGAGTAAATAATGTAAGACTTTTTGAAAATTTTGAAACCTTTTTGAAACCTTTTTGAAAAGTTTATGATTTGTCGTGCGGTCTGTGGTATACAGCTATACGTATGCAAAAATTCATGTCTCCTACTTAATTAGGGGCTCTCTTAGAAAGAATTGCTTAAAATACATATGTGGTAGCTCAAAGGGTTAAACGTAAGACTTTTTCAAGATTTTATGATTTGTCGCCTAGCCTCAGGTGTTGTGCTATAAGTATGCAAAATTTCAAATCTCCAATTTAATAAAGGGATCAGATAGAAAGAATTGCTTAAAATACTCATGTGGGAGCCCAAAGGGTTAAATGTGCGAATTTTTCAAAATTTTATGATTTGTCGCATGATGGTGTTCAGCTATAAGTATCCAAAATTTCACGCCTCCAAGCTAATTAGGGGCTCACTTAGAAAGAATTGTTTAAAATACACATGTGGGAGCCCAAAGGGTTAAATGTACGGCTTTTTGAAAATTTTATCATTTGTCGTTTGATGTGAGGTGTTCAGCTATAAGTATGTAAAATTGCTTAGGGGTTCACTTAGAAAGGATAGTTTAAAATACACATGTAAGACCACAAAGGGTTAAATTTACAACTTTTTCAAAATTTTATGGTTTGTAATTTGATGTGGGGTGTTCAACTATAAGTATGCAAAATTGCACGCTTCGAACCTAATTAGGGGTTCACTTAGAAAGGATAGTTTAAAATACACATGTGAGACCCCAAAGGGTTAAATTTACAACTTTTTCAAAATTTTATGGTTTGTAATTTGATGTGAGATGTTTAACTATAAGTATGCAAAATTTTACGCCTCCAACCTAAATAGGGACTCACTTAGAAAGAATTGTTTAAAATACACATGTGGGAGCCCAAAGGGTTAAATGTACGACTTTTTCAAAATTTTATGATTTGTCGCATGATGGTGTTCAGCTATAAGTATGCAAAATTTCACGCCTCCAAGCTAATTAGGGGTTCAGTTAGAAAGAATTGTTTAAAACACACATGTGGGAGCCCAAACGGTTAAATGTACGACTTTTTCAAATTTTATAGTGTGTCATTTGATGTGAGGTGTTCAGCTATAAGTATGCAAAATTTCAGGCCTCCAACCTAAATATGGGCTCACTTAGAAAGAATTGTTTAAAATACACATGTGAGACCCCAAAGGGTTAAATTTACAACTTTTTCAAAATTTTATGATTTGTCGTTTGATGTGAGGTGTTCAGCTATAAGTATGCAAAATTTCACTCCTCCAACCTAATTAGGGGCTCACGTAGAAAGCATTGTTTAAAATACAAATGTGGAAGCCCAAAGGGTTAAATGTACGACTTTTTGAAAATTTTATAGTTTGTCGTTTTAGGTGAGGTGTTGAGCTATAAGTATGTAAAATTTCACTCTTCCAACCTAATTAGGGGTTCACATAGAAAGGATAGTTTAAAATACACATGTGAGACCCCAAAGGGTTAAATTTACAACTTTTTCAAAATTTCATAATTTGTCGTTTGATGTGAGGTGTTCAGCTATAAGTATGCAAAATTTCACTCCTCGAATCTAATTAGGGGCTCACGTAGAAAGCATTGCTTAAAATACAAATGTGGGAGCCCAAAGGGTTAAATGTACGACTTTTTGAAAAGTTTTTAGTTTGCGTTTTATGTGAGGTGTTGAGCTATAAGTATGTAAAATTTCACGCTTCCAACCTAATTAGGTGTTCACTTAGAAAGGATAGATTAAAATACACATGTGAGACCCCAAAGGGTTAAATTTACAACTTTTTCAAAATTTTATGATTTGTTGTTTGATGTGAGGTGTTCAGCTATAAGTATGCAAAATTTCAAGTCTCCAACATATATAGTTTCTGAGAACGGGCTCTGTAACAGACAGACAGAGGAGCGAGGCGAATAGGGTTTCGTCAGATGAACGAAACCCTAAAAAGGAGCTTCTAAATAACGATCTTTGGCGATTTCTTCGGCTGTTAACTCCTGACGTGATGAAAACTTGAAAAATATCGCTTTTAATATATTTCAAATCTTCATTTGAACTCATTACTGCTATTTCTCTTGTAAATATGATTTTTAATATTTTTAGAAGACATTCTAAAAAATGTATTAAATAACAGAAAATCTATTCCAGTTATATTAAAAAGAAAAAAAAACAATAGACCTATGCGAGGCTTTCTCGCCGCTATCTTTGAAATTATTCGACTATGCTTTTTTTTTCATTAATTTTTGATTAATTGTAATTATTTTTATCCAAACACGTGTCTTATGGGGGGGGGGGGGTCACTCAGCTTCCGATTTCCCCTCACTAATATAAAGTCTATGGCCATTTGATGCATTCGTCTCTTTAGAATAACTCCCCGGGAAATTAATATCTTTAACTTCTATTTTTTGTGTACACTTCCTAAAAGATGTGTCTTTTTTTTTTCTTAGTTCTCAAAATATTTCTAACGTATAGACTTAATTTTATAGGAAGTGTTAAAATCTTACTCACAGTTCGTCCGCTTTTAACACAGAAAATATTAAATGTAGAATAGATTTTAGAAATATTTTGAAAACTAAGGAAAAAAAGAGACATTCTTTAAGAAGTGTATACAGAAAAAAGATGTTAAAAATATGACTTGCCGAAGGAGATACTTTAAATATACGAATGCATCAAAATCCATAGACTTAACATTATGGAGGAGAATTCCGAAGCTGAGTGACTACCCCCCCCCCCCCCCCCTTAACGATATATAAGCATACTATGTCAAAAGCCGCTTGCAGAAATTTTGGAAAATACCTCGTTCATCTGTACCTTTAGTATGTGAATATAAAAGCGGATGGGAACATCAGAAATAACATAAATGATGGTTTTCATATATAACTTTTGACCCGAGAAGACCGGGTTTAGCCAATTGTTTTATAAACTGATCAAAAACAAGAATTGTTTTAACTTTCACAATGATTTCTCCATGGAGAAAAAATACATTCGGTTGCTACTTACACAGAAAATTACATCTTAGATAGATATTACTTTGCATAGGTTGATGATATGTCTATATGTGCTCCATGCACCTAACTCATTTTTTCTTTAAATAAGGTACTTACATCAGAATATCATGATTAGAAGATCACATTATATGAAGTTCATTCTTGCATTAAAGATCTCAATTTGACAAAATGTATATTCTTCTCAAATTTAACGAAAAATCACAGTTTATGCATAAGTAAATACTATATACAAGCATTTCAACTGTTAGATTATTGGTAAACATGATATATACTAACTATTATATTCAATACTTGAAACAAAGTACTTCATTACATATCGGATACACAGATTCGGATGCAAGACATTAACGTAATTGATATTATACACCATGCTTGTGCGTTACAAGAGCCAGTTATTGAAATATATGTAATAGTGGAATCATCTTCGCAAAATGCTTTATTAATGTTACAAAATCAATATACAGTGAAATTTCCTTTTAATGAAGTATCACGTTACACCTTAATACTTCGATATGAAGAAAATTCATTAAACAGAAATAATTCAAATTCATGAAATTTGTACAATTAAATACACCTAAAATGGAAATATAGGGAAAATTTATTTTAATTCGGGCAGTAAGTTTTTTTTTTTTTTTTTTTTTTTTTTTTTTTTTTTTTTTTTATGCAATGCTGATACATGAGAAGAAATTAATTAGAATAATATCTGAAAAAAAAATCTATCAATCAAGATATGTAAACAACAAGTAAAAATTAAATTTAAAAATCAAAAAACCCGATTGTGTAAAAAGAGAACTAGATAATTATTTCTAATCAATGTGAAACTATTTTTATATTACTTACCTATCTTAAAAAAAAAAAAAAAAAAAAACAAAAAAAACTTGTATTGATGTATTTTAAGTTGTGTTTAATTGTTAGATCCTATATATAAACACTGTTTTGATGAGGCCTATAGATGTCTATGAAGGTTAGAGTTGCCGTAAAGCTAAAGATCATACCTACACAACTTTCAGGTTGTGTAATATTTAAACGGAGCTTCTGACTTTAAAATAGTCAATGAAACATCGTCTTCATTTTGAAGGACCTATCCAACGATATGCCACTCAATTGGGTGCGTAAAAATCTTTTTTCCTCTCTGCCGCCATTTTTAATTTATAAAAACTAAACTTAGCCTATAACCATCGGACGGTTAAGACGAATCGATAGAGACCTCATTCACTAAAATACATCCATCCGTTGGGATGTTTCGAGGGCATAAAGAAATCCACATAGCCAGATTCGCGTGAAACACATAAAACTTCTTGGCAGTCGGGTAAAAAAAGCACCGCGTACCTTTTCTCTTTTTGTTCTCAGTATTCCAAATCCTTAACTTTAAAAATCTTCACTTTTAAAATATTTAACTTTAAAATATCTGTAATGTTACTTTCTACAGGTTTCGCATACAAAATACACTGTTTATAAAACATTTCGCACTTTTGAAAGTATTTGAACAATTAATCTGCAACATTTTTGTGAAACTAAAATCCCCTTCTTATTCTGTCGAATGTTTTTAGCGTTTGTTCTTTTGAATGGAGATGATTAAATAAATAACTAATTTCATTTCTGTACAATCCGCTGAACTAAATTCATAAATCTATCGCAACAGTAACCTCCGCTAAATGGGGACTTCGTTAAAGGAAGTTCGACTGTATTTAAATTTATGCTGTTGGTGCAGAATAGAGAGAAAATTAATGAAAATAAAAGCAATAAAATGTCATCTAAAAACCTACAGTTATTACTTTTATAATACCAAATATTATGTTAAAAATATATTAATTTGATTTTTTAAATAAATGTAATGTATTTCAACGTATAACATGCTCACTTTGGAAACAAGAAAATTGATCAAAATTAATAGCCAATATTTAAGTTACAAAACCGAGAGAATACCACATTATAAATCATAAAAATTACTACATAAAAGAATTGCTTTTAATTTTTGAACGTCAATTTATATAAATTTTGTTCATTACAAATTATTGTTACTATTACGACTTAAAGTTAACTGCATTATTTTCAAAACATTCTGTGTTATACCCTGATTGCAACAAATATTCTAATATAGCAATCAACAAATATTCTAATATAGCAATCAACAAATATTCTAATATGGATTTCGAACACCTCTTTTTAAATATTTTTTTAAAATATTTTAATTTAAATTTAAAATTGCAAACGAAACATTTATTTATTTATGTATTATAAATGGAAAAAAATATTCTTTGCATATAATGAATATATTCGTTATGTTATTGAATCTTCCGCTCGCATTTTTTCTTTCAGTTTCCAGTCTCTCTTTCTTTACTTTAGTGAGTCATTCAATAGAGGAATAAATAGAAAAATGAATAAGGATTAGAAAGACTTTTTGAAAGGGAATGTTTTTTATTGTTTAACATTCGGTGTGTTTGGATAAACCGAATATACGTGACAAAAGCAAGAAGTCTTACGAAAATATTTTCTAAAACATTACGAGGGACAGAAATTTCAATAAATGCATATTCACATGCATATTTTAAGGTTTTTAAATATTCAAAATCCTTTTTAATACATTAAGCGTATATATATATATATATATATATATATATATATATACAACCTGTGGCCAGAAAGTTCGGTGAATGAATTTTTATTTCAAATACAGTATTATGCAGCATCAAATACAATTTACTGTCCTTCAAAATAATCTCCATGGATGGTAATGCACTGTTGGGAACGAGTATGTAAGTCTTGGTAACTCCTGTAAAACAGTTCTTTCGGGATGGCTTCAGCTCGGCCGTCACGCTGCGTTGAATGTCAGTGATGTCCGTAAATCTATTTCCCTTCAGGGCTGACTTCAATCTGGATAAGAGGAAGAAGTCTGCAGGTGCGAAATCAGGTGAATAAGGGGGTAAACAAGTGTCACAACTCCATTCGCGGCCGGAAACTGCCGTATAACCAAGGCGGTGTGTGGCCGGGCATTATCGTAGAGAAGAGTCCAGGAGCCTTGCGTGGTGCACTCAGGGCGAACGCGACCGATCCATTGCAATAAACGCTTCAGAACATCGGCGAAGGCAACAGCATCCAATGTGGTACTCTCACGGAGGAATTCTTTGTGAATGAGACCATTAGAGTCAAAGAATGCGAACCGTACCTTGGTTTTTTTTTAGGCGAAGACGGACTCCGACGTGACGGCCGAGCTGAAAGCCATTCCGAAAGAACTGTTTTACAGGAGTTTCCAGGACTTATATACTCGTTCTAAACAGCGCATTACCATCCATGGAGATTATTTTGAAGGACAGTAAATTGCATTTGATGCTGTACAATACTGTATTTGAAATAAAAGTTCATTCACTGAACTTTCTGGCCACAGGTTGTATATATATATATATATATATATATATATATATATATATATATATATATATATATATAATTATATATATTTTATACATATACCTGGTGTCCCAAAATTCTTGCAGGAGTGTTATGCATGATGTCAGGAGTTTTTGTACTGTGATTCCTGATTTTACTTTGAATTCAAACAATAGATGGCGCTGAGATCAAGGGGCACACAGTCCAGACCCGACTTTTGGTACTTCGGGATCAATTTAAAACATTTTAATCTCCGTTTTTTTCGCATAGAAGAATAGAGAAGCCGAAAAATTGAGCATGTATTTAGGTTATTGCTTGCAGCACCATCTATCGATTCTATTTGTAACGAAAACTGAGAATCGCAGCATACAAACTCCTGAAATCTTACATAACCCTCCTGCAAGATTTTTTTAAATATCTGTCACCGTTAGCAAGTTATTGAATTTTAAAACCCATCAGTCATTTTTGGGACACCCGCTATATATGGGGCATTCTCACAAACTTTTGACTTTTATGTCCCTGAATAATAATTTTTATTTTAATACATATTCTTGTGTTCTTTTTTTTATTCCACATACTGAGAAATATCCCATTTCATGACTGCATAACAATATTAACGAGATAAATAAGTTTCGGACGATGTCAGGGGTCCAAATACCAGGAAAATTATTTATACCGCCTCGTGTCCCTGATGCTGATTTTTAAGTTTGGCGCTGTTTGTATAAAATTGTTTCAATAAAAGTAATTCGATGTAAAATTTTCCGTAACTGGGACAATTGCTTTATATAAAAATGTCGCAAAAATTAATCTACACACATTTTTACGGTTGATATTATTTTTGGAACTCTGTCCCTGGTTTCTAGATTCCTTACCATTCCCCTTGCTAAGCTTATACAGGAAATCACTTCAGATGCAGCCACAGGACTTTTTTCAAGTTTTTTCTTATGCAGAAGTATACTAGACAAAGAATATTTAAAATTCTTTGACAGGAAATTTACTGCAGAATTTAAATCAGCATTTAAAGTTCAATTTCAAGCATCGTGGCTTTATTGGTAGTCTTACCGTCTGCAAGGTTTATTTCTGTACTTTTCGAGGTAAATTATTTTTTTTATATTTAATCCAATGTAAATAAATTTTTTTCTAAAAATCAATGAACACTGTGGTTATCACTTAGTCTTAACATGATTTGACTAAAAATAGTGGTAATTTTCCTTACCGCCCCATCCTTACCATCCCATTTTGTTCCCATTACCGGCCCTTTTTCCCTATACCATCCCTTTTTTTCCCTTACGTCTCTTCTTTAACACCACTTTAAGACAATATTATACCAAAATTTTGAACTAAAATTACTACATTGTTATTATTTCTTATTTGAATGTCCTGTGGGTACTATGCAGATTCATTATAAGAAAAAAATTAGAAGAAAATAGAAAGTTATAATGGCAAAATTGTAAGGAAAATTAAACTCGAAATTTTAAATTAAACCTCAGTTAAATAAAAAAAATTTCGCTGCTGACCATTTTTCTTTATTTTGAATCATTAAGGCATTCGTCTATCAGATTAAAATGTTATTTTAGCAAGTTTAATTTCACCAGATTTTTATTCCCGAAAGTCAAAATATTGTGAGAATGCTCCATATATATAGTATACATATCTGAGAAAGAATGAATAAGTAAACACACGCCAGGCATATTTGAAAATTTATTAATAATTAAGAAGTTGTAAATTTTAATTAAAAAATATTTCTCCCTGTAATTCTACGGCAGATGATATTTTTCTAAATTTTGTTTAAACTGTTGTGGTTTCACAAAATAACTGACACTGGTAACTAAGTCGTTCAGTGCACAAATCGATTAACTCGATCAAAGGAAAATGTTTAGTATAAACAGTTAAAATTATTTTAACTATAAAAATATTGTATCTATATAATATTTTTCTCGGGATTTTTGACATTAATTTTCTTTTAACCAATAGTAACTTTTTATCACTGTATAAATATATAGAGCATTTTCAATGTTGCTTAAAAAAAAAAAAAAAAAACCACTTAAAATAGAGTTAGTCGGAATGTTTTCTGAACGCCTCAACTGTTAAAGTACATTTTATTGTTACTTTTCAGCCAATAAAAAGTAAAAAAATATCACGCTTTATGGATACCTTAAAAAATATTTCAAAAATTTCAATAATATTATAAGCAAACTCTTGGTACTCTCATTTGATACTGTGGAAAAAGATATTGAAATAAGCAGGTTAGAAAAATGTATAAAAACTCATCAGATGTTAGATATTACAATCTGCATATTGTAGGGATTTATATTCTGTTGTGTACCCTACATGTGAATTGTACACGCCATGCTGAATACTAAATTCCAATTAAGATAGGAAATGTGTAATAAATCTGAAAATTTAATTTATCAATTACGGCAATATAATGTGAACGGTAAAGTAAACACATTTATTTGGTCAGACCTGTAATTTATTAACATATTTTTACACGCAACAATATTATGCTAAAATTAATTCGTCTATAAAACGCATTTTATCATTTACCATACATAGACTTTAACGTATAGAATTTATTTATTTGAATAGCATTGTATACGAATTAGTTTACATTACACAATCAGCCACTGCAATATAGTTGGAAAGGAAGATTAACAAATGATTTAAAAATTTAATTGAAGGAATTAGCACCTACAGACGCTAATGCTTAAAGTATTTTCAAAATTTTCTGTACAAGGAATTTATGCACAACATGTAATACTCTGTTATGTTTATTAACGCATAACACAAATCCAGAAAGCAATTATCGCTTACTTTCACTACTCCTTTTTCGCGATTTATTGCATAACCCTGCTATTTTCTGACATTCCTAAACGAAATCCAGTTTAATCCTTTAACTCATATGGTAATTTGTTCCCTGCATTTTTTAAATTGTTTGTATTTTTTTATAAATTTTTAGCTTTTTAGCGTTTTTCGATTTTAGTGGCGATTTTTTAAAATATTTTTTCTGATACGGAAAGAACGCACCGGTAAATTTTGCTAATGCAGTGATTAAATTAAAGTTAAAAGGAACGCCAAATCGGTCTTCCAACTTTCTAATCATGGACGACAATGTTGTAAATTTGAATTTTACCTGGGTCAAAATAAACATTTATGTTCGTATTCACCATCTACCTCGACTTAGGAAATCTCGGTCGAACTCTCAAATGAAATTCACGATAACATTTGATTGGATATTATCAAGGAAACGCCCAATCAGGATTAAACGTGCATACCGTTTCAGCGTTCGATCAAAGTTATCGGTATAACTCGCGGTCGAAGTAGTTGGTGAATACGACCGTTACAATTATTCGAGTTTCGTTTTGTTTGAAACAGGGGTGGATGTAGCTCGCAAAGGTGTACACTACCGATGACAGTGGGACATCTAACACTAGTTTCATTTAAATATATATTATTTTGGAAAAATCCGACAAGGAAAGCGGACTCTGATAGTACGTAGTAAAATTAAATTTTAATGAAAAAATAAAAGAAAAAACTCTTTATAAAAACATTTCTTTGTTGCAAGAATGCTGATTTTATTTTGGGTTTTCAACATTACACATCGGATGATAAATTCACAACGGACTTTAAAATTATGTAGCAATCAGTTTCTCAACATTATTAGTCGAAGACATTTACAGAAAAAGTACGATAAACAGCCTAGGCAGGCATTTCTTACAAACTAAACCCCTTATTTCTATATCACATTCGTTCGGAAATATATTTCGAACTTTCGGTTTCCCTTTATACCGGGAAGCGGTAGCAGAGACAATTACATCATCGAGATCACGGCTGAAATTCCAGAATTAGTTAAAACTCTATTCGCATATTAAAACGCAATTGGTATGCCAATTCATATCTTGGTGGAAAATACCTGAAAACAAGACTTTAGTGGTTGACTCGTAGGTTTAACATTGCGTTTTCTTGCTCCCAGTCCTCCAGGTTTCCATTCTTTTAAGGGCAGGAAAACACAGTGGTAAACCTACGAGTCAACATCTAAAATCGGGATTTTAGCTGTTTTCCACCAAGATATAACTTGGTAGACAGATTGCGTTTTAATATGAGAATTGCGTTTTAACTGATTCAAGAATTTCAGCCGTGAACTCGATGAGGTGGTTGTCTGTGCTGCCACTTCCGGTCTATTTAGTTAAAATTTTAAGGTACTGGTCTGTTTACTCTTCATAATTAAGAAATAAAATGATTCCTTAACCCTTTAAAGCATGATTTTCTGTTTTGTGTGGGAAGCGTTATATTTGAGTCTTTTTTGCTATTTATCCGTTTGAAAAATAGTGAAAAAATGTATTTATGTTTCTATTGAACACAATGACATAATGTCACTCCCGAGTTACACAACACAAATTGCTCAAAAAATGATAATTTTAAATCATATACTTACTTTAATGTGTCTACACTGCACAATAACAACTATTAAACAATATAATAAATTTTATAAGACTCTTAATTGTTTTCGGAATTAATAATTACTACTTTATAAAGAAAGAGAAAAAAACGCTAGTCGCGCACATTGCAAGCTGCATCAAGAAAAGGTGTTATGATTTTCTCGTGATAACAAAGCAGAACAAAAATAAACTTTGTGACCTTAAATGCATGTTATCACAAAAAAGTTACACATAATAGTTCAGAAAACAAACAATAGAAAGCGCCAAATGGCAAAAAAAGAAAAAAAAAAGATCATGTAAATCCTAAGTCACATTATGCATTTAAGGGCTAATCATCAACCAAGTAAATAATTTTGAATACCACATAAGGCCTGGGATAAGTTCCTGAATCAGGTTAGCTATTAAAAAGGATTCAGTTGTTGAAAATTGAAATTGAAAAAAATATTTTTTCTCATTACACTGAATATAATTTAAACATAAATAAATAAATAATAGTAATAATAATAATAATTATTATTATTATACGTATGTATGTATATTTATGTATATACTATAAGCATATTATTCGTGCATGCCCGTCTTTTCGCAGCCCATTTCTTCTTCTTTTAATACCTCAGTTGTAATTTATCCACTTTGCGAATCTAGAAATTCACAGGTCAAAAGAAAATTAATCAAGATTTGACTACAAAACACAAGCACTGGTCTTGATAGTATCTTTCAGTCTTCAATAATTCCGATAACATTTTTTTTAAGCAGAGCAAATCAACCAGGAACATGTGCGGTCTGTATTTTGGTTGGAGAGCCTAGTTCATAGGGGAAGAGCGCCGGAATATATATAAATAAATTAATAAAATATTTAAATAAAACTGCTAAAAACACTATGATCTTTGAGAACTCATTGATAACAGAGTATTTACTCTTTGTCGTTGAAACTTTGCTTTAAATATAGCGTCTGTTTTCAAATATCATATCGTGGTATATCATGCACTCTCCTGATATTTTAATATTTTTGTAAAAAAAAACCACGCGTTATACACATGTAAATACGGTATGTAAATAAATAAATAAATATGTAAATAAATATATATATAAATATATATATGTATATAATTTTTTTTATCAATAAATAAAAATGCAAATACACTATAATTTTGGAAAAAATGTGTATCAGCAATATTTATAACATTTAAACATAAAAATCCCAAAATTGTCAAATTTAAACTAAATAGGAGGTTAAAAAACACAGATAAAAGACTATGTGTTCTTCATCAGGGGTTGGACAGACCTAACTCCTCATCCCACTATTAAAACTTGCAGATTTCTAAACACACATATGCCCTGCACTCAAAACAACAGAAAAAACTAAACAATTGTCATTTTAGATATAAAATTTAAAAATTTAAAAGATAAATAAACAAACTTAAACAAAGAAGTAATATAAACAAAGCGTAATTATATTATAAAACAAATTGTCTTTAAAAAATGTCTTTTAAAAAATTAATTTAAAAATTGCAACTTAAATACCACTAAAAGATAAACAAATTAAATTATCTTAACGTATATCAATGCAGAATGGCGAGCGCCCAACCAAACCTACAAGAAAAATACAAAAACATAAAAAAAATATCTGCACAATGTCCTTCATTTGGCAACAACAAAAAACAATTAATTCTTTTTTCATATCCAAATTAAAAAAATTCAAATCCTAGTCTGCAAGCCTCCAGCTATTCAAACTTCCCTCCAAAACCGTTCATTTACAAGACTTTAGGGCCTGCACATCATATAGAATATTCAGGAAGCATGCTACCATAAATTGGTCATTCCACCAAACAACAGTGTTGTCTTTTACTTTTCAAAACAATCTTTAAATAAAGTTTAAAAAAATTTTAGTAATTGCTATTGTAGAAAATATTAGCTAAAAACTTAAAAATCTGTTTATAAAAATTACTTTCACTTCCAGAAATTCTGTTGAAACGAATTAATTGATTAAATATAATATTTATGGAAATCTTTTTATGAAAATTAGAACCCAATGTGGTCTTTTAAAGAATTGAAAATTATTTATTTTAACATACAAATCCAAGATTAATTTATTATCAAAAATATTAAAAGAAATATTTAAAAAATCTGCATTGTTATCATCACCGCTTGCCCTATTCAACTTTAAACATTTTGGACATATTATGTGATATTCATTAATAAAGTCAAAATTGAAAATCAAAATATTGTCAATATATCTAAAGACCCTTAAAGATTTATTATATTGTATTGTATATTTATATTCATAAGAAATAAAAATAAATTAGCAGCTGTACTAGAATAATTTGTCCCCATCCCTTTTCCACGGATCTGATTAAAAGTATTTTTGTTAAAAGTTACATAATTATTGTAAAAACTTGGCATAAACTTAAAAATAATTATCTATTAATATTCAATAGGGTGGGCCGAAAAAACCTTTTTTTTTCGATTTTCGATGATGGGTTGTGCGGTAAAGTTGCCACTTGTGGCACCAAGTTTATACAAAAAATTTGAGATTTTTCGGAGAATTCCTTAATTTGCCGCAAATGGCTTTGAAGTTTTGCTCAAATGTTGATGTATGAACGTTTTTAGTGAAAATTTTTTAAATGTTAAATTAAATTTATTTTTGCTGAATTTACGTGAAATGTCATGTTTAGTGTACGAAATGTTTAAATAAGCGCTGATTATCTATTATTTATTAGTTATGTGCATTTTGAATTAGGCAATTTTTATAGCCTTTTCACGTATAACTGAACAAAAATTGTAAGTAATTTTTGTTTCGTTCGTCGGTTTCTCTTTTTTTATTCTTTATTTGTTATTTTATTCTTCTTTATTTGCTATCGTTTTTATTATGTTCCCCGCTCTTCATTTGATTGTT